>CM076584.1:146250980-146575625 GCA_034641835.2 Pinus albicaulis
TGTAATATCCCGGAAGGGAAATAGACAGCAATACAAGCATACGACAATATGGAAAAATGCCAGAAATGGAACATAAAGCAAATACTCATAAAATGCCGGAAATGATAAGCCATTTTATTAATCTGAGAATATAATGAAATACAATGGATAATCAGAATGATAGCACCTATTCTTGCTCAAGGCAAGTGAAGAAATCTCTCAGAAGAATAGGAAATGGCTGCTACAAGAAACTGCGTCCCAACTGCTGGGAAACTGCCGTAAAACTGCTGCTGCTGGAATGGACTGAAGCTAGGGGCTGATCCCCTTGCCGGAATGAGCTGAAAATCTGCAGACCACCTGAACTCACCACCCCGAAAAGAACCCAGAAACCATATCGAAAATGGACAGCCTCCGAAAATCACCAAGGAAACCCTCCTTAAGGAATTACGCTGCCCAGGAAGGCTCAACGCAGATGCCAAAAGATATAAGCTGAAATAGAGCCACAAACTCCTCAAGAAACCACCTGCCGACAATACTGACCCTCTCCTCTGAATACCAACTGAAACTCTTGCAGAAAATACCCGTAACAGAACACCCCCAACTGGAACTGCGTCCTCTCTCCCAGGGACTACGCAGTCACCAAAAGAAGCCCAGCTCCTCCGCCAAACAACAACCAAATCTCCCGCAAAAGACTGAAGAAACAACCTTACCCGAGCAGGCACTCGAAGTCCCCCGGGGCTAAGGGCGAGATCTCCGACCGGAGACACTCAACGCACTAAACAGTGCTGCAGACAAGCTAAGCAGCCAGCGTGCTCAAGAAGACAAAAGTCTAGCTCAATATCATCAATAACAAGAATGCCAAATGAGATGGCTCTCCCCTCCTTTTATAACGCTGGCCCCCTCCTCAAAACCCTAACGTGGTCCTTCTCTCTCCCACGTGCTCCTCCTAAGACTGCGCAGAAGCTCCTAGAGGCTACGTGAGCCCCCTCCCATACGTGGTGTGGACCCCCAAGGCTCCCCCTTAAGTTATAACGTTGCATCTACTAGGGAAACACCTTATTTTATTTAAGTGAGTTAGACCCCTTTTCTCACTTTTATTTATTAATAGACTATAGTCGACAAAACTATACAAAAATCAAATATTCCAATTAGCAATGCTAATTAGGAATATTACAGTCTCCCCCAGCAAAATGTTGCTTGTCCTCAAGCAACTGAAGTGATGGATGCTGCAAAATCTCCTCATTCTCCCAAGTGGCATCCTCATCCGGCAAATTCTTCCACCTCACCAAGAATTCCTGGATCATTCTGCTCCGCAGCTGCCTCTCCCTGGTATCAATAATAGCCTCCGGCTGCAACACCAATTGTCCCTCATCATCTGTGGGTGGTAACTCATCCGTGACTGTCACCTGCTGGCCCAATGCCTTTTTCATGCATGATACGTGAAAAATGTTATGAATCTTGCTGCCTTGGGGCAGCTCTAACTCATATGCAACCTGTCCAATCCTGCGTATCACCCTGTATGGTCCATAAAAGTGGGGCTTGAGCTTCTCGGCCCCCTTCTGCTTTAATGTTGATTGTCGGTATGGCTGTAATCGTAGGTAGACCAAATCTCCTACCTCAAACTGTCTCTCCACCCGACCCCTATCAGCATACAGCTTCTGCTGATTCTGTGTTGTGGCCATGTTGTCCTTGAGAGCTCGGAGGATGTCCTGACTCTCTTGGATCCAAATCTTGGCTCTCGGAGCCCTGCTAACACCAAACATCACATCCGCAAAAGATAAAGGATGATATCCATACAAAGCATAGAACGGTGACATATCAATGGACATGTGATGTGTCGTGTTGTAGCAATACTCTCCCAAATGCAGCCACTTCAGCCATGCTCGCTGCTGCCCACTGAAATATTTACGCAAGTAGCCCTCCAGCCACTTGTTAACTATCTCTGTCTGCCCATCCGTCTGTGGGTGATAACTAGTGCTCGGTGTCAACTCTGTGCCCACTAGCCGGAAAAGCTCCTGCCAGAATCCGCCCACGAAGCGGCTGTCCCTGTCACTGATAATGGTCTTAGGAAGACCATGCAACCTGAAAATCTCTCTGAAAAACAGCTCTGCCACCTGTGCTGCTGTGTAGTGTGCGGATATGGTGAAAAAATGAGCATACTTCATCAGTCGATCAACGACGACAAAAATGCAGTCCTTGCCCTGCACCATGGGCAACCCTGTGATGAAGTCCATCGATATGCTCTCCCATTTCCCCTCTGGAATGGGAAGAGGCTGCAACAACCCCGCTGGATGGCTCATCTCTCCCTTGTTCCTCTGACAAACACCGCACTCCTTGACATGTTGGAGTACATCCTCCTTGAGGCCCTTCCATGAGAACCTCTCCCTAATCACCCTGTAGGTCTTGGTGAACCCCTGATGGCCTGCCAATGGAGAATCGTGTGAAGCATGGAGTATCTTCTTCTTAAGCTGAGATCCCTCAGTCAAGAAGATCCTGTCCCTGTAGTAGATAATCTCATCAACCACTTTGTACCTGTCATCTGCTACCTGTCCATCCAATACCTCACATGCAAACCTGTCCTTGGAGTACTCCACCAACAGTCGAGCCCTCCAATCTGCGTCCAAGCTCATAAGAGATAACGTGGCCGGTCTACGTGAAAGGGCGTCTGCTACCACGTTATTCTTTCCTTTGACGTACTCAATGTCAAAGTCATAGGCTTGGATCTTACTGATCCACTTCTGCTGCCTCTCCTACAACTGCTTCTGCTCCAGAAAGAACCTGAGGCTGTTGTGATCGGATCTCACCCTGAATCTGCTGCCCACTAAATATTGCCGGTACTTGGGCCAATGCATGCATGATGGCCAACATATCCTTGTCGTATATGGAATACAACCTGTCATGCGGAAGGAGCGTCCGACTCTCAAAAGCTATAGGATGACCACCCTGCATCAATACTGCGCCAATCCCCTCTCCTGACGCATCGCACTCCAAGATAAATGGCTGCGTGAAATTCGGTAATGCAAGCACGGGGCAGCTGCTCATCACCTCCTTGAGCCTATCAAAGGCTCGCTGTGCTGTCTCCGACCAACTGAATGCCCCCTTCCTCGTCAAATCTGTGAGGGGTGCAGTAAGCTGTGAGAAACCCTTGACGAACTTCCTGTAGTAGGTGCAAATGCCAATAAATCCCTGAAGCTCAGTCACGTTCCTCGGCTCTGGCCAATCTCTGATGGCCCTGATCTTCTCCTCGTGGACTCTCACGCCATCCACTCCTATGATATGCCCCAAGTACAGCATCTCCGTCAATCCAAACTCACATTTGGAGAGCTTGGCATAGAACTGCTGCTCCTCCAAGATGCGCAATACTGTCTCAATATGATGGAGATGCTCCTCCCAAGTCCTGCTATATATGAGTATGTCATCAAAGAAAACCAGCACAAAATTCCTCAGATGACCCCTGAAGATATGGTTCATGCATGACTGAAAGGTAGCGGGTGCATTGGTCAGCCCAAAAGGCATAACCAGAAACTCAAAGTGCCCATAATGACACCTGAAGGCGGTCTTGGGAATGTCCTGTTCCCTCACGCGAATCTGATGGTACCCAGATCTCAAATAAATCTTTTAGAAGAAGCGTGCTCCCCTCAACTCGTCCATCAAATCATTGATCCTAGGAATGGGGTACTTGTTCTTCAGGGTCTTCTTGTTCAGAGCCCTGTAATCAATGCACATCTGCAATGTGCCGTCCTTCTTCTTCACCAACACCACCGAAGAAGCAAAAGGACTCGTGCTCGGCCGAATGTCCCCAAGGGCCAGCAACTCTTGAATAGCTCGCTCGATCTCATCCCAATAAGCCTTGGGATGCCTATAAGGTGTGGTGATCACTGCCTGTATACCCTGCTCCAGCTCAATGGTATGCTCAAACCCCCGATCCGGTGGCTGCCTTGGCGGAATATCCCCGAATACTATGGGGTACCTGTCAAGGATGGTCTGTACCTCTGGATGCACTGCCTGTCCTGTAGTCGCTGCCTCTGAAGCCCGCAGCTCTACTGCCCACTCTATGTCTCCCTTACGGAAGGTTGCCTCTATCCGATGTGCTGAAACAGTCTGAGGCGGGTATGTGTGCTGTCCCCGTATCTTCTCATGCCTCCCTGTCTTGGGGTCATCCCACTCCATCTCTAGGGCCTTCCAATCTGTCGTGACCTTCCCTAGAGTAATAAGCCACTAAACACCCAGTATCATGTTGGTGTTCGGAATATCGACCACAAAAAAATGATCTGTCAATGTATAGGTGCCCATCGTCACTGATAGCTCGGGAACATATCGAGCACATACCATGGTCTAATCTCCTGGGACCAAAACTGAAAATCCATCAAAACTCTCAGTCTGTATACCTCTCTGCTCAACCATCTGCGCATCGATGAAGTTGTGGGTTGCCCCACTGTCGACCAAGACTGAGACTCGCTGACCACGCACTGTCCCTCGTACGCGCAACGTCAAATACTTGGGAACTCCCCGCAAGGCTGCTAGAGCTCCTCCAGTAGGTGCAAATGATGCACCACCTGTTGCTGGTGGTGGAGGTGGTAGGGTACCATGTACTGCACAACTATCTCCTACCTCCACATCATCACCCTCATCCTCTTCCCCGCTGCTCTCGGAGAAGACCTCAAAAATGTGCTTTCCCTGCAGCACATCTATGTCCCGACGCCCATGGCTCCTGGCAAGTGAAGCACAACCGCTTCTTCTTCAGCTCCCTCCTGGCCTCATCTTCAACCTGCACCCGTCCAGGATTCCCCTTGGGAGGCAGAATCCTCGTGTCCTTCCCCTTAGGCTGGAAAGCCTGTCTCTGGGGGTAGGGTGTCCGAGTCCTGGGCAAGACATCCTGTAAATCTCGGGTCCTGCTGATGGCCATTATTGAAATTCGTACCTAGAGGACGTGTGGTTCCCTAAGGCTTTGATCTTTGGCCTAGGGAAAAGTGTCCAAAAGAATTTAATTTTTCTCCTAAAGTGACTTTATAAAGTTATAAAGTCAAATCTAATTTAAAAGTGACTTTAAGTGATAAAGTTACTAAAGTGACTTTATAAAGTTGTAAAGTGACTTTATAAAGTTATAAAGTCAAATCTAATTTAAAAGTGACTTTAAGTGATAAAGTTACTAAAGTCTAATTTTAAAGTGACTTTAATAAAGTCAATGTAAAATTAGAAAAGAAAAGTGACTTTGGAAATAAATGACTAAGTGGATCTTTATTAAAGTGGGGTGAATTAAAAAATAGAAAGTGAGATTTAAATGAGCATTTAATCTCAGCCCTAGATCTCAATCTATTTTAGCCATTGGATTTAGGGATTCCCCAAAAGTCACTTAGGGTTAGGTTAAAGGAGGAAAAGGAGGAAAAGGTCATTAATTCTTTCATGAGCAGATTGAGAGAAGGAGAGCAAGAGAGCAAGGGAGATTTCTGGGCAGTGAGGAGAAGGAGGCAGCAGCTTGGCACACATTCCAAGGCAGCGTTTCAGCAAGTCCGTACAGCAGAGTTTGGCACACATTCCAAGGCAGTTTTTGGCACGATTTTCTAGAAGACCGTACAGCAACCTTTTGGCACGATTTCCAAGAGGCCGTACAGCAGTTTGGCTCAGTTTTCGAGGCAACAGGGAGCTGTTCTATTTGGCACGAATTTCTAGGCAGGCCGTACAGCAGGTGGCTGTCCTTTTGCACGGAAATCGAGGCAAAATCCGTACAGCAAGTTTATGTTGTCCTTTTGGCACAAAAATCGAAATCCGTACAGCAGCATTTATTGTTGTTTTGCACAGAAATCGAGGTGGCCGTACAGCTGCATTTATTGCAGATTTCTGGGCACGAAAATCGAGGAAATCCGTACAGCATTTATTGCTGTTCCTGTTTTGCTGTTTGCACATTTTCCGAGGCGGTGGTTAAGCACGGAAAACGAGATAAGTTGTAAAAGTTTGCTTGCTGATTTTTTGCTGAATATTTCTCTCACTGTAAAAAGCATTTTCCAGAAATAAGGAGCTTTCGAACTGGTTTTCCCCAAGAGTTGTAGGGGGTTTTTCCAGGGTCATGTTGACCAAAAATATCTGTGTCAAATGTGTGAATGACTGTTTTTATGCTTGCTGATTTTTAATTCCGCATTTTCCAGCATTCTGAAAAATTTCCAGAATTTGTGTTTTCAGCAAAATTTATTTTCCAGTTTGTTAAATGTATGGATATGGGAAAGGGCATTTAACTATTTTGGAGTAATAAGGTGAAAACTAAAAACCGGGGTGGGAAACTATAAATTTCTACAGCATCCCGATGTATCGGCCTAGTCGACCTCACTAAGCCACGGCAAGGGCTCACAACTTCATTAAAGATGTAGATCATCCGAGCTGCGGATAGATCTGGCACCATCACTGAAACCCTCAAGAAATCCGAAATGTAAGTCTCTGGACTCCCAGTCTGCTTGAGCTTCGTCAGCTCAACAAAGTGCTGCTCCGGATCCCTCCGGTCAAAACGCTCTATCACCCTCCTGGTAAACTCGGCATATGTCGTCACTGTAGAATGCCCGAGTGTCGTCATCCCATGAAACCACCAGTCCTGGGCCTCACCATCCAAATGTAATGTTGCCACCTTAATGGCCTCTGACTGCGACACCTGATTAAGCTAGAAATAGATGTCTAGCTTTTCTACCCAAGACTTTGCCGAACTGTTTGATGAGCCATCAAACGTGGGCAAATGAAATCTGCTAGCTGCGCGGTGGTCATCATGATGATGCCTGTGCCCTCTGTGATGATCATGGGGTCTACTGTCACGCTGGAGCTGAACAAAGTCTCTGAATGAGATAAGATCTCTGATCTCCGGCCCGTATGCCCGGTACTCTGCAATATAGGCGCCCATCTGGCCAGGCTCAGGCTCTGGCTCCTGCTGTGCCCCTGCCCCTGTGTCCTCCGCTAGGAACGTGGGCATAGTGGATCGCGTGGGTGCATGCGATGCCATAATGGGGATAGCCTCACGCTCCGGCATATGGTGGGATGTGCCCGATCCCTCACCAATCTGGAAACCCCTTGGGGTTTCCCGCTGCCTAACCTCCAGCGCAGTGAGTCTTTGTCCCACCGTCTCCATCTGCCTCGACATATCCTGCATGTGTTGGAGGAGCGTATCTCTAAATCTCCTCGCATCCTCCTCGTCTGCCATAGGACCCTGCTGCTCTGCGTCCCCCACAGGCTGCTCCTGCTCTGAATCTGTCTCAGGCTGCTCCTGATCTCTGTATATCTCGGGCTGCTCCTGATCTGTGTCCACCACTCGAACACAGTCCCCCTCTCCGTAGGTGTTCTCCAACCTACGCTCAACGTCTCTGTATTTCTTACCCCGGTAACAGATATGGGGTCTATCCCTCGGCCTCATAGACTGCTAGCTCCACAGGCTGAGCCAGATCTATGCTTTGATACCACTGTAATATCCCGAAAGGGAAATAGACAGCAATACAAGCATACGACAATATAGAAAATGCCAGAAATAGAACATAAAGCAAATACTCATAAAAATGCCGAGAATGCTAAGCCATTTTATTAATCTGAGAATATAATGAAATACAATGGATAATCAGAATGATAGCACCTATTCTTGCTCAAGGCAAGTGAAGAACTCTCTCAGATAGATAGGAAATGGCTGCCACAAGAAACTGCGTCCGAGCTGGTAGGAAACTGCCGTAAACTGCTGCTGCTGCGGGAATGAACTGAAACTAGGAGCTGATCCCCTTGTTGGAATGGGCTGAAAATCTGCAAATCACCTGTACTCGCCAACCCGGACCAAACCCAGAAACCATAACAAAAATGGACCACCTCCGAAAATCACCAAGGAAACCCTCCTCAAGGAATTACGTTGTCCCTCCAGGCCCAGCGCAGATGCCAAATGATAGATGCTGAAACAGAGCCACAAACTCCCCGGAAAATCTCCAACTGGTAAAGACTAAGCCTCCACACCGGATCTCACTGAAACTTCTGCAGAAAAACCCGCACCGGAACACCTCCAACAAGAACTGCGTCCTCTCTCCCAGGGACTGCGCAGTCACCAAAAGAAGCCCAGCTCCTCCGCAAAACAAACAACCAAATCTCCCGTGAAAGACTAAAGGAAAAACCTTGCTCGAGCAGGCACTCGAAGTCCCCCGGGGCTAAGGGCGAGATCTCCAACCGGAGACACTCATCGCACTAAACAGTGCTGCAGACAAGCTAAACAGCCAGCATGCTTAAGAAGACAAAGTCTAGCTCAAATATCATCAACAACAAGAATGCCAAATGAGATGGCTCTCCCACCTTTTATAACGCTGGCCCTCCTCAAAAACCCTAACGTGGTCCCTCTCTCTCCCACGTGCTCCTCATAAGACTGCGCAGAAGCTCCTAGAGGCTACATGAGCCTCCTCTCATACGTGGTGTGGACCCCCAAGGCTCCCCCTTAAGTTATAACGTTGCATCTACTAGGGAAACACTTTATTTTATTTAAGTGAGTTAGACCCCTTTTCTCACTTTTATTTATTAATAAACTATAGTCGGAAAAACTATACAAAAATCAAATATTCCAATTAGCGGTGCTAATTAGGAATATTACATTTTGACCACAAACTTTGACTTCTACGTTGACCATAATTGTGGACTGTTTTGGGCTGTGTTTGACTTTGAAGGAAGGCCAAGTTTGACTGAGTTGACCGAGTTTGTTTGGAGGTTGAATTGTTGGTTTGACCAGCGAAGACTTCGCTGCCTAGGGCATCCTGTTGATTGCTGTAAAAGATATTTTCTCTCTCTCCGCTGAATAAGAAGAGTTACAAGAATATTTGTCTCTTGTCTTGGCTTGTCTTCTGTCGATTTATTTTATGTTCTATCAGCATTCACTGTCAATGGTTATATGATTGCAAATGGAATTGGGATAATAAGAAAGATTGAAGTAAACTGCTCTAAGCATAGAACATACCATGGTTAACTAAAATTAACATTTTTTATGGTACCACCCTGTTTTGAATGTTTCAACAAATCCTTCCCACGAGGAGATGGAGGACGGGGGAAGGGATACATAACATACCCAGGCTTTTCCTATTAGGGTTGTGGCAAAAGCAATCATACGACTAAATTCAATGGAGGATGTATCACATGTTTGGTACTTGAATTTTAAAAGATGCTCTTGGGGGTCTTCTTCCCCGGTGAACTTGGGCCTGTTGGGGTCTTCACGCAAGGAGCTAAATAGGGCCTCAATCATATTTGAAAGGTTGAGAGGAATGAAAAACTTCAGTTTTTGTTTTAATCTGTTAATTCTTTTATAAAACAACGGAGTGTGGGGTCCTTCATCCTTTCTACGATGATATGTTATGGTTTCAAGGTCTTCCATTCTAAGAAGGATGTTGTGGAGTCGCCAGAGGAATATTACAAGATGTCGTCAATGAATCAATTCCTCAATGATTCACTAGGGAGGTAGACTTGCTTCCTCCCCGGCAACGGCGCCAAAAATGTTACCGCTCAAACTAGGAGGGGCTCTAAAAGGGGGTCCTTGGAGGGCTACTACCAGGTTAAGGGCAACAATGGAGCAAAATCCCACTGTCACCTCAGCTAAGGCTCCCTATTCTCTATGGACTTTCACTGATGGGAGGAGACCTGATATAATAAGGACCACGAAATAAGTAGATCAATGATAGGGTGAGGGGTGATCCTAGGGGGCTATTCAAAAGAGAGGTTCAGATATATAGCTTACTTGCTTTGGAAGGCAAGGCTGAAGGTTCTCAAAGAAGGGCTCAAGGAGAATTTCATGGTTAAGGTTTCGGGAATGTATCTTATAATGGAGCCCCTCAAACGCCAAAATTCTTGTAAAGGCTTGGATTCCAAATGGTCTTTGAAGAATTACCCTTAATGGCTTGTGGGACCACACAGGACCAAGTGGACCTAGGGTATAGGTCAAGGGTGTAGAGTTTAGCAACCAATGATGTACTTGACCTATTCCGAAGGGGAAAGGGACCAAAGAAAGAATTTTTAATATGAGACAAGGTGATGATCCCAATGAGGTCTTTTAGCCTAAGGAAACCAAGGGCAAGATTGATCTTGAGGCTAGGGCTTGAGGTATCTCACAATCCCACCGTCGGAATTGCTTCAAAACTAGAGGGTGCCTAGGAGAAACCCCAACGCAAAGGATACCAAGAGATCCAATTTTCCTAGTGGATGCTTTTCAAGATAAATGATGACCTAAAAGACCTAAAGGGCTAGACCTAGAAAAGAGAAGGTGAGAGAAGGAAAATAAGTCTAAGGTGATCACCTTTATGGTGTACCAGTGCCTAGTCCTTTGGGGAGATTTGGAGTCAAGAGTAATTATGACTATGGATATTGAATATTCTATGTCAAGGAGGCCTCAAAGACAACTTCGCATAACATTAGGGCAGTAGCAAAAGCAGCTTCAAGAGCTTTATACTTCGTTTTGAAAAATAGATGGCTTATCAAGATGAATTTCATTGAAGAAGCAATCTCTAGGAACATTCTTTCATAATACATGGCCCATACATAAAGCATCACTATCTAGAAACTGCATTTCCACAACTTTGCATGAATGGCTGCAGTAAATTAGCCCTGGTATAGCAAAACCCAGCAACAATGTATGTGACAAAAATAGAGAGAGAAAATAGCATTAAATTGTACTTACATGTATTAAGAGTATATCCAACCATCAAAACTTTGCCAATCAAGAAGCTCCAAGACAAGAGAAAATAATCCAAACATCAAAATTCATTCCATACTCCAAAAATTCGTCCTCCAAGAAGGATAGCGAAGTTCTCTAAAGAGATACAAGTCCAATCCAAGTGATGATACTAAAATGAATTCACATCACTTGTATTTCTACACTTCTAATGAGTTCGATTTAGCTAATTAGACCTGTTACCCACCACTTTGTGGGTGATATCCCTAGGAGAAATGTTTTCTCCATGACGGACCTCAGCCGACAGCCAGTAGTCGCTTGCAGCCCTCAACTAGCTCATTGTGCCATTCTCCGCCAACCGAGCCAGCCATGTGGTCCCCACCCATTTGTATTGATCGTATGTTTGAAGGTGGGCCTCCCGAACCTAAGGTAAGTCTTGTCATTTGGTAATTGAGTATTGGATTTACTTGTCATGGATAATTCCGACCATGGATTGATGGGGGGGATTCGGCGGAAAGAGTGGGCTTAGTTTGTGCTTTTGTCCCCTTGACCTCTTTTGGATGTTACCCTTAGATTTTAGTCTCGTGGGATCTCCTTTACTGACCATTTGGTTTTAGGGTGGTACTGCTTGAGAAATCCCGACTTTGGTTGCATGGTCCCGCTCCCTTATCCACATATAATACTCCCCTTCCATTCACTATACCCCCATTCATCATCTCTCCCACCTAGGTCCACATTTCCTCACTGGGTCCACATAGGGTTAGCCTTCCCATTCCCTTGCCCCCACCTTGGGTCAGGCTTGGAACGATGCCCCAGAGGTTGAAGCAACTAAAAAGAAAAGTAAAAGCATAAATGGACACATTCAACAGGAAAATGTACCACAAGATGCAAAAGATGGTCGGGACAAACATAATTAGCACGTGGGCAAAAGCCAATGCATAAGCTCTACCCCATACCCATGGCCATCACCCTCGTTCCATAGGCCCTAGATGAGCCTCCTTTATCATTCATTAACCCATGATTGTCCCAATCCCTGGAGGGTAATGAACCGCCCTACTAAAAATGGGGTAATCACTGCTATATCTTACACATCATGCTCTTATCCTTTGAGCCTCGAGCAGTTAATCAAAGAAAAATCATAAAAGGCAAAAGGCATATAAAGAAGGGTGGAAAAATCAGGGTTGGGGCACCTCATTGCCCATAATTTCTCCCTCCTTCGCCTTACATACCCAGGATGGGCTTCCCTTTTTCTAGCTACCCTTGTGCCCTGATATGTGGCCTAGAATTGCCCCTCTCATCCCCTATTCCATTTCACCTCTTTATCACATGCCATCACCATTTGAGGGATGTACCTTGGACATACTATCCCCTCTAAAGGTAGAAACCACCTAATAAGGTACATGGCCAACCCCCTTTGGAGCTTGGAGACATTAGCACATGCCAGAGCCCACTATGGAAAGGCATGCCATTATGAAGTGTCCACTTGTCCATGGCAAGGGGAGGCATTGGATCTTATGCAGGATTGCAGATGGTGTCCGTTTTAGGTTTGGTCTCCCTATACGGGGTCCTAACCCTCCAGAGGGCTATATTGGCATGTTGAATTTTGGTAGCATCGGATGTGTTCTAAGTCTCAAATTTTGCAAGGAGGCTTAGAAAAAGAAAGAGATCGAGTCAATATGATCTAAGCCGTTGATTATGTTTTAATCTGGGTAGTTGGTTATCCAACGAAAAGATTATAAGGACTTCGATGGGCATTTGGAAAAAACATCGGAGAGATTTTAGAGATCGATTTCTCAAGAGAGTAGCGCAGAGCAGGTGGACAGATCACATCGAGTTGATTCTACGTAGTGAGGGGAAGAGATAGTTCCGGTTGTAGATTTTCCTGAGCTGGGAATACATCGCAGAGAAGGCAAAGAGGAGGATGCAGAAGAGGCAGCATAGGGGCAACGCGGAGCCACGCAAAGGCAGCGTTGAGTCTCTGAAGAGATTCGCAATTTTTGCTGAGGGTCAGTCAGATCCAGTGTCAGAGTGTTGGGGTGTGAGACCGAAGGGACAGAAGATCAACATCCAGGCAGCAGAAAGACCAATCAAAGGAGGTGACGCAGTCCCCAGCCATAGTGATGCAGATCTGCGTAGAGACTGCGCATAGGCAGTGTGAGACTTGTCAGTTCAGGGTTGGGTCAGTGTCGGATCTCCAATGTTAGTGTGAGGTCATTTTCTCACTAACTCTCTGTCAGTTATTTTCTCTGTAGGGATGGCTAGTAAGGCATCCTAGATTGTATTCAGAACTACTGCTTAATAATACAAACCCTCAGTTGGTTCACCGGTTTCCCGCATCGGATTTTTCCGGGGACATTTGTCCAAAAATAATGGTGTCATATGTATGTCTATTTCCTCTTTCTCAGTTCTTGTTCCGCATATAATTTTTATGTAGCGAACGTTGTAGTGTGATGTATGTTGATTTTTGTCGCATCAGAAAGTAATCTAAGTCTCAAATTTGGTGAGGAGGCTTACACACCAGTATACCAAAGAACCCAAAAACCGTTTGTGGAAATTTCACTTAGTTCATGTTTTATTAAAATAATTAATTATTTTAATGGAGACCCTAAGTCTAAACTTAGGGAAATTAAATAATTAATGGGTATTAATAAAACAAAGTGTGAATCTTCTAGAGAACGAAGATCAAGTCAATTTTTAATCTTAGCCATTGATTAGACTTCTAATCTGAGTTGTTGATTCATCAACAAGAAGATTATAAAAGAAGGTTTGAGGGCCATTTGGAAAGTAAGTCGGGCAAACACTCAGTAACTCGAGGGAAGTCGATTCTTCAGAGCATAGAATTCGATTTCAGAGGGAGAGTTGCAGGACGAAGGAAGCGGAGGGCTTCAGCAGCAGTCAGAACTCGAGGAAGAGGGAAGCAAAAGGGCAGAGAGGCAATGTAGAGGGACAGCACAGCAGTGACGTAGTCTCTATGCAGAGAAGGACGCAGGAGTGACACAGTGAGGGTTAGAGTGTCTCTCAGGTGTCAGAAGTTCTCCAGAGTTCAGGAGAAAAATTATCTCAGGTGTTTTCCTACAAGTTTCTCAGTTATGCTGCCAGTCATTCCTTGTAAATAAATTGTTGTTGAAGATTAATATATAAACACTCATCTGTTACACCAGTTTTCCCACATTGGGTTTTTCCAAGAGAAAAATTATCTCAGGTGTTTTTTTTGCAAGTTTCTCAGTTATTCTGCCAGTGATTCCTTGTAAATAAATTGTTGTTGAAGAAACCCTCATCTGCTGCACCGATTTTCCCACATTGGGTTTTTCCAGGGACAATTGTCCAAAAATAACTGTGTTGATGTGATTGATTCTTGTGCTTGTATTCTGTTGTTTCTTTCTCTATATGTATATATGTGATAACTGCAGTAGAATTTATTTCGAAATTTACTGAAGGAATTTTCATAAATAACATATTGTGAAAATAAGTAGGAGAAATAAATCAATAACCGCAGTAGAATTTTAGAAGTGAAATTTTACCATGGTATCAGAGCAAAGATCAGGGTACAGGATTGGAGATTCTACAAAGGAACGAAGTCTAAATGTCATTGTAGCAGCAACTCAGAAGGGTTCACGCAGTTCTCCAGAGAAAAGGGAAAGCATGAAAGAAAGGAAGGATCACGACATCTTTGTATTGGCTTCTAGAGTGGAAGAAGAGTACGCTTGTGTATCAAGCTCTGCTTCTTCAGAGGTTAGGAATATTGATAGTGGAGCTTCTACACATATGACGTGAATACGTGAATGTTTCAAGAAGAACAGATGAACTTCAAGATGACCATGGGTACCCCTATTGGAAGAGGTACCATAGTTTTTCAAATTGAAGCTGGGAATAAGCTTCGGGCTACCAATGCACTGCATGTGCCTGGTTTGGGGATCAACTTACTCTCTATGTCTCAGCTATAGAACAAGGGCCATAACATATACTTCATTGACAAACGAGTATATGTCAAACACCCAAGTTGGAAGAAGAAGGCACAAATCGGAGTCGGGAGCAACAAACTATATAAGTTGCAACTCAAATCTCCAATGGCACTGATAGGCAATAGTAGTGAGAAAGATTTGAATGAGCTATGGCACAGAAGGATGGGGCACTTACACCATGGGGCTCTAAGAATTCTCAAAGAGACCATCACAGGAGTTCCAGAACTGAGCACCAAGCGAGATGATGTATGTAGAGGATGCATACTAGGTGAGTACACCAAGGTTGCTTACCCCAGAAACAACAATAGGGCTAAGAGTGTGTTGGGATTAATACACTCAGACATCTGCGAACCTATGTCCCATAGAGCTCTTAGTGGTGTCGAGTACTTCGTCACCATTGATGACCATTCCAGGAAAACTTGGATCTACTTTCTAAAGACCAAGGATGAGGTCTTTGATCGATTCAAAGAGTTTAAGGCTCTGGTTGAGAATTCGACAGGAGAGAAGATAAAATATTGCGGTCAGATAATGGTGGAGAATATATTCATAAAAAATTCACTGAGTTCTGCGCAAGGGAAGGCATCAAAAGGGAGTGGACCGCTCCATATAATCCGGAGCAGAATGGAGTAGCAGAAAGGAAGAATAGAACTATTGTTGAAGCAACGAAGGCAATGTTGTATGATCAAGATATGCCCAAGTTCCTGTGGGCAGAGGCATGCAGTACAGTTGTGTATGTTCAGTACAGGATTCCTCACAAGGCACTAGGTAAGATTACACCAGAGAGTGTCTTTAGTGACCGGAAACCAAAGGTAAGCCATTTCAGGATATTTGGTAGTTTGGCATACTACCATGTTCCAGAAGAAAAGAGGAAGAAATTAGATCACACTGCAGAAAAGGGATATCTGGTGGGATATAGCGAGAATGCTAAGGCATATAGAATCTACATTCTTGGAAATAGAAAAATTGTAGTACAACGAGATGTAAAGTTCATGGAGGACAGAGCTTTTAGGAGATCTCGGGAGATGCCTTCTAAAATGCAGTCAGAAGATGATCCATTGGTCCAGCCTCTTCGACCAACCGAAACTAGCACCAGTGCTTCTCCAAAGCACAAGGATCTAGTAGTTTATCTCAAGAAGATTCGCAAGAGGAGGAACAGGAAGATCCACCCTCTACCAGCAATAGGACGAGTCAGGAACCATGACAGATTCTGAGGGATGCGGAGGAGTTTGGCGGAGCTCCTAGAAACGAGAAGAGGCAACGCAGGCAACCTGACATGTACGAAGCCTTGGTGGCTCAGGTTTGGGAACCCTCTAGTTTCAAGGAGGCAGCTCAGCATCAGGTATGGGTAGACGCAATAGTGGAAGAAAGCCTTGTATGGACTTAAACAAGCTCCTAGAGCTTGGTACGGTCAGATTGATGGTTACTTGCAAAAGATGGGATTCGTCAAGAGTGACGTAGATCCTAATCTCTACTATCTAACAGTAGGGAATAAGCCTCTAATAATGGTGTTGTATGTAGATGAACTATTCTTAACAGGCTCGTCTAGGCTCATCAAGAATTGCAAGGAGAACCTAGCTGCAGAATTCGATATGAAGGATCTGGGACTGATGCATTATTTTCTGGGGTTGGAAGTTTGGCAACAGAAGGGTGAAATCTTCCTTGGTCAAGGAAGATATGCTACAGAAATTCTGAAGAGGTTCAGGATGCAGGATTGTAGACCCATGGCTACTCCAATGATCACCAACTGGAAGAAGATTGACGTATCCGAAGATGATGAGCTTGATCCTACCTTGTACAGAGAGCTCATAGGGTCCCTGATGTATCTGGTCAACACAAGGCCAGACATATGTTACGCTATCAATACCCTCAGGCAGTTCATGGTAGAACCAAGTGTTGATTTTTGGGTAGCATCGGACGTGCTCTAGCTCTGAAACTTTGTGGAGGGGCTAGAACACATGAGATCTCCAAAACCCAGAAGTCATTTAGAGAAATTCCACCCAGAGCTTAAGTTATTCAAATAATCAATTATTTTAATGGAGACCCTAAGTCTGACTTAGGGAAATTAAATAATTAAAGTGAATTAATTTAAACATGTGGGTGAGAATGTTCTAAGTGACGAGGATCAAGTCTTTTCTAATTTTGGTCGTCGATTAGAGATTAGATCACGGTAGATAATTATTCAACTGTAAAAGTATTAAAGGAAGGCTTGGGGTCAGTTGGAGAACACACACAGAGTCTAAGAGATAGAATTCTTCTGACAGAGTAGTGCTCCGACGAAGATTAGATCTGAGTGTTTCAGAGAAGTAGTGAGGGGCAGATACAATGATTGGTCGGAAGGCCAAGAGTGCAAAACAGAGCAAGGGCAGCAGAGACGCAAAGGAGGCAGTGCAGCCAGCAGGAGAGGTGAAGTAGACCCCAGAGAGGGTGATGCAAGCCCATGTAGGGGCAACGCAGAGCCTTTGAGGGATAGTCCAGAATTAGCAAGAAATCGAAGTTTCTAAGTAGGCAGGGCTGAAACTCTATTTCTGAGAGGTTGATTAGCACAGAGGAAGGGTGACGCAGTCCTTCAACCAAGCCCATGTAGGCTTACGCAGTGGCAGCGTAGAGACTGCACAAAGCTAGCTGGGGTTTCACCAGTGACTGATCCAGATCAGTCAAGACTTGCAGAGTGAGGTAAAACTCACAATTATCTTTGTTTGTCGAGGATTCTCTGTTGGGTGAGCCATATTATGGCACCCTAGATGTACTCAAAATTTTTCTTAATAATAAAAACCCTCAGAACTGTTGCACCAGTCTTCCCGCATTGGGTTTTTTCCGGGACATTTGTCCGAAAAATCTTGTGTCCTTTGTCTGAATGTGCTTATTCTTCAATACTTGATCAGTGTAATTATGTAGGCAGCAGTGTATTTACTTTGATGTTTTCTTGAACTTATCCAGAAAATAACTTGTGATTTAATCAAACAAGTAGAAGTAAATCAGATTTACTGCTACAAGATTTATGCTGAGTAGATTCAGAAATTTTCACATGCTATCAGAGAATTTGCAGATCAAGATGAGTTGAAGCCATCAGCAGAAGACCAAAGAATTTTTGTTGTAAGAAGGAGGTTGTCCCAGTGACAGCGCAAATCTAGGAAGAAGCACGGAAGGGTGACACAATCACCAAAGGGGCTCACACAGAGCCTGCATCAGCTAGCAGAGTAACGCAGAAGCCTGTGGTAGAGGCTTACGCAGTCTTTGTTGGGACAGCGCAGAGGCTTTGAGCCTCAGATTTTCCGGTTGTCGTGGCTGCAAGTGCAAATCGTTTTCTTCAGTAGCGGCTGGTGGGGCATTGTTTCTGTTGGTGCATAACAATGTCTAGCAAGGTGTGACAAAGTAGGGGAAGCAGTCCCTCAGCAGATTTCTCGCCAAGAAGTCTGAGATCTGATCAACAGAGTGATTGGAGAGGGTCGATTCGACAACAATTGGCGGAGGGTTTCCGGGAGGGAAATCACTTGTCAAAGGGAGTGTATTCTCTAGAGGGTTTCTAGCGCCAAGAAGCCCATATCCAAGTCCTTTGCTGAAAGCGGAAATAGAAAAAGGGAGAAGAGTATCATTTCGACATCTTTTTGAGTAGAGATGGCCTCACATGGACTGAGGGATCAAGACAGGTTGGATGGAGCATCCAACTTCGTCATCTGGAAGGCCAAAATCTTGTCAGTTCTAGATGAATATTGCATCAAAGATCACGCCGAGAATGTTTGCAATGTTCCTGTTGACACTAATCCATTGAAGAAGTATGAGGAAGCGCAAGTGAGGGAAAAGCGCTTGATTTTGGACGGGGTCAAGGATCATGTGGTCCCCCACATTGTTGAAAAGAAGACCGCAAATGAGATGTGGACGACTTTGACCACATTGTATCAGGGGACTTCTGTCCAGAGGAGAATGCTTTTGGAGAATTAGCTTCGACTATTTAAGATGCAAAAGGGAGAGGAAATCGACCCCTTCCTCACGAGGTTGAAGGAGATCCGTGATCAGCTGGTTACCATGGGGGCCACTCTTGACGAAGGTCTTATGGTAAGAACTGCCTTGAATGTAGTTACTAATGAGTGGGAGAACTTTGTCCAAGGCATCTTGGGCAGAGCAGATCTCCCAAATTGGGAAAACATGTGGGCAGCTCTTTGACAAGAAGAGATCAGGAGGATGACCAAGACAGGCAGCAGCAACGGAGGGATCAAGATCAAGGAGGAGGAGGACGAAGATGCGGCTCTCGCATCTAAGGGACAGCAACAGCAGCAAAGGAAGAAGAAGAAAGACCTTTCAAAGGTCAGGTGCTTTAGATGTGGTGAATTAGGACATTTCGCCACAACTTGTCCTACGAAAAAGAAGGGCAAGGAAGATTCTGATTCAAAGGCTGCAGCAGCTAAGGGCGATGATGGGAGTGATGACGATGTGGCTATGAGTGCTCGTGTGCCTCAAGAGAAGAGGTGGGGCGACATACATCTACAGTTCTCTTGAACTACAAATGGAGGGCAGAATCCTTGAGGTGCAACGAGCTACAGGAGCCCTTAATGACAATAGCAGGATAACTAGATTCAGTTGGTGTAGAGGATTATGGAAGCACATTGGCAAAGCTAGGACGTTGAAGACTTGAGCAACACAAAGCAGAGGCAGTAGCAGCGTGGCAGCAGCGCAGAGGCTGATGGGATTTCAGCAGCGCAGAGGCAGTGCTTATGCAGTGCAAAGCAGCAGCAGCGCAGAGCTTCAGAGGGTCAGCACAGATTAGCAGCAGAGAGTGCTTCAGTATCAAGGTGCATCCAGACTGACTTGTCTGTCAGGATTTTTGGGTGATGTCCTTCAGTTGCTTAACTCTCAGCAACTGAGTTATAGTGCAACAGTTAGCAGGGCCAATGCTATGGGCAACATGATGTTGCATTTGAGAGGGAGGTGCAATACAGATGATGCAGTGACAGTGGCAGAGTCATGGGGCAGCAGTACAGTAGGCAACAACGCAGTGGATGAGGGCAACAGCCAAGCATCAGCAGCGCAGGGGACCGATGCTGTAGATCAGTGTGATGCTTCAGGTTGAAGTATCACTAGAGCACTTTCCTCGCTAAGAGGGATTGTTGATTTTTGGGTAGCATCGTATGTGCTCTAGCTCCGAAACCTTGTGGAGGGGCTAGAACACATGAGATCTCGAAGACCCAGAAGTCGTTTGGAGAAATTCCACCCGGAGCTTAAGTTATTCAAATAATTAATTATTTTAATGGAGACCCTAAGTCTAACTTAGGCAAATTAAATAATTAAAGTGAATTAATTTAAACATGTGGGTGAGAATGTTCTAAGTGAAAAGGATCAAGTATTTTATAATCTTAGTCGTCAATTAAAGATTAGATCACGTCCATTGATTATTCAACTAGAAAAGTATTAAAGGAAGGCTTGGGGTTAATTGGAGAACACACACAGAGTCTAAGAGATCGAATTCCTCTGACAAAGTAGTGCTAAGAGGAAGATCAAATCTGAGTGATTCAGAGAAGAAGGGGCAGATGCAGTGATTGGTCGAAAGACCGAGAGTGCAAAGCAGAGCAAGGGCAGCAGAGACGCGGAGGAGGCAGTGCAGCCACCGGGAGAGGTGACGTAAACCCTAGAGAGGGTGACACTGGCACACGTAGGGCTCACGCAGGGGCAGCGCAGAGCCTCCAAGGGACAGTCCAGAATTAGCAAGGAATCAGGGTTTCTAAGCCCGCAGGGCTGAAATTCAATTTTTGAGAGGCTGATCAGCACAAAGGAAGGGTGACGCAGTCCTTCAGCCAGGCCCATGCAGGCTTACGCAGTGGCAGCATAGAGACTGCGTAGAGCTAGCTGGGGTTTCACAAGTGACTGATCCAGATCAGCCGGGACTTGCAAAGTGAGGTAAAACTCGCAATTATCTTTGTTTGCCAAGGATTTTCTCTGTTGGGTGAGCCAGATTATGGCACCCTAGATGTACTCAGAACTACTGCACCAGTTTTCTCGCATTGGGTTTTTCCGGGGACATTTGTCCGAAAAATATTGTGTGTCCTTTGTCTGAATGTGCTTATTCTTCAATACCTGATCTGTATAATTGTGTAGGCAGCAATGTATTTACTTTGATGTTTTCTTGAACTTATTCAGAAAACAACTTGTGATTTAATCAAACAAGTAGGAGAAGTAAATTAGATTTACTGTTGTAGGATTTCTATTGGATAGATTCAAAAAAATTCACACCAAGGAGGGCACATTGGGCAGCAGCCAAACATGTTCTCAGGTACATACGAGGAACAGTCGAGCATGGATTAAGATACACACAAGGCAATGACATCAGACTAAGTGGGTTCAGTGACGCAAATTGGGTTGGAATTTCAGTAGATCGGAAGAGTACCAGTGGGTACTGTTTCAACATTGGATCAGGAATGACTTCTTGGTTCAGTAGGAAACAAAAGTTCATAGCTCTGAGTTCAGCTAAGGCGGCATATATGGCAGCAAGCACAGCTTCATGTGAAGCCATATGGCTTAGGAAGCTGCTTGCGAATCTACTCAAGGAGAACATGGAAGTGACCAGTATTCTATGTGATAATCAGAGTTGCATCAAGCTCTCTGAGAATCATGTGTTTCATGATCGGTCAAAGCGCATTGACATCAGGTGTCACTTTATCAGAGACTGTGTGCAGCGGGGAGCTATACAATTGCAGTACACCCCGACAAGAGAACAGGTGGCAGACATCCTTACTAAGGCTCTGGGAAGAACAAAGTTTGTTTATTTCAAAGAGAAGAGGGGGATGATCAAGAATTCGTTTAAGTAGTAGAAATGGACAAGTGCAGAGCTTGAGATTGAGTTGCAGTACAGATGAGGAAGTGACAGTGACAGTGTCATGGGCAGTAGTACAGAAGGCAGCAGCGCAGTAGATGAGGGGCAGCAGTCGAGCATCTGCAGCGCAAAGGATGCTTCAGGGTCAGAGCAGTATGCAACAAGCAAATTGCTAAAGCACTTTCCTCGCTAAGAGGGAGTGTTGATTTTTGTAGCATCGGAAAGTGATCTAAGTCTCAAATTTGTTGAGGAGGCTTAGACACCAGTATTCCAAAGAACCCAGAAACTGTTTGTGGAAATTTCACTCGGTTCATGTTTTATTAAAATAATTACTTATTTTAATGGAGACCCTAAGTTTAAACTTAGGGAAATTAAATATTTAATGGGTATTAATAAACCAGAGTGTGAATCTTCTAGAGAACGAAGATCAAGTCAAGTTTTAATCTTAGCCATTGATTAGAATTATAATCTGGATCGTTGATTCATCAACGAGAAGATTATAAAAGAAGGATTGAAGGCCATTTAGAAAGTACTAAATGGGGCAAACACTCTATAACCCAAGTGAAGTCGATTCTTCAGAGCATAGAATTTGATTTCAAAGGGAGAGTTGTAGGGCAGAGGAAGCGGAGGGCTTCAGCAGCAGTCAGAACTTGCGGAAGAGGGAAGCAGAAGGGCAGAGAGGCAGCACAGAGGAACAACGCAGTAGTGACGCAATCTTTGTGCAAAGAAGGACGCAGGAGTGACGCAGTGTGGGTTAGAGTGCCTCTCAGGTGTCAGAAGTTCTCCAGAGTTCAGGGAAAAATCATCTCAGGTGTTTTCCTGCAAGTTTCTCAGTTATTCTGCCAGTCATTCCTTGTAAAGAAATTGTAATATATAAACACTCATCTATTGCACCGTTTTTCCAACATTCGGTTTTTCCGGGGACAATTGTCCAACAATAACTATGTTGATGTGATTGATTCTTGTGCTTGTATTATGTTGTTTCTTTCTCCATATGTATATATGTGATAACTGCAGTAGAATTTATTTCGAAATTTACTGAAGGGTTTTTCATAAATAACTTATTGTGAAAATAAGTAGGAGAAATAAATCAGTTACTACAGTAGAATTTCAAAAGTGAAATTTTCACAATGTATTCAGTGTTTGCCGTAGAAAACAACAGATAAATTGTTAAGATAAAATTAACAATTAGGTGTATATTTTCCAGTTGCTGCAATAGGATTCTGGGTTTAGGAATTTTCACATGGTATCAAATCTTGTATGGCAGCGCAGGTGAAGCAAGAGAGCATATCAGGAGAACTCAGCGTGGAAGAGGAGGGAGATCGAAAAGCTGTGTAGGCAGCAGATTGAATCCCCAAGGGATTGCGCAATCCAGGCCAGGAGGGCAAGATTCTCGACGAAATTCTCTCTCTGAGTGAGTCGACAGAGAGGTAAGATTTCCAGTTCGTGATTTGTCAGCGACAGAGGGAGTAGCGCAGAGCAGTTTTCTGTGGGACGCATTTTTCTAAAGCATTTTTGTGGGCAAAAAAGCGCCAGAAGAAGAAAGGAGACATTTTTGAAAGAATTTTCTTCCTCAATGAATTCCGAGCCATGGAATTATAATTCTCAGTTGCTGAGCAACAGCGTTGAGGAGCAGATCTACATAATCTAGCAGGGGGTGTGTAGGTCAGCGTAGCAGCTACGTAGAAGAGAGAGAGGGAGCAGCTCAACATTTTTCAGTTGGAGGAGATGACAGCTAATGGGTTGAGAGATCAAGATTGGTTGGAGGGTGCCTCCAACCATGTGATCTAGCAGGCAAGGATCAAGTGTCTGTTAGATGAGCATGATCTCAAAGCTTTTATCGATGGTGTAGCAGTTATCCCCGTGGATGCAGATCCATTAAAAGCCTACAAGTAGGATATGGCGAAAGCCAAGCGTTTGATCCTCGACGGAGTGAGGGATCATGTTGTATGTCACATCACTAGCAAAGGAACTACCAAGGAGATGTGGGATGCCTTGGAGACGCTATATCAAGGAACTTCCGTGCAGCGGAAAATGTACTTGCAGGAGAAGATGCGATCTAAAAGGATGCAAAAGGGAAAATGCATTGATTTGTTCCTTGCAAAACTTCAAGAAACCCGAGATCAATTAGCAGTTGCGGATCTACGCCTCTGGCCACCGAGATGGTCAGATTAGCTCTAAACTCTCTATCAGATGAATGGCAAGTCTTTGTCCAGAGCATCTCGGGCAGAGAAAGGTTGTCTGATTGGGAATAGATGTGGGTCACTCTTCAGTAGGAAGAGATGAGGTGAGATATGATCAAGTGCAAACTTGATGGCAGTAGCAGTAGTGGGTCAAATCCCAAGCAGGAGGAAGAGAATGCAGCCCTTGCATCTAAGGGGCAGTAGGAGCAGCAGAGGTGGAAAAAGGACATCTCAAAGATCAAGTGTTTTCGATGTAGTGAAATGGGTCATTACGCTACTCAGTGTCCTCTCAAGAAGAAGGACAAGGACGAGAAACATGATCCGTAGGCTGCAACTGCAAGGATCGAGGAGGAGGAGTTAGCCATGATTGCCCACATATCTCCAGGGGAGAATTGGGGTGATCTAGAGTTGTAGTTTGAAAGAACTGCAAGTTGGGTAGGATCCTTGAAGAGTCCACCTCATGGATCAGTACCTTGCTACGGGAGCCCAAATAAGAGGTAGCAGGATGGACCAATGTCAGTTGGTACAGAGGAGTGTCGAAGTGACAGCGTAGTGGCTAGAGAGCGCCAGAGTCTGAGCAGCACAAAGTGAGGTTGGAAACAGTGCAGCAAGGCACAACGTAGAGTCAGCAGCAGCGTAGCAGCTTCAGAGGGTCAGTGCAGGAACTATCAGCAGTCAGATCTTCAATATCAGATGCATCATGTTGAACACTTCGTTCAGTAATTTTGGATGTTTTTTTGCTGCAACAATAGAGTTGCAGTGCAGATGCAGTTGGCAGCAATATGCAAGGTCAGCAACAACAGAGATGCAGTAGCGCAATAGTTGATGGGTAGCTGTGTCAGGTATCAGTAGCACAGAGGGAGATGTTACAGAGTCAGTGTAGGGCTTCAGCAGGATGCATTACTAGAGCACATTCTTTGCTAAGAGGGAGTGTTGATTTCTGGTAGCATCGGATGTTCTCTAAGTCTCAAATTTTGCAGGGAGGCTTAGACACATGTATTCCAAAATACCCAGAAAGCTTTGGGAAATTCCACCTAGATGGGGTTTTATTTAAATAATTAATTATTTTTAATGGGAGTCTAAGTCCAAACTTAGGGAATTAAAATAATTAAAGTATATTATAGAACTGGGTGTGAAACTTCTAGAAAAAAACAGAGATAGAGTCAATATGATCTAAGTTGTTGATTATGTTTTAATCTCGGCCATTGGTTATCCAACGAGAAGATTATAAGAAGGACTTCGATGGGCATTCGGAAAAAGTCTAGAGATCGATTTCTCAAGAGAGCAGTGGGATCACATCGAGTTGATTCTACGTAGTGAGGGGCAGAGATAGTTCCGGTTGGAGATTTTCCTGTGTCGCGAATACATCACAGAGAAGGCAGAAAGGACGACGCAGAAGAGGCAACATAGGGGCTACGCTGGGCAGCGCAGAGCCACGCAAAGGCAGCGTTGAGCCTCTATTAATTTTGGACAACTAGGTCCAAACTGTTGTGTTGGTGGAGGCTCAGATGAAGATACCAATATTTTTATTGGGTTCCTCTTTCAGAGAGGTGCAAGATCGATCTAAAGATCATCTTGATCCGATGAGCAGAACATTTATTTTGAATTTATTCAAGATATGTGCAAGTCGGCCTTAAGGTTTTGTGCCCCAGCAGTTGTGTCACACACCCTCACTAATGGATATATATTGGTCAACGTTGGAGGACATTTTCACTCATCTCATCCTCACATTTCTCTCTCCTCATCTGATTGGTTCAATGTCCTTAGTGGCTCTTCTCTCCACAAGTGGGAAATTTCCAGAAGCAACACATTTCTGATTTCAGTCTAGGGTTTCTACAGCAAACTTTGACCAGCGTTGACTTTGGTCAACGCAAGGTCAAATCGACCCGAAACTCTCCCAAAATTTTGATTTTCCTAATCGGCATTTTCTGGCACTATTCCTAAGGTAAAATGTTGCCTTTGACTTTTCAGCATTGACCTAGCTGCTGCTGCTATTTGTGTTGACCATTGACTTTTTGGGTTGACTTTTGAGTTGACCGTTTGGTTGTCCTAGAGCGTTGTGTGACACTACTTGTTGGCTGACCATATTGAGACTTTTGGGAAGAAGCATCCTTGACAACTGTCAGAATTATCAACACACTCTCTATTTCTAGCTTGTCTGTCGATCTACCTATGTCTTAATGATTTTTACTTTATTGTTTTGTGACTGGCCATTTCATTATTGCAGAAAGTAAAGTTGCATCAAGCAGAACATTCACATAAATGTATATATGTATCAGAAATAGAATATTAAAGTCCTCTAATTTGTATGAATTAAATGGAAGAGGATGGTTCTCAAACTACAATGGCTCTAAGGCTGATGAAGAATTGACTAGAAGGACACTTCCTATGTTTATAAGATGACATTGTATATGTCTGAAGGGTGTTTTTAAGATCTCAGCATATAAAATCACTCCGTTTCAATTAAATAATAAAATGCCTCAATTTTTCTTCAAATAAAATCATGAAAACATTCAGCTCAAAATTTACATGAAGGAGAAAGAGCTATTCAAAACACTACAGATATAAAATATAAAATTTCTCTAGCCAAATATTACATTGGGTGGCCTCTTGGCTCTTGGCCCTTCAAACCTTCTCTCACGCTTATTGTACTCCTCACAACACTCAGCTCTTGTTCTTCCTCACAAAATAGCTCCTCTTTATACATAAATAATTTATTTATTTCACCCCATAAATTTCTCCACCCAATCCTCAACTAAATCTAATTTAGAGTCAATTTAGGTGTGGACTCAACAAGGTCCAGTACATAGAATTCCTACTCCCTAAATTAGCTAACTAAATCATTTCCTTTTAATTATTAAAAGAATATATACATTAATCCTCACCTTTACATTTTTCTCTCTTAAATTATGAAAATGAATAAATAAAGGTTGGAATTTGCACGGGAGTGTGATTGTGGTTCCTTGGCGCTTTGATCTTTGGCCTAGGGAAAAGTGTCCAAAAGAATTTAATTTTTCTTCTAAAGTGACTTTATAAAGTTATAAAGTCAAATCTAATTTAAAAGTGACTTTAAGTGATAAAGTTACTAAAGTCTAATTTTAAAGTGATTTTAATAAAGTCAATGTAAAATTAGAAAGGAAAAGTGACTTTGGAAATAAATGACTAAGTGGGTCTTTATTAAAGTGGGGTGAATTAAAAAATAGAAAGGGAGATTTAAATGAGCATTTAATCTCAGCCCTAGATCTCAATCTATTTCAGCCATTGGATTTAGGGATTCCCCAAAAGTCACTTAGGGTTAGGTTAAAGGAGGAAAAGGAGGG
Source organism: Pinus albicaulis (assembly GCA_034641835.2). Lineage (NCBI taxonomy): Eukaryota > Viridiplantae > Streptophyta > Pinopsida > Pinales > Pinaceae > Pinus > Pinus albicaulis. The sequence goes on from CM076584.1 coordinate 146,277,875, forward strand.
AAAAGGTCATTCATTCTTTCATGAGTAGATTGAGAGAAGAGGAGAGGGAGCTGAAGAGTAATTTCTGAGCAGAGGGAGAGCAGCAAAGGCAGCACAGCAAGTCCGTACAGCAAGAGGGCACACTTCCCAAGGCTGAAAATCCGTACAGCAGAGTTTCATTGGCACATTAACCAAGGCAGAAAGTCCGTACAGCAGTTTGCACGATTTTCGAGAGAGGGGCAGCACTGTTTTCGAGGAGCTGAGCAAGAAGAAGGGAGCACGATTTTCTGTATTTGGGATTTTCTGCGTCTTAAAATCTATGAAAAGAGGTCATTGCCCCGATCAGGATGACCCGAGACACCCTAGGACACACATCTCTTGTGACGTTTTCTGGGTTGGCAAGAAAGGCAAGATTTAATTGCTGCACTCTCCGAAAATTTCAACCTGGCCGTTTTAAGCATTGTGAAAATTTCAGGTGGTGGGTGCAATTCTAGGAGGACCGAAGTGATTTCCTTGTGTTCGCCGTAATTTTCATGTATTACCGGCCACCTGCAGCATTTTTCAGTTAAAGAGAAGCTTCCAAAATTGGTTTCAAGAGCTGTAGTGGGGGTTTTCCTGTATTGCCCACCAAAATGACCTGTATTAAATGTGTTGAATGGCTGTTTGTATCTGCTGATTTTTATTTCTGCATTTTCCAGCATTCTATAAATTTTCCAGAATTTGTGTTTTCAGCAAAAATTTATTTTCCAGTTTGTTGAATGTAAGGATATGGGAAAGGGCATTTAACTATTTTGAGAAATAAGGTGAAACTGAAACCTGTGGTTAAAGAAAATTTCTATAAATATTAATAAAATAATTAAAAAGCCTCACCCCCTATTTCACACAAATGAATAATTGAAATTGAGCTTGATGCTCCTGCATCAAACTCCCAAGGTTGAAATTAATCATGATCACCTGATCATGTGCTTCGGATCTTTGTCTTCCTAGATCCCATATCTTGTGCTGCAACTTTCCATTTGTTGCTGCTTTTGTTTGTTGTTCTTCTCCAGGGCTCCACACTTTACGCTGCATCGCCCCACTGACTATGCTCTCACAATCTTTTGTTGTCTTCCTCTTGCCACTTCGTCTTTGTTTTACTGTTGCTGGCTTCTTCTGGAATACTTTCATCATTATTCGCCTTATCAGTTCAATTTCTCTGTCCAACAAATCTGCTCCAGCATTTTCAATAAAACCTGTACTCATAAAACAATTATTAAAATAAAAAACATAAGGCCTCAGTGCCTCTTTTTCCTCTGGCAACATTTCAGTATGCTGCTCTGAAATTTCCTCTTCCATCAGTACATTAGTATGTTGATTTAAATCCTCCATGAGACTATCAGTTAGTCCTTCCTCCATATCATCTGTTTGAAGAATGTCTCCCTGTTCTGGTTCACAATAATGAACTCTGATTTGCTGAATCATTCCTACATCCTCATCCTTTGTTTCCTGATTATTATTTAGGACAATTTTCTTGTCTTTCCCTTTCAGCAACTCACCCTGTGTATAGATCGTCTACTTTTCCAACTCACTTCTGTAAAGATCTAACTTTCTATATAATTCAACAATCTCAATTGGGGTAGAACTTGGAAATTTTACACAATTTTCCATAACTTAATTTACTGCTGACCAATCATCAGATGGCCCTTCTTCCTCTGCTTCAATATTCTGTTGAATATTATGAGATCCTTCTGTCTCCTTTTGTTTCTGAGATCTTGCTATCTCAGCATCATTCTGAACAAGTTTCAGATTCCACTCTTCCTCTTTGACAAACTTCAAAGTTTGTTTAACATCCTGTGATGTATCTGCAATCATACACAAATCATTAGTTTTAAAAACATTAGACCTTGTGGTCTCACTTGATGCTTCAGTCAACATCTCTCTTTGTTGCTCTGAATCCTTCATTTGAATTAGTTCCTCTGTAGATTCCACCTCTGTCACATTATCACTTTCAGGAAGCAATGAACCATATTCCAGCTCACATATCAAATCTTCCTTTAAACTAAGTAATTCTTCCTTCAATTGAACATTCACTCTATGATCCCACTTCACTTGAAATCTATGCCATGTGACTTTCCTCTTCATACTCCATCCACATCTCTGGTCTACTTTACCTCTTTGTAACATTTCCATCAACAACTCAAGACGGAAATTTATCTCAGCTCTCTCTCTGTCAATCTGCTCTTGACTCATTCTCATGCCATTTGACTTGGCATCTTCCTTCTCATTTCCTCTGCGGTGGTATTCTTCAGAACCTCTGCAATGACCTTCAGTAGTCATCTTTGTTTCTATCTTCATGAGTTCCTCACTCATTCATCATGAGTTGTACTAAAGCCTCTGCAACAGTAAGTCTTCCCTGCTGCCACTTACCTCACCAATCCTCTCTCTGGACTTGGTCTTTGGCAAGCACTGATTCTCTATTCTCTGGAACCTCTTGAGCATTCTCTCTGCTCCCTCTAGGCTTCAACTCACCTGCACACAATTGTTCTTCTTATCCAATCTTCGTTGGAATCCTTCAAGGTTCTGTCCACACTTTGCTTTCATTCAGAAACTATTTCTAGTCTCTTTCAACAGTACTTTTAAAACTATGATCTTTGTTTGTTGAGATTTCCTTCAACTGTCTGCAAACTATATTTTGCAAATATCATCTTCAAAACCAGAGTTTAAAATAAAACATATCAGCTCACCTACAAGATCTTTGTGTGATCTTGTTCAATCTCTCATCTACACTATGTCTCTGTGTGCTATCATCTTTCAGACTCAAAGTCCAATCTCCTTTTAATGCATTCTCTGCAATTCTAAAAAAAAATTGAAACCTCAAAAAGAGCTATTACCAACTACAAGCCTTGATTCAAATTGTCACAACCAAGACTGCTAAGAATCCACACTATACAAAATAAACCCTATCATAAAAATGATGTAGACTTACAACAACTCTTGCTTTGGAAATTTCTTCACACAATCAATTCAAGATTACCCACTTCCATGAATGCCCAGGCTTATTTTCTTTCATAAAGAAATTGATTCAATTTTCAATTTAGTATGCAATTCCAATAGAAATATTGCATTACACATGCAATCTCCACTATCCATATTCAGTAATACATCACTCCACCCCTAAATATCTCCCAGCTAACACTCAGAAATGGAAGATATAAAAACGCTCAAAAACACCCAATCAAATGTGCAGTGTAGTGAAAGATCAAAACTACACCACCCTTGTATCAGAAATAGTCTGCAGCCAAGAAACTCAAGAGATCTATGTAGAAATCGACCACAACACCCACATAATAAAAAATATATATCACCAGAAAATACATAACGTGGTACAAACTTATATTCAATCTAAGTGCAACTGCATAGGACGAGCGAATACTAACCAAATTCAGCTACCACTATACTGCAATCGATCCTATCACTTGAACCCTCATCACTCTACGGCTACCATTTTACCCATTGGAGAGCTTGTAAGTTTGTCACAATAGAATTCTAAAATAAAATCATGGTTACACCTAAACTTAATAACACTTAAGATCATGGAGAATGGAGAATGCATCCACACAAGAGCGCTACAAAACCACTGCTACCTCAATTACACAGCTCGAGTTGCGTTGAGCCATCTTTAATGCATAACAGCGTCCCTCGAGATGCCTTGAGCCACTTTCAATACTCGGCAGGTCTCCCCACAGAACCGCCTTCTGACAATTGTGTTTAAATGCCATATGCGGTAATACAAATTTCTAATGGTCGTGTTTCCAATGGCATGTGCGGCAACACAGCCTTCTAACAGTCGTGTGGCAATGCCGTATGTGCAACCCCATATAGTAGGCTTTTGATCTTTGGCTCGTTGCTCCGGTGTGAGATAGCTCAAATGCGGAACAGCTCCCTCGCTGTGGCTTGATACCTGCAATCTCTACAATGACTCCATGCTGATATATATTAACCACGTCCTAAACGTAGACCCTTGACTTACCAACACAGCAACTCAAGTAAACGTTCCTCCGTTGGCTACATTCGATACTCGAATAGGTGTGCCACCCTTCAACGCAACTGTTGTGAGCGGCTTTAATGCTGTATGATGTCACCACATTTGAATGCAGACTTTTAACTTACCTTAATGGCAATGTTGCCATTCAATTTCTTATGCAGACACTTATGTATCAACAACTTGTATGTTGATTCAAGTCACCGGTAGGCAGTAGTGCTGGCTACAACTCAGTCTTAGGACACAGAGTTGACTGTCGAATTCATACAAATTCCTTTGCTGTTGAAGTCACCACCTTTCCAAATTCTATGCGGATTTCATTTGTTGTAGAGTGCGCTGCTTACACCACTCTTGTCACTGTGATGAAACGCAAATTGTTTACTCTACGGCTAACGCAAAGAGGTCTCTCCTATGATGGCTATCACGCCCTTCTCTGATGCACATTATTCCTACATCCATAACTGGCACACACATGTTCTATGCATGTATAAACTTGCAGATTCAAAACAGGCGTTTTTCTCTAGCTTTGATACCAAATGATGCAGGGATTCTACTAGAAAGCAGATCCTAGCATATAAAAATTTATTGCTTCACTCAATATGAAAATGCTCAATTTTTCTTCGAATAAAACCATAAAACATTCAGCTTAAAATTCACATGAAGGAGAAAGAGCCATTCAAATCAACTACAGATATAAAAATATAAAAATTCTCTGGCCAAATATTACATTGGGCGGCCTCTTGGCTCTTGGTCCTTCAAACTATCTCTCACGCTTATTGTACTCCTCACAACACTCAACTGTGTTTCTTCCTCACAAAAACACTCCTATTTATACATAAATAATGAATTTAATTCATTCCAAAAATCTCTCCACACAAATCTCAACTAAATCTAAATTAGATTCATTTTAGGTTTGGACTCAACAAAGTTCCGTACTTAAAATTCCTACTCCCTAAATTTGCTACCTAATTCTATTTCAATCATATCCTTTTAATTATTAAAGAATATATACAATAATCCTCACCTTTACATTTTTCTCTCTTAAATTATTAAAATGAATAAATAATTAATAAAATAATTAAAAAGCCTCACCCCCTATTTCACACAAATGAATAATTAAAATTGAGCTTGATGCTCCTGCATCACATTGGATCTTAACTTGGAAGACCAAGATGTCATAGACTATGTGCCGGGTAAAATCCAAGAGTCTCCATCCACTGCTACTGTTGCTGCCAAAACAAAGTATAAGAAGGGGGAGATCAAAGCAAAGTTGATGATCAGGGACTCAATTCACAAGAGTCTGGTTGCCTACATCTCTGAGCTGGGCACATCTAAAGAGATGTACGATAATTTGGTCCACATGTTCAAGGCCAACAATGCGAATCAAGTCCTATTCTTCAAGGATCAATTGGAGAATGTAGGAATTTATAGGGTAAGTTCCTTAGATCAAAAACCAAAGGTCACCGCTCACAAACAGATCACAAATCAGTACACTAGTATTATTACGTGGTTAAAACCCTCGAAGAGGGAAAGAGTCCACGGCTTGAGCCAACACGGCCATTTCAGGCAATTTATTAATATAAAAAGAAAAGTTACATATGTTTCTCTCATAAACAATTACTGGACAAATGACCCTCCATGCTCTTTAAATAGAGATCATGGACCAATCGGGTGTTAAGCCACGTTAATACCGAGGAAAGAGAGAACTGTCGGATCACTACAAATCGTGACCGTCGGATTATAAGGTACAAATGTACATAGTAAAGAAACACACTCTACCTAACTCTACACTAGACTAAGTTATTCTTAATTATTTCCTATGTGTCAGAATATCCTAACATCCCCCCTGAAGAACAACTTGGGATGGGATTGAAGGATTTACAAAGGTGACACAAAGAGAGCCTATTTCCTATGTGTCGAAATATCCTAACATCCCCCCTTAAGAACAAATTGGGATAGTATTGAAGGATTTACAAAGGTGACACAATAGGAGAAGGAAGGAGGCATTAGAGCCTATCCCCTCTTAGTGATAACTTTCCTGAACTCCAAGCACGGATCGAATTTGGTAAACTTCGCTTCTGTGAGAGCCTTTGAAAAGATATCGGCTACTTGATCATTGGTTGGAAAATACTGCACTTCAAGAACACAATCATGAATGAGCTTTCCGATGCAAGTGTATGTGGAGCACAATGCGTTTCATACGCTGATGTTGAACTGGATCTTTACATAGCTGAATGGAACTCTGATTATCACACCAAAGTGTAGTTGGATGGTGCTGATGAAGACCAAATTCAGACAGGATCTGACGAAGCCACATGGCTTCCTTGCTGGCTTCAACTGCACCACAATACTCTGCTTCTCCTGAAGAAAGAGAGATGGCACTTTGTTTCTTTAAGACCATAATAGGTCACGAACAGGGATGAATACATATCCTGGGAAACAGGCACAGTCATTGTCAGGAAGTTGCCAATACAGAATTTGATACTGGGACGGTGGTTCCCTAAGGCTTTGATCTTTGACCTACGGAAAAGTGGTAAAAGAATTCAATTTTCTCCTAAAAGTGACTTTATAATTTTTATAAAGTCAAATCTAATTTTAAAGTGACTTTAAGTGATAAAGTTACTAAAGTGACTTTATAAAGTTATAAAGTCAAATCTAATTTAAAAGTAACTTTAAGTGATAAAGTTACTAAAGTCTAATTTTAAAGTGACTTTAATAAAGTCAATGTAAAATTAGAAAGGAAAAGTGACTTTGGAAATAAATGACTAAGTGGGTCTTTATTAAATTGGGGTGAATTAAAAAACAGAAAGTGAGATTTAAATGAGCATTTAATCTCAGCCCTAGATCTCAATCTATTTCAGCCATTGGATTTAGGGATTCCCCAAAAGTCACTTAAGGTTAGGTTAAAGGAGGAAAAGGAGGAAAAGATCATTCATTCTTTCATGAGCAGATTGAGAGAAGGAGAGCAAGAGAGCAAGGGAGATTTCTGGGCAGTGAGGAGAAGGAGGCAGCAGCTTGGCACACTTTCCAAGGCAGCATTTCAGCAAGACCGTACAGCTGAGTTTGCACAGTGAAAGGCAGAATTTTTGGGCACAGTTTTCTAGAAAAGGAGGCCGTACAGCAAGGCCATACAGCAGGATTGGGCACAGAAATCGAGGCAGCAGAGGTTTGTTCCGTACAGCAAAGTTCTGCTGTGTTTTTGGCACAAAAATCAAGATTTTGGATAGCAGCATTTATTGCTGTTTGCACAGATTTTGAGGAGGCCGTACAACTGCATTTATTGCAGATTTCTGGGCACGAAAATCGAAGAGGACGAACAACATTTGTTGTTGTTCTGTTTTTGCTGTTTGCACATTTTCCGAGGCGGTGGTTAAGCACGGAAAACGAGATAAGTTGTAAAGTCTGTTTGCTGATTTTTTTTGCTGAATATTTCTCTCACTGTAAAAAGCATTTTCCAGAAATAAGGAGCTTTCGAACTGGTTTTCCCCAAGAGTTGTAGGGGGTTTTTCCAGGGTCATGTTGACCAAAAATATATGTGTCAAAATGTGTGAATGACTGTTTTTATGCTTGCTGATTTTTAATTCTGCATTTTCCAGCATTCTGAAAAATTTCCAGAATTTGTGTTTTCAGCAAAATTTATTTTCCAGTTTGTTAAATGTATGGATATGGAAAAGGGCATTTAACTATTTTGGAGTAATAAGGTGAAAACTGAAAACCGGGGTGGGAAACTATAAATTTCTACATGGTATCAGAGCTTGAGTGCTGAAGAGCAGTTTGGGACAGCAAGGAGGAAAATTACAGCCTGCTGATTTTTCACTCAGAAAATTCCAGCAAGCTGATTTTTCACAAACAGCAGTTTTATCTTTACTACAGCAGTGCTATTTTTCAGTTTTAGGACAGCAGGATGTCTTTGGGACTGAGGGTGGAGGATAGGTTGGATGGGCATTCCAATTACAGCATTTGGAAGAAGAGAATGCAGAGTATCTTTGAGGAGGCAGAAGTCTGGGACATTATGGTGCATACCACACAGAACCCTGTAAATGTGCCTACTGATGCTACTCAGTTGGCAGCATATAATAAAAAGAACAACAAGGGTAAGAGACTGATTCTAGACGGAATCAAAGACCATTGCATTCCTCATGTGAGAAGAAAGAGAAATGCTCATGAGATGTGGACAGCATTGACCAACCTCTACCAGAGTACCAATGAGAACCGAAAAATGGTCCTGAAGGAGAAGATGAAGACCATTAAGATGGGCAATGATAGTGCAGCTGGATATCTCACAAAGATTACTAATGTGAGAGATGAGTTGGCAGCGATTGGAGAGGCCATTCCACCCACCGAGTTGGTGCGGATTGCAGTGAATGGTCTCCCCCGTTCATGGATGAACTTTGCTGATGGAGTTTGTGCACGTGAGACCCTTCCCACATGGGAGAGGTTTTGGGATGATTGCATTCAGACAGAGATCAGGAAAGGTCAGCTTGGGGCAGCCAAGCCAGTTGAGCAGGATGAGGATGTAGCACTATTGGCAGGACGCAAGAAAGGCAAAGGGAAGAAGCAGGCTTCCACAAGCAATGGTGGGGGCAAGGGCAAAGGTAAAGGTAAACAGGATAACTCACAGAAGGACTATTCCAAAGTGAAGTGTTGGAATTGTCAGAAGATGGGACACTATGCAGTTGTGTGTCCGGAGAAGAAGAAGAAGAAGGGGAAGAACCAGAGCATGGCAACTTCAGCAGAGGTTGAGGACTTTGCAGATCGTTTTGACCGGGAGTTTGGGTTCAATGCGTGTGAGTCCTCTAGTGCGGGATTATCTGCCATAGAGGTTCAGAGGGAGCATGCATTTCCCTCGATTAGCGGAGCATCTTCGGGTATCTGGTATGTGGACAGTGGGGCTTCACGTCACATGACAGGAGTCCGTGAGTACTTCTCAAAGCTTTCAGAGAGTGGCACTGATATAGAGGTAGTACTCGGTGATGACAGAGTTGTTAGAGCAGTCGGTGTGGGAACACTGACATTTCAGAGGGAGTCTAAACCTCCCTTGAAAGTGTCAGATGTTCTTTATGTGCCAGGGATGAGGAAGAACCTCATATCTGTCTCAGCTTTGGAGGACAGAGAATATGAGGTACTGTTCAGGGGAGGACAGGTGTTGATGTATCCCAGGGGCACTCCAGCTGATTCAGCTAGAGTGATAGGTGTACGCCATGCAAAGGTGTACAAGTTTGCATTTCAGTCCCTTTTGGCATTGAGCAGTAGTACCGACAACAGAGCTAGCAGTTCCGAGTTGTGTGAGATTTGGCACCGCAGGATGGGGCACATGTATCATGGAGCCTTGAGGACTTTGCGGGAGATCACTACAGGTGTGCCAGATTTCAGTACTGATCACTTTGATACTTGCAGAGGATGTGCGATGGGCAAGTTTGCCAAATCCCCTTTTCCCAGCAGTGACAGCAGAGCGACTTGGATACTTGATTTGATTCATTCCGATGTGAGCGGTCGGATGTCTCATGTTTCCTTGAGTGGATATGAGTACTATGTTTTATTCATTGATGATCACTCCAGGAGGACCTGGATTTATTTTTTGAAGACCAAGAGTGAGGTCTTCAAGCAGTTTCAGGAGTTCAGAGCTCTTGTGGAGACACAGACAGGTCGGAAGATCAAGTCCCTGAGGTCGGACAATGGAGGAGAGTACACCCTTGGAGAGTTTGTTGACTATTGTGCGAAGGCAGGCATTAGGAGGGAGCTCACTGTTCCTTACAACCCCCAGCAGAACGGGGTTGCGGAGAGGAAGAACAGATCCATCGGAGGGGCTGCCAAAGCCATGTTACATGATCAGGGGTTGCCATTGTTTTTGTGGGCAGAGGCCTGCAACACACCTGTTTCTTTGCAGAACAGGACTCTGCATCGTGCCTTAGGGCACATGACTCCGCAGGAGGCTTTTTCTGGGAAGAAGCCTGATATTGGTCATCTTCGTATCTTTGGGTGTATTACATACTCCTACATACCCAAGGAAAAGAGGACCAAACTAGAGCCCACCGCAGAGAAGGGTATCTTTGTGGGCTACAGTGAGACCTCAAAGGCCTTTCGGATTTACATTCCTGCACAGAGGAAAGTTGTTGTCAGGCGGGATGTGAAGTTCGAGGAGGACAGTGCCTTTAGGAGGTCACGGGAGTTAGAGTATCCGGATGCTTCGACCCTCGGCACTAGCTGAGTCACCACAGGGATATAGAACTACCTAATAAATAGATCGTGGAGGATCCGTGAGGTTAATCTATGACGATGTCAGTCCGTCAAAGGGGTGGGTCTGCAGTCGTAGAGGGGTGGTGCTACGAGCGCATGCAAAGCAAATTACGCAGCAAGCTTCATCGGGGAGTCCACTCGATGGACAGTCGCTCACACGTACCTCAAATTTCTGCTGTGTCTGCAGCAGAGGGCGTGAGAGCGCACGCCAAGAGTTCTCCGTGCTCCTGATGTTGAGGAGGAGGAGTTTTATTCTCCGGCGGGAGAAGTGCACTCAGGGAAGAGGAAGCCCAAGTGGCTTCAGGACACCTCGAGAGATGCCACATCTGTTGCTGAGCCTAAGAGGCCGGTCAGAGAGAGCAGACCACCTGAGAGGTTTTGTAGCTATATGGCAATGGCTACCCAAGATCTTGACTCGAGCCTCTAGCCAGGGAGAGAGGAAATGAGCTGGGCGTAGAACCGAGAGAGGCCATGTGTGAGGAGTATTCTTCTCATCGTTGGGAGACCAGGCCTGAGGTGTGCGAGGGCCCAGAGGCACCAAGATGCCTGCATGGCTTTACAGCATGTTGGTGATGGCGCAGGATATGACACTCCCAAAGTAGGCTAGGCTGAGGCCCTTTCAGGAGGCCGACAGAGAGACCCGCTCCAGTGGCCGGGACATACTCCGATCCTCCATTACATCGATAAAGCAGCCAGAGATGGCCAGATCAGATGATGGGGGAAGACCGGACATTTTCAGCGGTGGTCGGGCGAGGAGGTGTACATTGAGCGCCCACGTGGCTTGAGGTGGTGAGAAGAGCTGAGGGGGACACCGAAGAAGGCTTTGAGGTCGCCAAGCAAGCTCCTAGAGCTTGGTACTCCAGATAGATACATACTTGCGTAAGATGGGTTTGGCAAGAGTGAGTGCGGCATCCGAACCTTTTTTTACGAGATGAGAGAGAGAGGAGCTGACGAAGGCTAAGAAAAGGGAGAATAGGATTACTTACAGAGTGAGAGACTGCAGAGCACTGGAGAGATCTTGCTGGGCGTAGTTTGAGATGAAGGACACGGCTTTATGAATATTATACTTTTCTTGGTTTGAGGTGTGGTGAGGAGGGGCATTTCTTCCCGGGGGCAGGGAAGGATATTGTGATATCCTTAAGCACATTCCACATGGAGGATTGTAAACCTAATGGTTGGGAGATTGAGAGATCAGAATTTATAGGTTATATTTTTTGATTTGAGTTAGGATCCAGAGATATAGCAGAGAGCTCATATATTTTCTTAAGTGTTGAGGAGAAGGCAAGAACTAGCACACTTTCCAGCCGTTTCAAGAGCACTGGATATCTGAAAGAATGTTAGTTTTTAGAGAGAGATTTCTGGCACTGCTGTTTAGGGCATAATAGATAAGAGCTGCATACAAGATTGGGCACAGAAATTGAGGCAAAGAGAGGGTCGTCGGTACAACAAAGTTCCCCGCCGTGTTTTTGGCACAAAATCAGATTTTGGACAAACAAAGATTTGCTATATAAAGATTTTGGAGGTCGCACGTACCGCATTTATCGTGCATTTCTCGGGGCACAAAAATCGAGGACGTACAACATTTATCGTCGTTCGTTTTTGCTTGCACATTTTCCGAGGCAAGGCTATGGAAAACGAGATAAGTTGTAAAGTTCGTTGCTGATTTTTTTTGTTTAATATTTCTTCATTAAAAGCATTTTCCTTTAAATAAGGAGAGCTTTCTAACTGTTTTTTTTCCTGGAGTTAGTTTTTTTCAGTAATTGTAAGATCTAAAAATATAAAGCCAAAATGTGAAGATTTATTTATGTGTTGATATTTATTTCTCGTATTTTCCAAAGATTTTAATGTTTTTCAATTTGTGTTTTCAAATAAATTTATTTTCCAAACCTTGTTAATGTATGGATATGTGGGACAAGGCATTTAACTATTTTGGAGTAATAAGGTGAAAACTAAAATCCGGTGGAAAACAAATTTTACAATCAGCCTGAGGCGCATCGAGATATCCTAGAGGTTAAATATCAGAGTTAAGACAAATTTCTGAGGTAGGCTACTTATCTCCTCGTTTGACCAGCTTCCACTTGGCTTGGTCACTCACTACATGGATTGATTGATCGAGAATTGTGATTGTATTCCTTGTTGAATCGACAAATCTCTGGAAAAGGACACGGGTTTTTTCCTAGGATAATTTGTGTCTCTTGTGGTTTTGGTCGTTTCTTCGTGATCGTATTGTCTTTATTGTTTTATTGTTGAGATTTTCTATGCGTAATTGCTTAAGATGAATGTGAAACGTCATAAATGCAGTAATCATCTATTATGACATTTCATTGAAATTTTATATTATAATTATAATTAGATGTTGAGTTTAAAAGATAATTAAAATCTTTAAGTACTGGTCTTGAGATTACTTTAATGGTTTCATTTCAATCTCTGCTATGTGATGAAGATTATGTAAAGAGGATCAGGTTTTAATTTGAGTCAATACACTAAAGAGATCAGTGTTTACATACAGGACTACTGCAAGACTTGTGCTTTCTGGTGTGGTAGATCAGAGAGAAGGTCAAAGGCTTGGGGATGGTTGTAGGGGGTCGAAAAATGATTTCAGAAGGTGAGAAAAGAAAATCCGAAGTGCTGTGAGCTGGAAGCTCACCAGCATTCATGGTTTATTGGTGGGCACAAAAGAGGGATCAATGACGATAATGAGATGAGCAGACTGAAGATTTCTATGGAAGACATGTTATATTGATGAAGTCGAAGCGAGAACTCTGTTTATGAAGGCCAACGATATGGCCTTCGACGATAAGTAGGTACAAAATTGGACCCGTGAAGCTACACGATCCGCTTAAAGAATCCCAACAAAATATCTACCATGTCAACTTGACTTCATGAAAGGTCTATTTGAGAAATTATTTATATTGCTCAAAGGAAGCCTCAAAGGCCAGACTGATAATTGCTTTTCATATGATTCTTAGGTTTTCCATTTGCAAATTGAGTTTCATTGTTGCAAATCAAGAGGCAAAATTTTCAAACATCTGAGACATTTCAAAATGGGATGTTTATGATTATTTTTGACTATTAATAATATTTTATGGCTTAAAAAGCTCAATATCCAAAACAAGAGTTTTGTAGTTTGAGGCTCACGTTAGTATTTATAGACTGAGTATTTTGGTAAAACTCATAAACATATTAAAGGTATACACTGTTAGGGTAGAAACATGAGTTATTTTGTTGATTGGACCTCGTATATGTGTGGCACACTTATTGGAGCAAGGCTAATAAGACAAATCAAGGGAGACTTCTCATTAAAGGAGGTAAATAATTTATTTCCAGGGCGAGGATAAATGACAAAGAAGACAAGTTGACAATAGCTGAAGAGGTTCACAAGGGCTGGTGCCGAGCCAGTAGAAATGATATAATGTAAGGAGACTCTATTTGGCATCAAGACAAGTATCTCAATTGCAGTGTGAAGAGAGACAGAGGGCAACCACATTTTTATAGAGCAAATAGTAGTGAAGAGAGGTCGAGTTAGTGTCTTTTCTATTAGTTTTTGTAGCATCAGATGTGTTCTAGCCACGAAACTTCAGGAAGAAAGCTGACAGAGACTCAAACCCATAAATCGTTTCTCGAAATTCCGCCTTAAAGTGAATATTAGATTGTTAACTCCATTTTTTAATGTTTCCTCGCCTAACTGAGAAATGGTTAATTAATCAACATTAATTATGTCAAGGCGAGAATAGTCTAGAATCACGCATTGATCGGGAGATCATCTTAGCCATCGCCAGGTTTCATCATCTTGGCCGTTGGTGCTCCAAACGAGGATTATAAGAGGAGATCGATGTGGCAGAGAAACTGAGACATTTGGAGTAACACCTTCTCGCGCATTGATTTCTAGAGTACCAACAAGTTGAGGAGCTGAGATCTAAGTAGTGGAGGTGAGGGGCAGGGGACGTTGATCCAAGGAAGCTTTCAGATTCGGGAGGCCACAAGAGGGTCGAGTTATCCTGCTGGAGGCAGAGCTCAGGCAAGAGTTTCCTTCGTGAGAGGGCATATTGATTTACCGAGAGGGGAATATGTTTGCTCTAGAGGCTGAAGAAGGAGTCCAGAGTGTTGAGAAGAACGACCACCAGTGGTAGACTGATTTATTTGGTCTCTTAGAGAGGTTTGACGTCAACCAGCTACATAGTGCAACGCAGAGGTTGACACAAAGGGTCGTAGGGCCGAGTTTTTCTAAGGCAAGTTAGCCGAGATCACCTATGGAGGAAGGGAATTATTCCACAATTTTGCTCAGATTACCGAGGACACGCTTTCAGTGCATCTAGATTGCAATTGCACTTTCCTTGCTGGTATAATAATAAAAACCTCATTGTTGTAATTGTTTAAGTTATAAGGACTTTTAGGAAAATAATTGTATTAGTATTTTGTGTGTTCTAGCATTTCTCAACTTCCAACATTTTCTTTCAGAGAATTTTATGAAGGTTGCAAGAAGTTTATTTCGATATTTGTCATGCGTATAAATTGATCATTGAATATACAATTAGAGAAATAATACCAATTGCCAATAGATTCCGCCTTGAATTTCACATTTTCCTTTGTGATTTGATTGGCCATGCAGTAAGATGAGATTGATAGTATTGTGAGAAGTCCGCATGTTGAGGGTTACTTCTCAGAATTTATATAGGGACTTTAGTCTTATAGATAGTTTAACTCATGTATTGTGAATGAGGGCCCAAACAACCCCATTTAAAAGTGGTAGGAGCTATATTCTTCCCACTGTGATATCACATGACGACGCGCTGGGGTGTGGTAGAAGAGACACGTGCTGTGGGGGTGGCAACCCCCATCAAGCTGGCCCGGGGCAACGCCTCTGTGAATTTTATTTTTTATTTTTATTTTTATTATCCAAGTTGGTTTAATTCCACTCATGGGGCGCACCCACCCATGGCCAGTGGGCTTCTGCCTCGGTGACGGGGTGTGCATCTCGTCATGAACCACACGTGTCGGACACCAAAGTAATTTAATGTAGCTAGGAGGCTCAGAAGAGGTAGAGGTGGGGCAGATGGTCAGGAACAGGCAATGAAAATCACGAAGTTGTCCATTGGGATCCATGGGAAATCTTCAGAGGTCTTGTTGGTGTTTATACGCCATGTTTATTTTCATGAAGATTTTATCACCGGTGGGACAATTTATACAAGGCTAAACCAATTTGGGTAATGAGGAGGAGCTAATCAGGGAATTTTTTGGCGCATGAGGGGCTCTTGCTCCTGGCTCAGGTGGTAGACTCGGGAGTTCGGTGGAGATCACAGATCGAGCCTCAGGCTAAAGAAGATGGCGAGCTGGTGGAAAGATGAGATTTGAAATTTACCGTCCTGAGGCGAGCAGTGGAAGTCGATGAGATCCTGCTGGGGGGATGAAAGACTGTGGATCGCGTGATCAGACGAACCAACGACAATGTCAAATGAAGACTAGAAGAAGCCGGACTGGCAAAGAGACACCATGACAAGCAGTCTGGATTGTGATGAATATATCTCGGGGAAGCTGGCCGATCAAGACTTTGTATTTGGGGCTAGGGAGACTAATAATCTAAGTCTCCGGTGAATAATGACGCTTTATGAAAGATGATAACCTGAGGATGATGATGGAGACTTCTAGATAGAGAGTTTGAACGCCTCATAATACTTGGTAAGCTGCCAATGTCATATTTGAATATATTAGAAAATCTTGTATGAATATAGCAAAGATCACGTGATAGTTTTATTGATTCTGAGATGTCTTTAGATATTTATAATAGGGTAGAAGAGATCTGATTTAACTTTGATATTACTCATTTATCATTGAGCAAGAGATTAGAATAGAGGGAAGTAGAGCTGGATGGCTTACTAAAATTATGGGTAAAATATTATCATTAATGGCACATACAATATACATGAGTGGGCAAAGAAAACATAAATAAAGAGAGAGAGAGTGACAAGACAAACAGTTGGCAGAGATGAGAGAGACACACACAGAGAGGGCAGAAGTAAATAATAGTGTACATGAGAAGGGGAGGCAAAGCAATAATAATAGTGCGTAATCGTTATTAGAAGTGCCAGAGAGAAAGTGAGAGCGACGTAAGCAAAGCAGAGGGCAGAGGCAGATAAAGGTGAGCAAGCAGAATACCTGGGCTAAGGTGATGAGATGCAGAGCATAGGTAAGTTCAATCCATCAATGAACCATGATGAGCGAGAATAAAATGGAGATTCTGACTTTAACCTTGTAAATAAGATGGAACCGGGGCCATATTGCTTGATGCTTGGTCCTGTTAGTGTTAATGGCAATAGAATGATAGTGAAACGGTAATATTAATCATAATAAAACTCTGATAATTGCATAGAGAGATAGTTTCAACCATCATGGAACAAGAACGGTGGTTGAGTGAAACCGTGTTTCTTCTCGCACCACCATTCGCGAGCAGCAAGATAGAGAATGAAATGATTCAAGACGACAACACGTGTCCCGACTCATATTTCAAAACTGATTGCCAGGCAAAGCCATGTTATACTCCCACTCAAGACGCAGAGCGAAATTAACATACAACTGCTGATCCAGGTTTGATATTCAATGTTATGGTCGCTCTGAATCAATCTTAGGTTAATGGAAGAGCCCGTGAGGATAAGCCGTGCACGTGAGTATGCTCGTTGATTGTATCGTGGGCCTCCACGTACCTTGTCCATACTTTCAGAATACGCATCTGGATTGTTATAAAGGTTACATGCTATGGCGTTACTTGTTCAACTTATTCACTATATAATACTCGTTTAATAAATCCATTATCACAATAATATTATGAGTTTTTTTATTATTATTATGGTCAATTACTGGGGCTGAAACACTATAGAGTTGTGTTATGGCCGATTAAAGGCGCTTGCACATACAACTATTATATAACTACAATAAATGGGGAACTCAATAAAAGAGAAAAAGCAAAAGAGAATGTTGTTTCTTTGATGGATGAGTAGGGAAAATAGAAAGAGAAGTGCTAGTCGAACATATTTTAACTGTATATATGTATACAAATGTATATACAACACGTGAAAATGAAAGAATTTGCATAGGAATAAATTTGGATAGGGTGAAGCAAAGTGTAATGCAAATTGAAAATAAGTAACATTTGAACAGATATGCAAACATTTCAATGCAAGAGATAAGAAATCAGAAGCTAAAATCCGTAGATGAGTAAAATTGGAAATATTTAATTAAAAATGTGGAATTTAATGTTGTAATTAATTTTTTATTGTTTGCATGTGTAAAGGTGGGTATATCCTCAAGGAAAAGACAACTATTTGTATACTAAATTAAAGATAGTAATCGTAGTGAGTTAAAAATAATAATATAAGCCAAAGAGTGTCTCTTCACTTCGATTCCTTGTGAAATACAAATATGTGAGAATTTGTTAGTATGATCATTTAGATAAGTTTAAAGGTCAGGTACATAAGAGAGAGCAAATATAGAGACCTAATGAAGAATAGCAGAGAAGATTAAGATGAAATATTATGTTAAAAGAGAAGCTACAAAAGAGCTGATATCTCATAAATCAAAGAAACATTCAGCTTATATTTGAGGAAGTTGAGCTTCTATCAAGTTGCATTGATAAATATTATTAGAATAACTGAGGTTGGTATTTCACAGTTAAAATTATGAATTAATGAGCTGTGTTTGAGGTTGAAAATTGAATTGAGGTTTGTTTCGAACAAGTAAGGAGAGTTGAGCTGCGTTGCATCACAACAATAATAAGATGGGAAAGCTTTTACAGGGTTTCACTTATATCTGTGTGTCTCGTGCATGATATTTATGTATTGATTCGATATGTATCATCTGCCATTCACAGCCTCTATTAAGTCTATCGTTATATTATACTAACACTGCTTACATTCTAAGATGATATTATTAATGAGATAAAAGATATAAAAATTGTTTAAATAAAAGTTCTAAAAGATCAAAGAATGTGTTAAACTGATTCAATTTTCCTTTATGATCTGTTAGGTTCAACAATCGTATCGTAGCTGCTCTCAAAAAGTTTTAAGAAGTCTAACAACCGAAAGGAGACTCTAGGTTCCCAAGATGGCGGTGATATAAGAGATGTCAACCAAGAAGCCCTTTCTTCCACTGTGGAATTATTTCTAAATCAATGTGAGAGATACTTTGTAATGTAAGTCCCATTGGCTGTGGAATTAGAGGAGGCCGCAAAGGCAACCGACACGTAAAAAAGAATGAAAACATGATTTTGTGGCTAATGCAAAAGCCATGAATGCCATCCTGAATGGATTGTGTGAAGCAGAGTTTATTAAAGTAATGCACAAAGACACTGCCAAAAAAATATGGGATACTCTTGAAAACATACATGAGGGAGACCAGAAAGTAAAGACTGCAAACTTCAAGTCTATAGAGCCCAGTTTGAAAACTTAAAAATGAATGATGATGGAGACATTGCCAGTTTCTTCCTAAAAGCTGCAGAAATCATTAACAATATGAAAGCTCTTGGAGAAAAAATGCCAGAAAGTATAATTGTGCAAAAGATTCCAAGATCTCTTCCATCCAGGTTTAATCCAAAGGTGTCTGCAATAGAAGAAACAACTGATTGGGAGACCTTGACCATGAACCAGTTACTTGGAAATCTAACAGGTTATGAAATGAGGCTCCCACAGAAGAAGCCTAGTACGAGGGAAGCAGCCTTTAAAACAGAAAAGAAGAAAGAGGAAGAGGGAGACATATGCTCTTGCTCAGATAAAGAAGAGGCAAAGTTTGTCAAGAAATTGGATAGAGGCTCAGGTAAATACAAAGGTAAACTCCCCTTCAAATGCTTTAACTGTGGAAGAGTGGGACACTATGCTGCTAAGTGTCCTCACAAGAAAATAAGGAATCAGGCTCAAGAGTCAGAGAAAAATAAATCAAAGAACTAGCAGAAAGGAAAGAAGTTCAGCAGAAAATCCTTCTATGCTCAACAAGACAACAGTACATCTGAAGATTCAGATGAACCCTCAAGTGAAGAAGGAACCTCCGAATTCTTATTGATGGCCATAGAAGATCTTGAAGGACTCCTGCTAGAAGATGAAGAAGAAGGGGAAGTCGACCTTGAGGGGGAGCTAAGAAGTGCTCTGGAAGAGATTGACAGACTCAAACTGAAGTGCAAAAAACAAAAGGACATTCTTCTTAAGTATGTAAGAGAAGAACAAAACTCAGAAGTCCTCATGCAGCTAAAGGTAGAGCTTGAAGAAGCCAAGAAGATAGAAGACATGTTACTTCAGCAAATCAAGGATAAAACTCGAGAACAAGAGAAACTGGAAGAAGAAGTAGTATGTCTCAGGAAGAAACTAGAAAATGCTCAAAGGACAGTGCTTATAAACTCTTCTCAAACAAGCTCTAGTAAGTTGAATGAAATTCTGGTTGCTCAAAGATCCCCAATGATAAAAACCGGAATAGGCTGTGAAGGAGAATCGAGTAAAGGCACAGAAAAGGAAAACAAAAATATTATTTTTGTAAAAGCAAAGAAGAATGATGAAGTGGCTCAAACAATTCCTACAAAAGAAGAAATCAGCAATAAGGAAGACATAGATCAGAAGAAACCACTAGTAACAAAGAATGCAATAAATACTAAGACCCCTGAATATGTAAAATTTGGAAACCATCAAAGAAGATTCTTCCCTCCAATGAAGAATGCCACCTGTTATGTCTGCCACAAGTTGGGACACATTGCTGCATATTGTCATGCAAGAAGGAGTAATTCAAACCAGAAAAAGATGCAAACATTGAAGAGACTGCCTCAAGCAAACAAATAGAAGAGATAACCTTATATCAGGTATGCAAATAACTTCTATGGTTACTGCTTTTACTGTAAGGAATTTGGTCATAAAATCATTGAATGTAGAAAGTATGGACAAAGATTGATGTTTAACACCTCAAGGAGGTTTATGATTCAAAGAAATTTTGTTCATACTCATAACTCTGCAAAAATTATGATCAAATGTTGTGTATGCAATCAAGTTGGACATATACCTTCTAAATGTCCTCTAAGAAAATGTAGTCCCTCATCTCACAAAAGATACCAAACAAAAGGGTGCCTCTAGTGGATAAAGGAGAATAAATGTGACTTGGCTCTAACTGCTCAAGACTTGAAAAGCCAGTGGTACCTGGACAGTGGCTGCTCAAAACACATGACTGGAGACAAAAGCAAGTTTATAACTCTTGATGAAAAGAAATATGGCAATGTTACTTTTGGCAATGATAAATCAGGTAAGATCAAGGGAAAAGGCTCAGTCAGCATAGATAATGGAAGAGGAAAGGCCCAAGATGTACTATTTGTAGATGGACTGAAAGCAAACTTACTGAGTGTCGATCAGATGTGTGACAAAGGCTGTGAAGTTCTCTTTAGAGCACAAGATTGTGAAGTCAGATCAAGCACAACAGGAAAGACTCTGCTCAAAGGTGTTCGAACAGAGAGTAATGTTTACATAGTAAAAGAGGAGGATGAAGCCTGCCATCTAAGCAAACTTGAGGAGTCATGGTTACGGCATAGGAGATTGGGACATCTCAGCTTCGACCATATCATCAGACTGAGCAAGAAGAAAGCTGTCAGAGATATGCGAGAAATAAAAAGGCCTTCAAATACCATATGCAAATCTTGTCAATTTGGGAAACAGACTCGCACATCCTTTAAATCTAAAGATGAGCTATCAACAAGAAGACCACTCCAGCTTGTTCACATGGATCTGTGTGGACCTGCAAGAACTAAAACATCAAGTGGAGAATCCTACTTCATGCTGATAATAGATGATTTCTCCAGAATGACATGGGTTGCTTTTCTCAAGAACAAATCAGAAGCACTAGAAAAGTTTAAGATATTCAAAGCATTAGCAGAAAATCAAACTGGATGCAAGCTAAAATGTATCAGATCAGATAGAGGAGGAGAATTCACTGATTATGACTTTGCAGACCTATGCAATGAACATGGCATAAAACAACAATTTATTATTGCAGGGACACTTCAGCAGAATGGAGTAGCAGAGAGACAAAACAGATTTGTTCAACAAATTGCCAGAGCCATGATGCAAGAGAATAATATTGCTCAAACCTTTTAGGTAGAAGTTGTACACACAACAGTACATATTCTAAACAAAGCTCATTTAAGACCTAACAGTGACAAGACACCTTATGAGCTATGGCATGGTAAACCTGCGTCAATCAAGCACTTTAGAGTCTTTGGTAGCAAGTGCTACATAAAGAATAATGATGAAAATCTGGGGAAGTTGGATGCAAGAATAGATGAAGGGATATTTCTAGGATATGCATCCAAAAGTAAATGATACAGATGCTACAACAAGACTCTTCGAAAAATTGTAGAAAGTATTGATGTAAGATTTAATGAAGAACTTCCAAACAAGACAAGAGATATAGATTGCAGCAGCCATCCTAAAAATCATGAAGAAGAGGACCAAGATGATGAAGAAACAAGCAAAACATCAGAAAATGCTGAACTGAACTCAAAAACCCCCTCAAGATACACTCAAAAGAACCATCCAGAAGATCAAAACATAGGAGACAAGAATGTAGGAGTCCAAACAAGAAGGCAGCTAACAGAACAAAGTGAAGAGGTATACATAACCATGCTGTCACAAATAGAGCCAAATAAATTTGAAGAAGCCAACAAGGACAGATCTTGGGTAAAAGCAATGAATGAAGAATTGGACCAAATTGAGAAGAACAATACCTGGGAACTAGTTCCTAGACCAATTGAGAAGAATATCATTGGTTCAAAATGGGTATTCAAAAACAAAATGAATGAGGAAGGACAAGTAATCAAGAATAAAGCCAGGCTGGTCTGCAAAGGATACTCACAAATTGAAGGACTTGATTATGAAGAAACATTTGCCCCTGTAGCCAGAATGGAATCTATCAGAATGTTCCTGGCATTTGCATGCTACCAAGACTTCAAGGTATATCAAATGGATGTAAAGTCTGCTTTTCTTAATGGAGATCTAGAAGAAGAAGTGTACATGGAACAACCAGAAGGTTTCTCATTGACAGATAAAGAAGACTATGTATGCAAACTGAAAAAGGCCCTATATGGACTGAAACAGGCTCCTCGTGCTTGGTACTCAAGACTGGATAAATATTTGCAAAAACAGGGTTTTAAGAGAGGTGGAGTAGACAACAATTTATACATAAAAGCCCATGAAAATGAACTCCTGATTGTTGTTGTATATGTTGATGACATTATGTTTGGAAGCAACAAAGATGAACTAGCAAAAGGGTTTGCTGATGAGATGAAAACAGAGTTTGAGATGTCTATGATTGGAGAACTCAGTTTCTACTTAGGACATCAAATTCAGCAAAAGAACACAGACACATTCATCTCTCAAGAAAAATACTTAAAAGAAATGCTGAAAAAATTCAAAATGGAGGACTGTAAACCTGTGACAACCCCCATGATCACAGGATGCAAGCTGTGTGCTGATGATGGGACTGCAGATGTAGATAAAAAACTCTACAGATCCATGATAGGAAGCCTGTTGTATCTGACAGCATCAAGACCAGACATCATGCTAGCAGTAGGACTAGTGGCAAGATATCAAACAGCACCTAAACAAAACCATCTTCTGGCAGTAAAAAGAATACTCAGATATCTACAAGGAACAACACAGTATGGACTTTGGTATCCTAAAGGCAAAAGCTTCACTTTAATAGCATACACAGATGCAGATTGGGCCAGTTGTGTTGATGACAGGAAAAGTACAAGTGGAGGTGCTTTCTATCTAGGAGAAAGTCTGGTGGCATGGTTAAGCAAGAAACAAACATCCATCTCTCTGTCTACAGCTGAAGCAGAATATATAGCAGCAGTAGCATGTTGTACACAAGTCATGTGGATGAAGAAAACTCTTCAAGACATGAAGGTAAGCATTGATGAACCTATTTCAATCAAATGTGATAATACAAGTGCTATAAGTATATCTAAAAATCATGTACTTCACTCAAAAACTAAACATATTCCAATTAAGTATCATTTCCTCCGAGAACAAGTGGCTCAGAAGATAGTAAAGCTGGAATATGTACCAACGAAAGAACAGACAGCTGATATATTTACCAAACCTCTTGCTAGAGAACCATTTCAATACTTGAGAGATAAACTAGGGGTAGTATCTGCAGATGCTACTCTCTAATATAAAGAGGAAGCACAATTTCAGGGGGAGAACAAAAATTAAAATATCATTCCAGGGGGAGAACAACCAGCAAGGAAAGCATGAATCAGGTCCTCAGGATCAAAGGATTAAGGCAAAAGAACACCATGTTATTATCCTAAAGTTATCTGCATTATTCAAGCATCAAAAGGAAAATTACGGAGCAAAAGGATCAGTATTGTGTTCTAAAACATTATATTAAGAATCTGAAACACAAAAGATGAGTAGTGATTATCAGTTGAAGCCTCTCAACATTTTAGTTGCTGAATCCAATCATACATCTTTGACTAGATAAAGCTGATACAATGCATTCTATAAAGTATCATTATTCTCACTTTTAGCTCTATACAAGTGAAAGAATTGTATCAGTTTACAGTGTATTAGCTCTATACAAAGAAATGCAAAAAGCAACCCTTTGCCATTGATGTCAAAGGGGGAGGAAGAGCAAACAACAGGAGGAAGAGCATGCAAACAGGAAGAGCAAGCAACAGGAGAAAGAGAAGGCAAACAAAGAAAATGTATTGCCATTAATACCAAAGGGGGAGACTGTTGGAAATATTGTCATTAATGGCAATAAGGCAATATGGCAATGAGGCAAAGTAAAAAAAAACATGAAATAAAGAGAGAGAGCATAAGACAAATAGCTATAGAGACAGAGCTATTATCATGGCAATGGTGACAGCAAAGAAGCAAATGAAGGAAGTAAAGGAGACAGGCAGAGGCAGAGAAAGCGAATATAATAAGAGGCATAACTGTTATCAGAAGCAGCAGAGGCAGGGGCAGAGCGACAGAAGCAGCAGAGGCAGAGGGAGAGGCAGAGCAGTTATAAAATTCCAAGCCGGACGTTATTTATATACATATAAAAGTCTGAGAATCATATCCTGTGTATGTATGAACTATGTAACGGAGCGATAATAAAATGGAGATTCGGACAAAACATTGTGTAAATAAGACGGAAACAGCGCATGTTTGATGTTGCCCGGAGTTAGTGTTAATGCGAAGGAATTATCTTTAAAACGATGTATTGAACTATTAAATTAAAACCCTGAGTGGAACCTGGAGCGTAGGAGAGGAGCGGAACCAAGACTAGTGAACAGTAATGGTGGGTTAGAGCGAAACTGTGGTTTTTTCGCACCACCATTCGTCGGAAAGTGGTATTAGAGGAATGGGCAGCGATTCCACAGGATTGATAACACGTGTCCCGACCGACATTTCAAAACCATTGTTTAAAGTGCGCCTTCGCGCGTTATACCTCGACTGAAGACGTGGAGCGAAATTAACATACACCGTTGATCCAGAGGCTTGATATCTAACAATGGTCGCTCTCTGAACTTGCCCGAGGTTTAATGGAAGAGCCCGGAGGATAAGCCATGTACGGAGTATGCGTTCGTTTGATTGTATTGTGGGCTCCACGGACCTTGTACATATTATAATACGCATCGGGATTGTTATAAAGGTTATAAAGGTTATATGCGATGGCGTTTCATTTGTTCAACTTATTCACTATATAATACCTTGGGTTTAATAACCAGCGGATTGAACATTATGAGTTTTATTTATTTATTATGGTTTGACCACAGTTTTTGAAAATGTCGAGAGTTGTGTTATGGCTGATTAAAGGGCGGCTGCACATACAGCTATTATATAACTACAATAAATGGGGAACTGAATAAAAGAGAAAACAAAAAGGAGAATGTTGTTTTTGGATGGATGAGTAGGGAAAATAGAAAGAGAGGAGTGCTAGTCGAAATATATTTTAACGCAGATATATGTATACAACAAACATACAATCACGGTGAACAGGAATTTGCACAGGAACAAATTTGACAGGTGTACAAGCACAGAAAATTGAAAATAAGCAGAAGATAGTGAACAAAGAGTATGCAGAACAGACTCTTAAGAGCAGCAGGAAAAGACAAATCCAGTAAAGCCAAAATCCAGAAAAGGAGCTGAGTAAAATTGAAATATGTAATTAAAAATGTGAATGTTAATGTTGTAATTAATTTTTTATTGTTTGTGATGCAAAGGCAAGTATCCTAAGGAAAAGACAAAATCCCACTGTAGCATGGAAATTTGTACATATTGTATTAATTATAAAAATGAGTTGGAAAAAGGAATAAGGAGATAGAAGCCAAAGAGTCATGACTGTTCACTTCAAATTCCTTGTGAAATACAAACAGTCATGTGAGAATTTCTATATATAATATCAATTTGATAAGCTCAAAAGAGAGAGAGAAAGAAAGAGAAAATATAGAGAATGCAGAATATAGAAGAGTGAGGCAGAGAAGATTAAGAGAAGAAGAGCAGAAAGAGAAGCTACAGAAAAAAGTTGATATCTGAAGTAAATCAGCAAACATTCAGTTTGTTAAATTGAGGAAGTTGGAGCTTGATAGCTGTCAGTTGTAGCTGACTGAGGTTGGAGCCTCATGTAGGTTGGTGCCTGCAGAAAATTGAAGGGAGTTGGTGCTTCCCTGCAAGTTGTAGTTTGTAGAATTGAGGTAGGAGCCTCCTGTAGGTTGGTGCCTGCAGAAAAACAGTGGTGAGAGGGAGTTGGAGCTTGCCTTTGCATCACAACAATAATAAGATGTGGTTTTCTCTCTTTATGGGTTTCCACTTATATCTGGTGTCTCTGTGCATGATATTTATGTATTGATCTGATATGTATCATCTGCTTAATATCTGCTGCTCTCATATTAAGTGTACTGCTATATTATACTAACACTTGCTGCTTACATTCTAAGATTACTCACACATTAAATTGGATATGAAATGAAGGTGTAATTAAGTTTAATGAAAAGTTCTAAAAGATCAGGAATGTGTTAAATTGATTCACCCCCCCCCTCTCAGTTTAACTAAAGGTTCAACAGAAGGTCCCAGAACAGAAACAAGAATAAGGTTTTGAGTGGGAGATCTAAATCTAGAGAAAGATATCTCTGGGAAAGATTTTAAAGGTGTGTTGGAAATGCGGAAAAGAAGGGCACTACAAAAAGGACTACAGATCTAAAGCTCCTAAGAATGGAAAGGGATCTGAGGATGCTTCTTCTGCAGAGCCAAAAACCACCTCGGATGAAGGTGGGGATGTGTATCAGGGTAGATTGTATGAGGGCCATTATCCTTGGTATAGGAGCCCTAGACGGTGGTACTAAAGATTGTTAATATAACAAAGTTGGGTTGAATAAGTAAAAAGTTGTGTATCGTGTACTAGTTGATTCACTGCTGTGCAAAGTAGTATTGTTGTGGCATTTGAGTGTGTTTGCATTAGAGATTGTAAGATTTAAACCAGATTCTTAAGTGCCGTGTTAAATTCAACACAAAAGACTCAGTAGCTTGAGGTTTCCACAACATTCAAATTGTTACTTTAGCACACTGTCATTATATTTGATTACAATGCTGAGCCCAAATTACTATATTCAAATCTTTGCACATCAAGGCAGTAAAAAATGACATATGGGATCACTGTAATCATACGTTGAAATACCATTACAAGCCTTACAAAGGATATATTGAATCATTTTACATTTGTTTGATTGACTGATAACATTTCCTTGATTAACAACGTCATGAAATGGCATGGAACTCCATGGCTTGAATTGTCCCATCTATATTACAACAAAATTTGCCATGACAAAAATTGACGATCTTAAGGTTTGGAAACCCTACAAGACCTATGTTTTGAGTGAGGGTTTTGAAATGTTGAAACCAATGACAACCACTGTTTGGTAACATGTAAACTGTCTTGAAGTAATGACATCATTACAGTGTTTGAATTTGGACTGTGGTTCAAAGTTCAAGAAGGCCTATCAACAAAATAAGGTTTTCTAATGGAAATAGACCAAGTATGAGATCGTTTGGTATTCTGAAGTATGGTGTACTGATTGAAGTTTATGTTCGGACCTATGTAAGGACATTTCCTTTGGAGATACTGCATTATATTACAAGATATGACCGAAGTTATAGAAATCTATGTCTCTAACATACCTTGTACTACTATGGAAATATCTTGTATCACTGTGTAAGGGTTCTTGTTAAGAATGCAAAGGATGACTTGCATTGTACTACTATTATTTTATTGATATATGTTAGAAGGCCATTGCTTAATTCTAGCTATTGATAGAACAATATTTGGCATAGTTTTCCTTCAAATGGTTGAGACACGATTAATTTGATTGGATTCAAGAAAGTTGCTCTAAAAACAGAGGGAGCTAAGAAGAGAAGTCACAACACTCGTGCTATGAGCCCTTCTTGAAAAATCTGAGTCCTAAGGTTTGTAAACCCTAGGTAAATCTTGAAGGATATGATTAAGAAAACCCTAGGGTTTGTGGACAAAACTCTAGAGCTAGACCCAAAGTATTGAAAGTGGATGATTTAGCTAAATGAAGAAACCCTAGTTCATGCAAGGAAGGAACGACAAGCATCATGGTTGATGATGAGGACAAAGATGATGAGTTTGCAAATGGATTTCTATGATTTCTCCAAAGAAGGCAAGGATCCATAAGGAGTTGACAAATTCCCTTCATTTCTCAAAGATAAGTATTTCATATCTTATCTTCTTTTTATTGCTTTATTTACTCAACCTCTTGTATTTGTATCTTTGCTTAATTATAATCGTTGTTCCATGGGCCTACTAGTGAGGATTGTAGGTGCATCGTGAAGGCTGCCAAGGCTCTTGCAAAAGGTGGAAGTATTGGAAGAACAAAGAAAAAGTTTATGGCAAAATGATTCTCCCAGGATCAGTGATTTATGTTTCAGAGTGAGAAATCATACTGACATCGTGTTTGATTATTGGAAGAGCTCCTAAATCTGAGGGAGCAGGCAGTTCAACAAGTTTGAATGATGTCATTATATCGAGATCTGTGGAAAATCAATGATAACTTCAAGATGGATTCACAAGATCAAGCATTTTTTTGGCAGCATAGAAAACTTTAAAAGAAAGATTCTCCTAGGAAGAGGGAGAGGACTATGAGAAGACATTTTCTCAGATTGTCGTTTCCTTTGCAAGTTAAGAAGCAGGGTAGCTTCAAGGTTGTTTGATCAGGTACAATGGTGATGATCAATGCACATGGTACAAAAAGGGAGCAGTGAGGCTCTAGTGTATTCGAACAGGTTGTTGACATTCTCTCAAAGCTTCTGGCTCAGGATGAAGGACAAGCTTGAGATGGTTGAGAATGCTTACCTTGAGAGAGCATTGATGTTATAACATCAAGAGGCGAATAATCTCCCTTAGGTCAATGGGTATTGACTGGGAAACAATGTAATATGGTTCGGGAGATTGGGCTAGTTAGCATCGAGGCCTTTGAGTGCTCCCTCGATTAGTGGGGTTCTGACCATATTGCTATGGGTTTTGGCTAGTGGGTTGAGCGAGTGCTTTATAGCATTGGGAAAGTATTTTTAGTATTTACCATTCAATGACATGTGATGACATGTAGGAATGGGAAATGGGCTCCGAGTTTCGTCATGGTTTAGGTGGGGTGCCTGACAAGAGTCAAAGTGACGACTTGGTAGATTGGTAACCCAAGTGTTTCACCATGGGTCAGGTGGGGTACCTGAGATGACTGCAAGTGTTGACTTGGTAGATTGATGACTCTAGGACTAATGGGTGACTAGTTCCTCTAATTGATGCTGATGTGAGGATGATTTCCATATATAGTGGATGGATTCATCAACATAGCTGAGCTCATTCAACCGTTTCTTGGGATATAGATTTTTTTTTCAACAAGAGAACATATGGAAAAGTCATTATGAATAACTCCTTAGCTAAGAGGGAGTGTTGATTTTTGTAAATATGGTCAGTCTTCATAGTTCATGTTTAGCTCTCAAAGAAATGATAAACATAAATGTGGTTTTTCATATCAGCTTCAAAGGAGGGAAATTCGAATTTTGAAAATTTAAATTTTGGCTCCAAAAGATCAAGTCGTCCCTTCTAATGATCAAGTTGGCCTAACCCTTCAACACACCCATTTGAGCTCATTAATTCACTCTATATATGAAAATTCGTTCTCCACCTCATGAAGCAATTGGGATCACTTTGTATCTTCTGTTCACACGTGGGAATTCATCTAAGGCAGCAGACCAAATTGGGCAAAAGACCGAATTTTTTAGGCAGACCAGGTTCTCCTGAGGCAGGTTGAGATCTCTTATGAAGGTCAAACTTTTCTGTGACAAAGTTGACTGAAAATTTTGAGACTACTTATCTCTGTTTGACTTGGTTGTACCTGGGTTTGGTTACTGGTCAGTTTGACTTGATTTGACTGGAGAATTCATATCGTATTCCTTGTTGAACTGGACAAATTTCTCTAAGAGAGGGTTGCTGGGTTTTTCCACTGGTTTGTGGTTTTCCCAGGATAAATTTTGTGTCTCTTGTGTTCGGCTGTCTCTTCATGATCCTATTGTCTTTATTGTTTTATTTTTGAGATTTTCTGTTTAATTGCTTACTGATGAATGTGATACAAGACAAATTAGTGAAGTAATCATGGAAGTAATTATCAGTCTAGAAAAACTTGAAAAATTAACACCAGTCATATGTGAAACCATATTGACTCCTCATTACCAGGGAATTTTTCAAGAAATACAAGAAGATCAACATCGATATTGCCAAATATTCATGGACAAGTACATCACAAAACCATTATTCAATAAGATATTATAAGAAATCAACAACTACAAAAAAATGGAGAAGTTACAACAACAATACATTGGATCAAAGGAAAGAAAATTGTGTAACAAGCAACCACAATTAAGACCGAAAAGAATTGAGTTTGTATGGATGGATCATCATCAATGGAAAGAAGTTAGGAACACAAGAAAATCATATTCCTTGGTTTCATCATATGCAAAGCCTTCAACTGCAAAGCTCTGAGGACAAAGATTTTTGAAGGAGAGCACTCTAGTATGAAAATTGTGTAACAAGAAACCGCCATGAATTAAGAGCGAAAAGAATTGAGGTTGGTTGGATGGATCATCATCAGTGGAAAGAAGAAGTTAGGAACACAAGAAAGTCATATTCCTTGGTTTCATCATATGTAAAGCCTTTAACTGCAAAGCTTTGTGGACAAAGATTTTTGAAGGAAGGTACTATGGTATGACCCGGATGGGAGCATATATGGGGTTAAATGTCTATAATATGAGCCCGACGGGGCCATATATGGGGTTAGATATCTATGATATGAGCCCAAGGGGGGAATATATGGTGTTAAACGTCTATGATATCATCTCTAGTGGGGCATATATGGGGTTAAATAAGATGTAATGGAGTAAATGTATATGTAATAGTGGTCGGCCTACTTAAGGGTCCTCGTGCAATGTGTGAATAGGTATATATAGAGATCATGTAGGCATAATTGAGGAAACATGTGTTCGGTTGTGTGGATTTGTTGGGGTGTTTGGAGGAGGTTCTCCTATCATTTCAGGAGTTATTGTGTAATTCATATCTCTTATCTATATTGGAGTTGTGCTCCATGCTCACATTTGTTGCACATGGTATGTGCTATGGTTTATTGTGTTATCTTTGTATTCAGTTCATAACAACATTAAGACCATGATTTGGAGATTGTCTTGCTTGTCAATCTTTCTAATGATATATCTTTGAAATTTTGGCAGTTCTAGGTCTGAAATTTCATATTCTACTATCCTAATATCTCATATTTGCAATTCCATAGATTTTACCAAGTTTTGATGTGCCAATTGAAAGTTATGGTAACTTTCACAATGATTTTTGGACCTTTCTAGAGGGTGAAATTGTATGGCATGCCCTATGTTCAATGTTCTTTGATATGTTTTTGAAATATGGACTGGAAACATTATGGTCTATCTATCTTCAAATGAAATTGGTGGGACTCAATTTGGATTTTTCTAGAATCGGATATGATTGTTCTACCTACTTACCTATGTAGAAATTTATATTTTCCCACCCCGGTTTTCAGTTTTCACCTTATTACTCCAAAATAGTTAAATGCCCTTTCCCATAACCATACATTCAACAACTGGAAAAATAAATTTTGCTGAAAACACAAATTCTGGAAATTTTTCAGAATGCTGGAAAATGCAGAAATAAAAAACAGCAGTAACAAACAGCCATTCAACACATCATAACACAATAATTTTTGGTCAAGGTGACCCTGGAAAAACCCCCTACAACTCTTGGGGAAAACCAGTTCGAAAGCTCCTTCTTATTTCTGGAAAAATGCTTTTTACAGTGAGAGAAATATTCAGCAAAATAAAAATCAGCAAACAGACTTTTACAACTTATCTCTTTTTTCCGTGCTTAACCACCGCCTCGAAAAATGTACAAACAGCAAAAATGTATCAATTAATAAATGTCATTGGTGTTTCCTGATTTATGTGTCTGCAACTGGCACAGAATGCAAATTTCCGTACGGCCACCTCGAATTGTGGCTAAACAAAGAATAAATGCCGCTCGTATGGACCTCGAAATTCGTGGCCCAATATTGTCAGAGTGGTTTGCCGTATCGCCGTTAGGTGGCTTTGTCGTACGACCTCCCCGCAGAAAACCGTGCTGCACTGCCTGTTGTTTGCTAAATCTGCTGCACTTGTCTTGCTGAAATGTCTTGCTGAAATGCTGCCTTGGAATGCGTGCCAAGCTGCTGCCTCCTTCTCCTCACTGCCCAGAAATCTCCCTTGCTCTCTTGCTCTCCTTCTCCCAATCTGCTCATGAAAGAATGAATGACCTTTTCCTCCTTTTCCTCCTTTAACCCAACCCTAAGTGACTTTTGGGGAATCCCTAAATCCAATGGCTGAGATAGATTGAGATCTAGGGCTGAGATTAAATGCTCATTTAAATCTCACTTTCTATTTTTTAATTCACCCCACTTTAATAAAGACCCACTTAGTCTTTTATTTCCAAAGTCACTCTTTCCTTTCTAATTTTATATTGACTTTATTAAAGTCACTTTAAAATTAGACTTTAGTAACTTTATCACTTAAAGTCACTTTTAAATTAGATTTGACTTTATAACTTTATAAAGTCACTTTAGTAACTTTATCACTTAAAGTCACTTTAAAATTAGATTTGACTTTATAAAAATTATAAAGTCTCTTTAGGAGAAAAATTAAATTCTTTTGGACACTTTTCCCTAGGCCAAAGATCAAAGCCTTAGGGAACCACTTGTCCTCCGGTACCAAATTTCAACACTCCCTCTTACCGAGGAAGGTGTTCCTCACCACACCCATCTTGTCTCTGAAGTAGACATGCTTGCCCCGTGGTAAGGCTTTGGTAAGAATATCTGCAGCCTGCTCATCAGTGGGAATATACTCAAGCTTCACAGCTCCTTTCTGAACATAGTCTCTGATGAAATGATATTTGATCCCGATATGCTTTGACCTGTCATGAAATATTGGATTCTCTGTGAGTTTAATGCTGATTATCACGATGAAATCACTTTGAAGGTCTCATGAGTGACCAAAATACGCCAAACAACATCTTGCCGAGCCATATGGCGCCTCACAACTAGCTAGGTGTTTGCCATAGCATTTTCCTGCTGAACTCAATGCTGCGACTCTACGCCATTTGAACCATGACACCAGCTGAGCCCAACCCTTGGCCACCAAACCTGTACGAGACTGTGAGCTTGACACCTTTAATCAGAATTGCTGTAACACCAGCAATCTCTTTCCATCCCTGCACAATAGTCGAGACCATAATCCACTTTGTCCACCTGCTGTAAAATGTGTTTTGCAGCCACCCGATGAACCTTCCTAGGCTCACACATAAAGCCCGACTCATCGTGTTGAAGTACCAAAACAAATATCTGGTCTAGTGTTGACCAAATACATCAAGGAACCAATCAGCTGTCTATACAATGTGGGATCCACCAACTCAAAATCTAAAGCGTGAAGCTTCTTCCAGTTGGTGATCATCGATGTCGACATGGGTCTACAATCCTCCATGTGGAATTTGCCAAGGATGTCCACAATATACTTCCCCTGCCCCAGGAAGAAATGCCCCTCCTCTTGCCACACCTCCAAACCCAAAAAGTAATGCATCAAGCCGATGTCCTTCATCTCAAACTCCGCCGCAAGATCTCTCTTGCAGTGCTCTATGAGTCTCTCTGCAGCTGTAATGACTAAGTCATCCACATACAGCACCAGAATGAGAGGCTCCTCACCTATCACAATATAGTAAAGGTTCGGATCTGCCTCACTCTTTGTGAAACCCATCTTCTGCAAGTAAGTATCTATCCTGGAGTACGAAGCTCTGGGAGCTTGCTTCAGGCCATAAAGGGCCTTCTTCAGTCTGCACACATGGGACTCCTTCCCATGCACCTCAAAGCCCTGTGGCTGCTCAATGTACACCTCCTCCTGTATGAAGCCATTGAGAAATGCGGTCTTTACATCCATCTGGTGGATCTTCCAACCCATCTCTGCTGCTATCGATATAATGGAGCGGATCGAAGTATATCGAGCCACGGGAGCGAAGGTCTCCTCATAATCAACTCCCTCTACATGGGAGAACCCTCTAGCCACAAACCTCGCTTTGAATTTCTCAATGCTGCCATCTGCAGCATGCTTTACCTTGTAAAGCCATCTGGAAGTAACCACGGATTTGCCCTCAGGCTTCGGCACCACCTCCCAAACATCATTCTTCATGATAGAAGAATACTCCTCCTGCATGGCCTCTCTCCAGACCTACTGGCTAGCTGCCTCCTCATAGCTAGAAGGCTCAGAGTCAAGGATGCTGGTAGCCATTGCCATATAGTTACAAAACCTCTCAGGTGGTCTGCTCTCTCTGACCGGCCTCTTAGGCTCAGCAACAGATGTGGCATCTCTCAAGGTGTCCTGAAGCCACTTGGGCTTCCTCTTCCCTGAGTGCACTTCTCCCGCCGGAGAATAAAACTCCTCCTCCCCAACATCGAGGCAGAACTCCACGACATGCATCTCTTCGTCCTCTGCTGCCTGGGCAGTGAATCTTTGGCGAGATGCAGGTGTGAGCTGTGTCCACCGGTGGACTCCCCGATGCAAAGCACTTTGTGGGTACGCTACGCGTGCCCATAGCTCCACCCCTCTGACTCTGTGAGCCACTCCCCACTGACGGACCCGACATCGTCATAGATGTACCTCCGGATCCTCCTGATCCCTGCCCACTGGATCCCTGCGACTGACTCAACTGCTGCTGAGGGTCTGGCTGATCCAGATACTCTAACTCCCGTGACCTCCTAAAGGCCCTGTCCTCCTCGAACTTCACATCCCGTCTGACAACAACTTTCCTCTGCGCGGGAATGTAAATCCGAAAGGCCTTGGAGGTCTCACTGTAGCCCACAAAGATACCCTTCTCTGCGATGGGCTCTAGTTTGGTCCTCTTCTCCTTGGGTATGTAGGAGTATGTAATGCACCCAAAGATACGAAGATGACCAATATCAGGCTTCTTCCCAGAAAAAGCCTCCTCCAAAGTCATATGCCCCAAGGCACGATGCAGACTCCTGTTCTGCAAATAAACAGCAGTGTTGCAGGCCTCTGCCCACAAAAACAATGGCAACCCCTGATCATGTAACATGGCTTTGGCAGCCCCTCCGATGGATTTGTTCTTCCTCTCCGCAACCCCATTCTGCTGGGGGTTGTAAGGAACAGTGAACTCCCTCCTAATGCCTGCCTCCGCACAATAGTCAACAAACTCTCCAAGGGTGTACTCTCCTCCATTGTCCGACCTCAGGGACTTGATCTTCCGACTTGTCTGTGTCTCCACAAGAGCTCTAAACTCCTGAAATCGCTTGAAGACCTCACTCTTGGTCTTCAAGAAATAGATCTAGGTCCTCCTGGAGTGATCATCAATGAATAAGACATAGTACTCATATCCACTCAAGGAAACATGAGACATTCGACCGCTCACATCGGAATGAATCAAATCAAGTATCCCAGTCGCTCTGTTGTCACTGCTGGGAAAAGGGGATTTGGCAAACTTGCCCATCGCACATCCTCTGCAAGTATCAAAGTGATCAGTACTGAAATCTGGCACACCTGTAGTGATCTCCCGCAAAGTCCTCAAGGCTCCATGATACATATGCCCCATCCTGCGGTGCCAAATCTCACACAGCTCAGAACTGCTAGCTCTACTGTCGGTGCTACTGCTCAATGCCAAAAGGGGCTGAAATGCAAACTTGTACACTTTTGCATGGCGTACACCTATCACTCTAGCTGAATCAGCTGGAGCGCCCCTGGGATACATCAACACCTGTCCACCCCTGAACAGTATCTCATATCCTCTGTCCTCCAAAGTTGAGACGGATATGAGGTTCTTCCTCATCCCTGGCACATAAAGAACATCTGACACCTTCAAGGGAGGTTTGGACTCCCTCTGAAATGTCAGTGTCCCCACACCGACTGCTCTAACAACTCTGTCATCACCGAGTACTACCTCTATATCAGTGCCACTCTCTGAGAGCTCTGAGAAGTACTCACGGACTCCTGTCATGTGACGTGAAGCCCCACTGTCCACATACCAGATACCCGAAGATGCTCCGCTAATCGAGGGAAAAGCATGCTCCCTCTGAACCTCTATGGCAGATAATCCCGCACTAGAGGACTCACACGCAATGAACCCAAACTCCAGGTCAAAACGATCTGCAAAGTCCTCAACCTCTGCTGAAGTTGCCATGCTCTGGTTCTTTCCCTTCTTCTTCTTCTTCTCCGGACACACAACTGCATAGTGTCCCATCTTCTGACAATTCCAACACTTCACCTTGGAATAGTCCTTCTGTGTGTTATCTTGTTTACCTTTACCTTTGCCTTTGCCCCCACCATTGCTTGTGGAAGCTTGCTTCTTCCCTTTGCCTTTCTTGCGTCCTGCCAACAGTGCTACATCCTCATCCTGCTCAACTGGCTTGGCTGCCCCAAGCTGACCTTTCCTGATCTCTGTTTGAATGCAATCATCCCAAAACCTCTCCCATGTGGGAAGGGTCTCACGTGCACAAACCCCATCAGCAAAGTTCATCCATGAATGGGGGAGGCCATTCACTGCAATCCGCACCAACTTAGTGGGTGGAATGGCCTCTCCAATCGCTGCCAACTCATCTCCCACATTAGTAATCTTTGTGAGATATCCAGCTGCACTATCATTACCCATCTTAATGGTTTTCATTTTCTCCTTCAGGACCATTTTCCGCTTCTCATTGGTACTCTGGTAGAGATTGGACAATGCTGTCCACATCTCATGAGCATTTCTCTTCCCTCTCACATGAGGAATGCAATGGTCTTTGATTCCGTCTAGAATCAATCTCTTACCCTTGTTGTTCTTTTTATTATATCCTGCCAACTAAGTAGCATCAGTAGGCACATTTACAGGGTTCTGTGTGGTATTCACCATAATGTCCCAGACTTCTGCCTCCTCAAAGATACTCTGCATTCTCTCCTTCCAAATGCTGTAATTGGAATGCCCATCCAACCTATCCTCCACCCTCAGTCCCAAAGACATCCTGCTGTCCTAAAACTGAAAAATAGCACTGCTGTAGTAAAGGTAAAGCTGCTGTTTGTGAAAAATCAGCTTGCTGGAATTTTCTGAGTGAAAAATCAGCAGGCTGTAATTTTCCTCCTTGCTGTCCCAAACTGCCCTTCAGCACTCAAGCTCTGATACCATGTAGAAATTTATATTTTCCCACCCCGGTTTTCAGTTTTCACCTTATTACTCCAAAATAGTTAAATGCCCTTTCCCATAACCATACATTCAACAACTGGAAAAATAAATTTTGCTGAAAACACAAATTCTGGAAATTTTTCAGAATGCTGGAAAATGCAGAAATAAAAAACAGCAGTAACAAACAGCCATTCAACACATCATAACACAATAATTTTTGGTCAAGGTGACCCTGGAAAAACCCCTACAACTCTTGGGGAAAACCAGTTCGAAAGCTCCTTCTTATTTCTGGAAAAATGCTTTTTACAGTGAGAGAAATATTCAGCAAAATAAAAATCAGCAAACAGACTTTTACAACTTATCTCTTTTTCCGTGCTTAACCACCACCTCGGAAAATGTACAAACAGCAAAAACAGAACAGCAATAAATGTTGTACGTTCTCCTCGATTTGCGTGCCCAGAAATCTGCA
Organism: Pinus albicaulis; assembly: GCA_034641835.2. Taxonomy (NCBI): domain Eukaryota; kingdom Viridiplantae; phylum Streptophyta; class Pinopsida; order Pinales; family Pinaceae; genus Pinus; species Pinus albicaulis. The sequence goes on from CM076584.1 coordinate 146,315,365, forward strand.
ATAAATGCAGCTGTACGGCCACCTCGAAATCTGTGCCAAAAAAACAATAAATGTTGCTGTACAGACCTCGAAATTCGTGCCCAATATTCTTTGTGACTTATTGTACGGCACTATTTTGTCTGACCTCCACCCTAGAAAACCGTGCTTCAAACCTGCACTCTTTGGCATGACTCTGCTCCTTGCTCTTCTTGTGTGCCTTGGAATGCGTGCCAAGCTACTGCCTCCTTCTCCTCACTGCCCAGAAATCTCCTTTGCTCTCTTGCTCTCCTTCTCCCAATCTGCTCATGAAAGAATGAATGACCTTTTCCTCCTTTTCCTCCTTTAACCTAACCCTAAGTGACTTTTGGGGAATCCCTAAATCCAATGGCTGAAATAGATTTAGATCTAGGGCTGGAATTAAATGCTCATTTAAATCTCACTTTCTATTTTTTAATTCACCCCACTTTAATAAAGACCCACTTAGTCATTTATTTCCAAAGTCACTTTTCCTTTCTAATTTTACATTGACTTTATTAAAGTCACTTTAAAATTAGACTTTAATAACTTTATCACTTAAAGTCACTTTTAAATTAGACTTTAGTAACTTTATCACTTAAAGTCACTTTTAAATTAGATTTGACTTTATAAAAATTATAAAGTCACTTTAGGAGAAAAATTAAATTCTTTTGGACACTTTTCCCTAGGCCAAAGATCAAAGCCTTAGGGAACCACTTGTCCTCCGATACCAAATTTCAACAACCTAGAACAACAGATTTAGTCTGGTTTTAGGATTAGTCAAAAACTCTAACTTCCACATCTTTTAACATGAAAAATTTAGCAAATCTGAATCTGAAACTTTTACCACAGGTTGTTCTATATGTCTACTTATGCTCTTGAAATTTTCTGTCTCTGATATTTCCCAGAAAAAGGTTATGACTGTTTTACCAAGGAAAAAAGTTATGACTGTTTTACCAAGAACACTTGTTTAAGACTAGTTTTAGGACTAGTAAAAAAAATCCTAAGTTCCATAGACTATAACTTAGAAAATCATAGCAAGTCTGAATCTGAAACTTTTACCATTGGTTCTGTGATATGTCTGCTGAAAATTTCGGTATCTGAGATGTTATAGAAAAAGGTTATGACTGTTTTAGCTGGAACACATATTTGATATTAGTTTTAGGACTAGTAAAACCCCTGAATTCCACATTTTATATTTTCAATAGTTTAGCGAGCCCAAACATGAAATTTTTACATGTGCTACCTTATGTCTTTTCAGTCTCCCAAAAATTTCGTTCTCTGAAACTTTCTAGGAAAAAATGTATAGTGAAAATTCGAAGATGATTCATTTGAAGGAACCAAGACCAAGGGTTGTATGCTTGAAAACCAAATGTATACACATGTACAAACAATGTGAGCACAGAGCACAACTCCAGGATAGATAATAGAGATGAGTTACAAAATAACCATTTAAAGAATAGGAGAACCTCCTCCAAATAGCCCAATACATTCATACATCCAAATCACATGTTCCTTAATAATTATTATTAACTCTATTTACACCTACAAACAAGGATCAAGCAATATTGAGTACCTCATTTAGTGGAAGAACCTGAATAGAAACATGCTCTTGCAACCTTGGTCCCACATTGTCAACAGTAGCAGGATGTGAATCATTGCAAGTGGGAAAATAAATGATTTGATATGAGGTTTGCCTGAAGATAGTTTTCCGGCTCATCTTTGTAGAAGCTAAATAGACTGGGGAGAGGATGCACCCCTGTTTCACTCTAATGTGGAAAATTGTTTTGGTAATCTTTCTAATTGCACATAACTGACACGTAGTAGCAATATTTGGTCACATTGGCCTTTTCTATATGGGAATTTGACAGTAGTATGGAATTTAGTAAATTTATTTTACAGTGTTGTTATGGTACAACCAACTTAATTTTGAGTGTCTTTGATAATTTATTGTTAATTTTAGTTAACCATGGTATGTTCTATGCTTAGAGCAATTTACTTCAATCTTTCTTATTAAGCCCAATTCAATTTCCTGTTATGCAATCACATTAAAATTGACAGTAAATGCTGATAGAACATAAATAAATCAATAGAAGACAAGCCAAGACAAGAGACACTAATTTGGCGGATGCCAAGGAAAAACCCCAATGCGGGGAAAACCCTTTGATCAAATCTTCATATTATTCTTCAATTTCAGCAGAGAGAGAAAGTACTATTTTCAGTGGTCAACAGGATGCCCTAACCAGCAAAGTCAATGCTGGTAAAACCAGCAAAATGTCTCCCAATAGAGCTCGGTGAAATCCAGTCAAACTTGGCCTCTTCTCACAGTCAAAGTCAGCCCAAGACAGTCCAAATTTCTTCAGTCAAACTCGGTCAATGCAGCAGTCAAACTTCTGCAATGTGTGATCAACGCAGAAGTCAAATCAGCCTCCTTCACCTCGTTTTCTGTGCCACCAAATTTGGCCTCCCAAAAATGCAGACTGACCAAAAGATCCAAGTCAAACAGCCAAGATTGATCCAAAGTCAACGCTGGTCAACGCTGCACAAAAACCGTTAACACAGTCCGAAATTTCCAGCTTGTCCTTCACACACGAACCAATCAGATGAGAGAGAATGTGTGAGATGAGTTGATGATGAAATGAGGTTTATGTCTCTCTTTTTATATCATCACTGAGGGTGTGTGACACATTTTTTGGGGCTTGTGAGCCTACATTACAATTTTGGCCGACCTTGATAAATAGGACATGTGTGGAAAATAAATTCACAATCCAACTTCCGCTCATCCAAACAAGATGATCATTAGATCAATCTTACACCTCTCCGAAAGAGGAATCCAACAAAAATATCATCTCCATCATATGGGCAATGCAACATGCAGTTTGGTCTTATTTGCCAAATTTAACACTCCCTTTTAACTAGGGAGAACTCCACCTGTCCATCCATCTGTCAACTTGTGCAATCCTGTCATGGAGCTGTCTCTGTACTTTGCCGGCTCTGCTTTGTTGTAGAAGAAATAATGAAGATATGATCGAGAGTGAGTCACAAAGACCTTGCCATTCTCATTGACCCGAAGTCAGTTTAGAGGTAAAATCCTCAACCAGACTTAATCCCAGATCAAGTTGTTGGACACAACCCATCCTAAACATAGAGAGTACGACAATACACGATGTGTCCATCAGTAATGCTATGGTCTCTATCCTCATTTCCCAACTCATTGGCCAAATGTGAGGTACTTCCCCTGAGTCCAGACTACATGGGTAGGATGTATGTGGGGCATAGACCAAGAGAGGGTGAACCAGCTCAATATCATAACGGTGGGGAAATAGCACACCAACAAGGTAAGGGAAACCTAGCCTTGTGGTTGCTTATAGCTCCAAGAAGCTATCCCCAAGCCCCTTGGAGCTCCCAGAGCTCAAAGTCCAACTCAAGCAAGACCCTCATAATAGGGTTTGTCCACAATACCAAGCTTCTCACAGAAGGTTAAGAATTTGACCTTCCCCAGGGGCTTTGTGAGAATATCTGCGACCTGCTCATCAGTCCCAATGTGATGGAGCCTTACGACGCCTCGCTGTACCATGTCCTGGACAAAATGGTACCTAATATCAATATGCTTGGAACGATCGTGGAACATGAGATTTTTTGAAAGTAGAATCCCACTTTGGGTGTTGCAAAGGATCATGGTGGTATCCAACACATGCCCATACAGCTCACTGAAGAGCTTTCTCAACCAAACAACTTCACAACAGACCATACTTGTTGCAATGTATTCGGCTTCAACAGTGCTCAAAGTAATCGATTTCTGCTTCCTGCTCATCCAGGAGATCGAAGCAGAACCTAAGGTGAAGAAACATCCATATTCGCTTTTACGATCCACCACACTGCCTGCCCATTCGACATTGGTATATCCATGGAGCCTCATACTCTCGACATTATATCTCAGCCCATGGTTGATTGTGCCCAGGAGATATCTGAAGAGATTCTTGGCACCAATCCAGTGAATGTGATGTGTTCACTGCAAAACATATGTTTGGACGTGGGTTCACTAAGAACATCAGGGCCCATACGAGTTGATGATACTTGGTGGGATTTCCTAAATCGGGCCCAACAACACCTCCACACAACTTCTTAAAGTTGAGCTCCATCGGTGTAGACAATGACTTGCAATCCACCATTCCAAACATCTCCAACAACTTCACAATATATTTTCCTTGAGAAAGGAAAATCTCACCTGGTTTTTGCCAAAACTCCAGGCCTAGGAAGTAGTGCATGAGTCTTGGGTCATTCATCTCGAACTCAGAAGCTAGCTCCCTCTTACATTGTTGAATAAGAGGGTCAACACCTGTTAGGAAGAGATCGTTCACATAGAAACCAAAATGAGAGGCTTATAATTATCAACCTTAAAATAAAGGTTTGGATCAACATCACTTCGAGTAAAGCCCAACTTCATCAAGTAGCTATCGATCCTGTCATACCAAGCCATAGGGGGCTTGCTTCAACCCATAGAGGGCTTTCTTCAACCCGCATGCATGTGTATGTCTATATCGAACTTCGAACCCCAAAGGTTGTTCCACATAGACTGCTTCCTTGATCGAACCATGTAAGAAGGCAATCTTGACATCCATCTGATGTAGATTCCATCCTTGCGATGCAGCAAGGGCAATGATTGAACGAATCGTGGTGCAGCGAGGAAGAGGTGCAAATATATCATGATAATCTATACCTTCCTTTTGAGAGAAGCCTCAGACAACGAATCTTGCCTTGAATTTTTCTGCACTCCCATCGGCTCCATGCTTGATTTGGTAGAGCCATTTCGAGGTGACAACAGATTTTTCCTTCAGTCTAGGGACCACATCCCAAACATCATTTTTCATGATCGACTCATATTCCTCGTTCATAGCATCCTTCCAAACTTGATGCTTCACGACTTCTTCAAACGTTCCAGGCTCTCAGATTGTACGATGGTGCTCATGGCTACTAAGTACCCTTGGTACCTATTCAACTTCTTGCTTTCACGGAATGTTCCCCTTGGAGTAGCATGTCTCTTGACATCTTCGAGAGTGTCTCTAAGCTATGAGGACCTTCTTTTATTCGAAGAAGGTGGATCTATAGGATCCATCAGTCCTTCAACATCAGGCATCGATTCATCCTTCGATTCTTCCTACCTTCCTTTTTCTTCTTGTTTGTCTTCCTTTGAGATAGGAAGATCTTCAACCTTCCTGAGGGCAGCATCTTTGTTGAAGGTGACATCATGGCATATTTCTACTTCTCTTTGACCAGGCACATAGATTCTATATGCCTTCGAGGTTTCACTGTAGCTCACAAACGTTCCCTTCTTTCCAGAAGCATCCAATTTGCTTCTCTTTTCTTTCGGCACATGGAAATATATGAGACTTCCAAAGACTCTAAAATGAGAAGCATCAGGCTTCTTACCAGAGAAGACTTCTTCAAGAGTTTTGGAGTCCAATGCAGAATGTGGGCATCGATTTTGAACATACACAGCAGTGTCGGCAGCTTCTCCCCATAGAAACTTCGGAAGACCTTGGTCATAAAGCATGGCATGGCTAACTTCCAAAATGGTTCTATTCTTCCTTTCAACAACACCATTTTGTTCGGGAGTATACACAGTAGTGGTCTTCCTCTTAATGCCAACTTCCCTACAATAGTCATTGAATTGATTTGATTCATATTTGGTTCCATTATCAGTCCTCAAAATTTTGATCTTCTTCCCTATTTGATTTTCAACCAATCCCTTGAAGGTGCAACACCATTTGAATGCTTCATGCTTTTTCTTGAAAAAGTATATCCAAGTTTTGTGGGAGAAGTCATCTATAAAAGTGATATAATATAAGCATCCTCCCAAGGATGTTTCAGGTAGCATACAAAATAGATCAAAATAAATCAATTGCAAAATATCAAATGTCTTAGTGACTTTCCTTTGGCACAACCCTGACATACACCTTCATGATCATCTTTGAAGTTAGGCATACCTGTGACCACTTTTCTTGCTTCGGGAAGGGCTTTATAATGAAGGTGTGCAAACCTTTAGTGCCATAGCTCGGATTGAAGAGTTGTGTTACATGTCATGGCTCTCAGCGGACTTCCTCCAACCTTATAAAGTGTATCAACCCTGAATCCAAGAGTGGATGCTTCTTTGAAGTTCCTCTTCCAAATGCACACCTTTCCATCGATGAATGCCACATTGAATCCTTTGTGTTCTATTGCTGAGATAGGCACTAGATTCTTCTTCAAGTCAGGTATGTACAATACATCTTGCAAACGGAGGACTTGACCTTGATTTAGATGAAGGGTCATAGTCCCTGTCCCTTTCACGGGATAGGTGGCATTGTCCCCAAGGATAATTTCTAAATTTGTATCCTTTTCAATCAGATCAAAGAGGGCCTCTTTATATCTAGTGAAGTGCCTTGAGGCACCACTATCAATCAACCAGTTATCCATGGTGTCGGGAGGAGATGCAACAGAGAGGGCAGATGTAAAAATATATTCATTTATCTTATTATCAACAACATTGGATTCATCATACTTGGAGTTCCTTGACCTCTTGAAAGGTTGACCATTTCCATTTCCATTTCGATCAGAGGGAGCCTTCCTCTTTGCTTTGAACCTATTGTTCCTTTGATTTCCATTCCCCTTGAAGTTGTTGTTGTTGTTGTAGTCATCATCTCGGGGAGAGTCCTTTTTATTAGGACACTCTCTAGCATAGTGACCAAACTTGTTACAATTGTAACATCTTCCCTTCCTTCCCTTGGGACCCACTCTTCCATGATTTTGATTTCTCGGACCAGCGTTATTCTTCTTCTTTGCATGAGCGTTGAAGGCAGTAGGGTCACTTCCGTTCCCATTTGAGGGATGGTCTCTATCCATCATCCTTGTCTCCTCTTGAGTGCATCTCATCAGCAATTCATCAAAATCAGGAATTATATTATTATTGAAAATAGTGGTATTAAATACATACCATGGCCGGGGAAGTCCTCCAAGAGCAATGAGAGTGAGCTCTCAGTCAGCTATGACCTCTCCAATAGCGTAGAGATCATTCTTGATTTTGGTGAGCCTCATGAAATAGGATTGGATGGACTCTCCCTTGTCCATCTTGATGTTTTTCAAAAAGATAATTTGATTAGCATTGCTAGCCCTGATCATGCCAACCAACTTATCTTACATCTCCTTAGGTGTGCCCAACTTGGAGATATAAGCAACCAAGTGCTTATGAATATCATCCCTGATGATCTTCTTCGCCTTTTTTCCCCTTTCTTGTACTTTGTTTTAGTGGCAGCCGGTTTATTTGATGGAGGGTTAGTGATCTTTCCCTGCACATAATCCACAACATCTTGTTCCACCAATGTCAGATCTATTGACATTTTCCAAGCATGATAATCAGACTTATCATTCAGCTTGTCATCAGATTTGAAGTATGATGAGGAAGCCATTGACCCTAGTCCTTGTCTATTTAAACTTTCAGTGATTGCTCTCCTCTCTCTTGCTTGGGCTTTGTCTTCAGCTCAACTCTGATATCATGTTAATTTTAGTTAACCATGGTATGTTCTATGCTTAGAGCAATTTACTTCAATCTTTCTTATTAAGCCCAATTCAATTTCCTGTTATGCAATCACATTAACATTGACAGTAAATGCTTATAGAACATAAATAAATCGACAAAAGACAAGCCAAGACAAGAGACAAAATAATTTGGCAGATGTCAGGGAAAAACCCCAGTGCGGGTAAAACCCTTTGAACAAATCTTCTTATTATTCTTCAAATTCAGCAGAGAGAAAAAATACAATTTTCAGCAGTCAACAGGATGCCCTAGCCAGCAAAGTCAATGCTGGTCAAACCAGCAAAAAGTCTCCCAATGGAGCTCGGTCAAAGCCAGTCAAACTCAGCTTCTTCTCACAGTCAAAGTCAGCCCAAAACAGTTCGAATTTCTTCAGTCAAACTCGGTCAACACAGCTGTCAAACTTCAGCAATCTGTGGTCAACGCAGAAGTCAAATCTGATCCCTTCACCTCGATTTTTGTGCTACCAAATTCGGCCTCCCAAATATACAGACTGTCCAAAAGATCCAAGTCAAACAGCCAAGGTTGACCCAAAGACAATGCTGGTCAATGCTGCACAGAAACCCTTAACACACTCCGAAATTTCCAGCTTATCCTTCACATGTGCAGAGGAGAGAGAAAGGCCTCTTAGGCTGTACGGACGAATCAGATGAGAGAGAATGTGTGAGATGAGTTGATGTTGAAATGAGGTTTATGTCTCTCCTTTTTATATCAATCACTGAAGGTGTGTGACACATCTTTTGGGGCTTGTGAGCCTACATTACAATGTTGGCCGACCTTGACAAATTGCACGTGTGGAAAATGAATTCAAAATCAATCTTTTGTTCATCCAAACAAAATGATCTTTAGATCAATCTTGCACCTCTCCGAAAGAGGAATCCAACAAATATATCATCTGCATCATATGAGCAGTGCAACATGGAGTTTGGCCCTAGTTGCCAAATTTAACATTTATCGACCCATGAACTTCCTCTAAACCTGGATCAAACTGTATATATATTTTTTTATCTATGGGATGTATAGTTATGTATGGGATTCATACTGGATTCTTTTGTTATGTAATTTCTTCCATTCTGATTTTTATTTGTATTCGAATAATGCTACTATGAACTGCCCCAAGATTGTCTTGTATGTCTCTTTCCAGATATATCTTATGATCAACTAATTTTGGTATGGAGTGAGCCTTACGGTGGTAGAATCTTTGTGCATTGCTAGTGAACTCTATATGGTGCTATGGTGTTGTTTGTTTTGGTGTCTCTTGTTTTTCACATATTTAGATGTTGCAGAATAAGGCATTAATATTCAAATTGAATAACAATACACTATGTCAGCTGCATTATTTGTTGATGTGATTTACTTAATGAATGTAGCTGTTCTTGATTTGAGTATTTCAATTGTGCAAACTGTTGTATTTCGAGAATAGGGGAGCCTTTTAACTTGTACATTTCTTCCATTTGTGTAATATATTTCCTGTGTCATATATGAGTGGCTATTTCAAGGTGGATGGTTATTATTAATTTTAGCCTTTGCTGTAAAATCTGCAATGCTTTGGTTTGATTTGCTGTTTCTTTATAAGTTTCATTTTTGGTTTAATTATTAAAATCCATCAATTTATTAATAGCTAATTTGCTTCTTTGCCTATGAGCTGTTTACTAAAAGTGCCTGTCCCTGAAAAATCGTTTACATATTGATATGCAAAGCCTCTTGTTTCTGAAGCTTTAAAGTCATAACCTTGCGTTTGTCAAGGTTGATTGTCAATGTCTGATTTCTACAAAAAGTATGAAGGTGACAGCTGCTTCTGCAAGCCACATGCATGAGATAGAAGTTCCACATGCCAACAAATAGCAGGATGTGAATCATTGTATTACGTAGGAAGATACATGGTTTGATCTGAGGTTTGTCTGAAGATAAGTGTCCAGTTCATCATTGTAAAAGCCAAATAGACTAGGGGAGAGGATGCTTCCCTGTTTCACTTAAGGTGCAAAATTGTTTTGTTAATCTTTCTAATTGTACATAATCACCCCATAGTAGCTACTAGTAATATTCGACTGTATTGGCTTTTGCTGTCTAGAAATTGGACAGTAGTATGGAATATGGTGAATTTTTTGTACAGTATGAATATGGTACAATCAACTTACTTTTCGCAATCAATCCATGAACCCAAAGAAATAACCCAAGAAACTTATAAACATTAAAAATAAATTGCTAAATTTTAAAGAATGAATTTACTGTGAGGAAGAAGTTTTCGTATAGTATGGATATGGAACTATTAACTTACTTTTCACTGTCTTTGATAATATGTCTTTTGACTGTTTCCTAATTGTTCCGTATCCATAATAAACAGCCCAAGAACCCTAAAAGTATTCTAAAAAACGCTGAAAAACTAATGAGGATAAAAACTAAATTGCCAATATATATATATCTATATATATATATATATATATTTTTTTTTTTTTTTAATTTTTATTTATTTATTTATTTTCTGATTTATTTCATATTCCTGAGGCCTAGATTCCTCTAAAATCTGGAGCGAACTGCATATTTTTGTATCTACAAGATGTGTAATTATGTGTTGGAGCCATACTGAATTCTTTTATCATGTATCTTTTCAATTTCAAATCATATTCGCTTTTGTATTTGCATTATAATATTGCTACTACGAATCACCCCACGATTGTCTTGTATGTCTCCTCCCAAATATGACTTGTGATCTACTAATTTTGTGATTGAGGAAGCCTTTGGGGTGGAAGGATTGTTGTGCATTGCTACCGAAGTCTACAGAACATTATATTGGTGTTCGTTCTGGTGTCTCCTATTGTATTTCATACATTTAGATGTTGTAATATAAGGCATTAATACCCAAATTGGTAAACAATACACTAGGTCAGCTGCCTTATTCGATGGCTGATTTACTTAATGAATATAACTGCTCTTTGTATGAGTATATAATTGTGCAAACTCATGTCTTTTTTGAATGGGGGTGCCTATCAACCTATACCTTTCTTATCTTGGTGTACTTGATGTTATGAACCTTGCACCTTAAAAATGAAAAGAAAAGTTTGAGGGTAAAATCTCTTACAATGAAGACAATGTATAAGACAATATTTGATGATCCTAAGACTAGGTCTCCTTAGTGTGTGTGTGTGTAGGAGACAACGAGTACATTTATAATAAAATGGTACGATGAAATGTTCTAGACAACATAACAATATAATGGTAGAAATTTAATAACTCAATATCTAGGGCTTAATGAGTGGCTTTAGGGTTAATATCGAGCTCACATAGGAATTAACATGTCCCTTCCCTTCAAAAAATTGTTGTCCTCAACGCTTGACTATCTGCAGGTGTTTTTGCATGAACAACTCATCTTCCCATGTCTACTCTTTCATTGGTAGGGTCTTCCATTTGATGAGATGCTTAATCCTTGTTTCTAGGATTGTTTTTGGTTCTATTATGATTTTCCTTTCTTCATTAATCTCTGCTAAAATAGTTTGGACTGAGATCTTCTCACCAATTACCTTTGTTAAGCAAGAATCACTAATGACTAGATGTACATGTGAAGATGGAGTAAACTCCAATTTTTAAGGCATACTTCCAGTTCTCTGCAACACCATATAGAGGCCATAATACCTTTGGGCTAATTTATTGTCCTCCTTTTGTTGCTAGAGGGACATCTGCTTGTTGTTTCATCTTATTTTGTGCTATAACCAAATTGTCCTTCAATAGTTTGAGAACCTCTTGTTGGTGCCCTATGAGGTCCTCCACTGCTTGAGCCTTTACAATCCCTTTCAAGGATAATGTGATGCATGGTGGATGATGTTCATGACGTGCAATAAATGGTTATTTTTTTGATGAAGTATGCAAGGATGTGTTGTACCACCATTCTACCATTGGAAACCACTTGATCCATTGTGTCTATTTGTCAGATGCAAAGCAACATAGGTATCCTTCTAAACATTTATTCACAATCTCATTTTTCCCATCGTTTTGAGGATGGTAAGATGAGTTGTGAGCCAATTGAGTTCGCAAAGAACAAAATATTTTATTCCAAAGAATTCCAGGGAAAATTGGATCTTTGTCACTTACAATAAACTGTGGTATACCATGTAGCTGTTGGATTGTATCCATGAATTCTTTTGCCATTGTACTTCCTTTAAAAGGATGAAAAAGAGAGCAAAAATGGGTATAATTTGTCATTCAATCTACCACTATGATAATGACATTCTTTCCTTAAATTTTGGTAAACCTGTATTAAAATCCATTGAAACTTCTTTCCAACGCTGGCTTGGTATGGCCAATGGTTGTAGAAGCCTCGAGGTCTTGAGTATCTCTTCCTTATTCTGTTGGCATACCGCACATATCTCCACAAACTTTTGACCTTACCCCAAAAAAGTTTCTTGATCCTATGGTATCTTTTCAAGTACCATGAATGTCATTCTATATGAGAAGTGTGTAATTCCAAAAGGACCTTCTCTTTGAGTTGAGAATTCTTACAAAAGTATAAGCGATCTTGATACTGCAACAAATCATTCTTCCACATAAATTTTTATATTGCATCGGGGTACGATAGATGCTGGATGATCTTGCATATCTTTTCATCTTGCTTCCAACTATTATTGCTTCTTCCACTTAGTCCAACCGTGGAATGGAAATAATGCATAGTAAACCCTCTGTGTCTTCCTGTTTCCTTAAGAGTGTATCTGCCACAATATTTTTTTTCCCTTTTTGTAGATAATTTCATAATCATAACTGGGCATCTTTGTAATCTATTTTTGTTGCTCTTTTGAAGATATTACTTGTTCAAAGAAGTACTACAAACTATCATGATCTATTTTACTTTGAAGTGTCTTTCTATTAAGTATGGACTCCATTTCTTAACTGCATGTAGTATGGTCAACATTTTTTTTGTAGATGGCTTTGAGTAAGTTTTTCTCTTAAGTTCACTACTTTCAAAGGTAAGGGGCCTTCCTTCTTGCATAGAAAATGCACCCAATACCATGGCCCAAGACATCGCACTCCACATTGAAGGTTTTTGTGATGTAAGGAGTGGCTAGGAAGAGTTGTGCACAACCTCTTTAAGTTTTTCAACAACTTTGGTTGCTTCTTTAGTCCAAGAAAATGCTTCCTTCAATAATTTTGTTAGAGGTGTTGCTATTTGACCATAATTCTTAATGAAATTGCTATAATATCGTGTCAATCCTATGAATCCTCTGATTTTCTTCAAGCTTTTGGTGATTAGCCATTCCCTTATAGCTTTGATTTTGTTACAATCCACTTTGATCCCTTCATGCGATACAATATGACCCAAATATTCCACTTATTGAACCTCAAAGGCACACTTGGAAGGATTTGCATATAGTTGTTGCTCTTGCAATAGTTTTATGACTTTGTCAACATGTTGTAGATGCTCTTCGCAAGATTTGTTGTAGATTAGTATCTCATCAAAAAATGCTAACAATTTTTTTTAAGGGTGGGTCTGAAATTAGAATTCATTAAGCTTTGAAATGTTGAAGGTGCATTAGTAAGTCCAAATGGCATAAACAAAAACTCATTACGATCCTCATGTGTTTTAAAGGCAATTTTGGAAATATATTCTTGCATCATTATGATTTAATGCTATTCAAAACAAAGATCCATTTTAGTAAAGACAATTGCTCCATGCAATTCGTCTAATCATTCATCAATTACAGGAATAAGAAACTTGTCTTTGATAGTCATTTTGTTAAGATATCTGTAATCTGGACACATATGCCATGACATATCCTTTTTTATAACCATTGCCACTAGTGAAGAGAAAGCACTCTGGTTAGGTTGAATAATGCCAACCTTTAACATTTCTTGACCCATATGCTTAATCCCACTCTTCTATTCATATGGATACTTGTAAGGTCTAATGTTAGGTGGTATACTTCTAGGTTGCAAATGAATATCATGGTCATGATCTTGACTAGGTGGAGGACCCTTAGGGATCTCTCCAAATTCCTTGGAATGAATGTTGATACTTTTTGGAGAACTACTGGAGAAGAGGATACAAATGTTTGAACATCTAATAAACACAAATTTGCAATTACACCATGATGCCCCTTTTTTAGCAATTTTGTTTTGCTATTAGAGTTTATCACTTTCGAGGGTTTCTCTTGGATACCTCTAAGATCAATTTCCTTTCCTTCCGAGGAAAACCTCATGAAAAGATCTTGAAAATTAAGGGCCATTGTTCCCAATTATTGTAACCATTGGTCCTCTAATACAACATCAACACCACCCATTTGGATAGAAATCATGGGGTTGTCCAGTAAATACTCCCCCATATTCCATTTAATATTATGGCACTTGTGTGAACAATTGGTATCTCCTGTAATCATTACTTGAAATTCTAGTGTTGGATATAAAAGTTAGTTAACACTGAACATGCTTTGGCAATTTGTAATTGATGAAGTTATGGGTACTACCTGAATCAATCAACACTGCTACCTTTTTATTGATATATGCTTCTATCTTGAGGGTTTGTGGAGTACTGAAGATGGCAATTGTATGGCAAGATATTGTTGGAGTAGTATCTTCTAGCTCTAGATCTTGTGACAATTCCAATTCATGATCTTCTTCATCTTCATAGTCTATGTAGAATAATCTCTTCTCATTGCATTTAATGCCCCTTACTATACTTGTTGTCATAGTTGAAATATAGTCACTTTGCTCTTCCTTCATCCATTTGCTGAGATGTCAACCTTGTCAATTTAGGAGAGGGAGCATGATGTTCTCTATAGTTATTAGTGACCAATTTTCTAGCCATATTTTTACCTTCAACTTTCCTTGCTAGAATGAATGACTGCTCTAGGGATTTAGGTTCAAGGAGATGTACCTTATGTTGGATGCTTTCCTTTATAGTTTCCATATAGAGGTCTAGCAAATTATTGATTGAAATGTTCTTTTCCCTAAGGCTCAACTTTTGGAATTGTTGAATGTGCTCTGTAATTGGACCTTTTTGTCCAAGATTTACCAATTGAGTAAAGAATGTATTGCTCTTAATATCTCCATAATGTTCTATGAATTCCTCTGTAAAAATGGACCAAGGTACAATAGAATCCTTTTTCCTTTAACAAGTCCATTGACACCATACAAATTGATCTTGTTCTAGAATCTAAATATATGGATGCCATATTTACCTTTTGTAAGGCTACCAACCTACCACTCAGTGTAGATCAAAGTATTTCTCCATCTGGAATAATCCATATTTTAGGATCGTTACCATCAAACTTTCTCGTATCGATATGTAGATTGTCATAGTTCCTTGATGTTTTCCTGAATCCTTTATCATGTGGATCTTGGATTGAAAAGTCATGATTATGGTTTTGTGATTCGTTATTCGTGCCCTCCAATTGTGATAAAATACTCGTCATTTGTGATTGAGTCCTTATTTTCATGATTTCTTTGGATATTTTGTAATAAAGTATTTTTTATTGCTTCCTTATTTTCATTTATGGATTTTTTAATTTTTTCTTAATATCTTCCTTTCATTCGTCTCCTTTTCCATTTTATCCATCATCTTTTTTTCCATATTTCCAACTGATCCTTTCACTTGTAACAATTCAACCCTTGTAGTGTCATTTGCTTAAATTGAATTTTCAGTGTGGATAACTGGTACTCGAAGTCTTTTGTTTCTTCATGAGTCATGAATGAACATTTGAGAGGTTTAATTTGTGTAATAGATTTTAGAATTTAGATCTTTCTTTGGAGCTATAACAATGCTCCTCTTTATCCCAACTTTTAGTCACCCAAAAACATGGATCTTCTAATAAAAAAAATATGTCACTTGTAATTTAAGTACCTTTAAAACCATAATATGGAGACTATTTGGATGGCTGACCTTTGTCTTGATATATCTCTAAGATTCGAGTGCTCCTAAATCTGAAATTTTGGCTTGTAATTATTTGATATGTCTTATTTGTAATTTTATAGGTCCGACCAAAAATTGATGTGCCAAGTGAATGTTATGGTAACTTTCCCGAAACTCGCTAATTTTTGACTTCTTCCAAATGCAAATTTGTAAGATGTGCTACGCATCTAGTTCTTCAAATTTGATTCTAAAATTTTCACTTGAGGTGCCTCGGGCCCTCGATATGTCTCCTCAGATATCTCCAAATTTCACAGTATGAAATGCCCCGAAAAAAATTATAGCAAAAATGCCAAGATCACTTGTTTGAAACGGATTTAAGGATTATTCACAAACCATAACTTCTACAGGGCATATCTCCAAAATTATTGCAAACTAGAATCTAAAATTTCTACGAGACGTACCTTGAGATGATTTCTCAATTTGCTCAAAATTTCATGGTCTAGATCCTCCCAGAAAAAAAATTATATGAAAATTTTTGCAATCACTTGTTTGAAACTGATTTCAGGAGCATTCACAAATCCTAACTTCGACAGAGTATATCTCTGAAAGTATGGTGAACAAGAATCTAAAATTTATACTAGACGTACCTTGTGACACCTTCTCGATTTGCTCAAAATTTCATTGTCTGAAACGTTCCTCAAATGGGTAGCAAAAATAGCAAGTTGCTCATTAGGATTTGTGAATGGTCCTGAAATCAGTTTCAAGCAAGTAATTTCAAAACTTTGCATATATGTTTTTCCTCGGAGGATCTAGACCATGAAATTTTGAGCAAATTGAGAAATCATCTCAGTGTACCCCTTGTGTTCATTGTGTATGATCTTCATGTTTTGGCATTTATTTGATGATAAGAACACTAACATAATCAACAAAAGAAAAATATAATATCACAGGCAAATGTCAAGTTAGAGAAATCTAGATTATGCTGCCCTAATGGATTTCTCAACAACAACACACACACACACACTGACGAGACCTAGTCTTAAAATCATCAAATCTTGTCTTTATACATTGTACTCATTGCAAAAGGAGGTTTCCCCTTCAAAGTAGATTGTAATTGTTGGTTTTTTATCATTTATAAGGTGCATGGTCCAAAACAATTTGTATCATAGCTATGATCCTGGGGCTTTGTTGTTTCAAATGAGCCAGCTTGCCATTTTTGCTACTTTTTTGAGGAACGTTTCCGATCATGAATTTTTGAGCAAATCGAGAAGGTATCACAAGGTATGTTTAATATAAATTTTAGACTCTTGCTCACCATGCTTTCAAAGATATACTTTGTCGAGGTTAGGATTTGTGAATGGTTCTGAAATCAGTTTCAAACAAGTGATTTCAAAACTTTTCATATAATTTTTTTTCTGGGAGGATCTAGACCATGAAATTTTGAGTAAATTGAGAAATCATCTCAAGGTACGGTGGTGTTCATTGTGTATGATCTTCATGTTTTGGCATTATTTGATGATACGAACATAATCAACAAAAGAAAAATATAATATCACAGGTAAATGTCAAGTTAGAGAAATCTAGAATATGTTGCCCTAATGGATTTCTCAACAACACACACACACTAATGAGACCTAGTCTTAGGATCATCAAATCTTGTCTTTATACATTGTTCTAATTGCAAAAGGAGGTTTCCCCTGCAAAGTAGATTGTAATTGTTGGTTTCTTATCATTTATAAGGTGCATGGTCCAAAACAATTTGTATCATAGCAAGTTGGCTCATTAGGATTTTCACACCTTTCTCTTCACTTTAGTTTCAGACTGAATCTATCTTAAATCTGCTTCTCAATAGGTCGAGTACATGGGTATATATAGTAGTTTGAACCTCCTCTATTAGGCCAACATGAAGAATACGGCAGGGCAACTTGATAGTTTGTTTGAGGCCGACTTGAAGGTGTGGAAGCTGACTTGATGCAGGAGTATAAGACACATAAAAAATAACTTTCTTTTCTTAACATAAGGAGCTCAAGAAGGGTCTAGCACATTTTGACTTTGACTCTGACTTAAAATATAAACCTAATAAGCCTTCAATGGAGGTTTGACCTATAGAGCGTGAAACCCATGCTCATAAAAACAGTTATCTTTTATAAATAAATTTTCTTAATTTTGACAAATACATTATATCATGACTCAAGTACAATTATGAAGACCGATACTAGTTACATTTCTCAACATGTGTATGTGTAGGAGACATAGTGTACAATTATAATAAATTGGTATATATAGGAGACAAAGTGTACAATTATAATAAATTGGTATAATGAATGGTCCTTGCCGGATTTAACAATATAACAATAAAAATGTAATAACTGAATATCTATGACTTAATAAGGCGTTTTTGGGTTAACATGGGGCTTAGATATGGCTTAACACTTGATAACTGTAGTATGATATTCTTTCACTGTAAAATCTGCAATCTGTTGTCTTGATTTGTTGTTTCTTTATAAGTTGCATTTTGGCTCTATTTGTTAGAATTCATCATTGTATAATTAACCTATTCGTTTCTTTGTGATCTTGCAGGGAATGGGGTAAACGGTTTATGAATCTCTATCCTCAGTACACTAATTGGGATAATCCTAAGAACCCTGAACGACCACTAGTTATTGGTTATGTATCACCAGATTACTTCACGCATTCAGTCTCATATTTCATAGAAGCACCTCTTGCATGCCATGATTATAGAAATTACAAGGTGGTCGTTTATTCTGCAGTTGTTAAGGTAATATAGGATTCAATTCTTTGAATACAACTTTACTTTATATTGAGTAAATCATTTTACCCAATGAACGAAGCATTAAAGGAAATATCCTGAAGGGAAACTCCATCACAGATTACTAACTTACTCTTCGTGATGATCCTTTATTTGGTAATTGCGTTTAGCCAACCAATAATGTCACCTAGATTTATTTTTTGATTTTAAAGATGAAATATCATTGCAAGGAACTCTGTAGCCCAGGTCTAGAAGTATTACCCAGGATGCCATCATTCATGAATTGTATATGCTGCAAGTGATTACTGACATAAAGTATTTTCTGGAGATTCATGGCTTGACTGCGTTTTAGATTTGTTGAAAGATGTCATCTCTCTGCATGGGCATTTCTGTGGATAAAGCCTAAGACCATGTCAAGTAATGGGCTTTCTTTGTGACTTATAAGAGCTACATTTCTCTGGAGTCGAAGCAATAAAACGAAAACACTTAAGGGTGCCATTTTTATCCTTTTCAGGAATAAGGCTTGATTCTCTTATTATATACCTGTTTGCTATGTGAAAGCTAATCTTGTAGATGGTCAAGGTATCATTAAATTTGAGGAGTAATGCCCAAGTTATTGATACCCATGTGTGTTGGTGGGTGGAGCGGGGGGGCAGGATCATATCAAAATGGAACCACCAGAAAACCCTAAAACCTGCTATAAATGGAGAAAATAACAGTTCTTCCCTTGAGAAACCTGAAAATAACAGCCAGCATAGCACCAAACAGCAGTACTAAAGCTGATCCGTAAGAGTGCTAGAGAGAAACAACCCATTTGTGAGAGAGAGAGTTGCCCAAGCACAAGTGAATGCCAAAGATACAGTTGCCCATAGGCACAAAACACTTTATAAATGGATGATGCCTGTAGTCTGAACAATGATCACGAAGATTACAAGATGATAATTTACAAATGATTCTCGAGTGGGCATTTATATACAACACAAGTGGTAGGGCACCCTCCCTAGGAGGGGTTATTGGTCCACATATTGGTTGGCTAGATTGGCCTTACCCATAGCATGTTATTATAATAAAAGATTACATTAATGCTTAACCAAATGAATCAATGACACAATATGCGTTGGCCATGGCCAAATGCGAAGATTGCACCATTGTCTACACTAGTAAGTTCCCATGTATAAGTAATATCAACTCATTGTTTAAGAAACACACATTTTGAAATGAACCTTCACTTACAATGCAAAAACACTTTCCTGATATTTAGTAGTATCAAATTAGTCCTGCTTTGGAAAAAATGTTTAATTCTCTATGTTATTAATAAGTTTAAGATATCTCAATCAAGTCTCCAAAATGCTAGGTAGGTTGGTTATAGATTTGTGTTGCATAGAGCTGTGTCTCTAATGGCTATAGCTCTGGATTGTTGATAAATAAGTCATTGCTCAATACTTCCTTCGAGCTTTCATTTTCATGGATTATGATTTTTGATGCTAAGCGTTTCACAATCATTTGGTTCTAGAAGCTTGTTTTCAAATTTAAACCATTAAAGTTACCCATAGGAAATTTACCCATAATGCTTTTTGATTAAGAGCTTATCTCTGGAGTAAACATTGGTGTTTTGGACACCATATTTTTCCGATTCTAGCAGCGTTGAAGATGTTCGTATCATGGATGCATCTACTGTCTACATTCTGTCAATTTTATGGCTATTGCTTGAATTAAGATCGTTTAGACATTATAGTCTATATTTGTTTTTATGGTTGCTAGTAAATTTTCATGGAAAGTGTCTTGCATGATTTTTCTTTCCACCTTTCTCATCCTTCTTTCCGTCCATTTCTCTTTTTCTTCTCAGCCTGCCTTCCCTCCCTTTTCCTCTTTCTTTCCAGCCTTGTTCTTTCCTTTTTCCTTTGTAGAAATTTGATGACTAAAAAGTTTCCTGCAATCCCAACCCGGTTTTAATTTCACGTTATCACTCCCATTCAGTTAAATGCCCTTTTCCATAAACTTACATTCAACATATAGAATTCTGGAAATGAAATTTTCAGATTAAAACACATGGCACTGTTAACACATGCTGAAAATAAATATGGACATAAACAGACCCACAACACAATAAACAATACATAGATTTTTGGTCAACTTAGACCTAGGCAAAAACCCCTTCAATCTTCTCTGGGAAAAACCTGTTAGAGAGCTCTTCAAATTTATTTATCTTTCAAGTTCAAGAAAAATACATTTGTAGACAAAACAAAACAGCAAAATACAACTTATATCTTGAGCCCAAAACTCCTTGAAAACTGTGCCCACTTTGCCTCAATTTTCGTGCCCACTTGAAGTTGAAAATGTACTGTACAGATGCAGACTGTACTGTATGGATTCCGTACGAACTGTACGGTTTTTTTGCCCAAAACTTCTATCGAACTACGTGCATTTCACAGCATTAAATGCTGTTCTTACTAGACCTTCTGCTATCTTCTATGCCTTGATTTCCGTGCCCAACTTTGCCCAGAAATCACTCCTTCAATTTGCTGCAACAAATTTTCAGAACTTTTCTCCAGCCCTCAACCTCTTTTCTCCAATCTGTTCATGAAGAATGAATGATGAAGTCTCTATTTTCTTTTCCCCCTTTTGTTTTCCTAAATGACTTTTGGGCAACCCTATGATCTAATGGCTTAGATTCATTTAGATCAAGGGATGCGAATAAATGTGCATTTAATTCTCACTTTTTATTTTTTAACTCATCCATTAAATAAAGTACCCACATTGTACTTTATGTCTAAAGTCACTTTTCACTTTTTTATAATTTAACATTGACTTTACCACTTATAAAGTCACTTTCACTTTATAAAGTCACACTTAGGAAAAGAATAATTTTGGAAATTATTCCCTAGGTAGAGACTAACCCATGGGAAACCACTTGTCCAAGGTACATTAAAAATCAACATCCTTGCCCTTCTAACTTTTTCTGATTTTCACTTTGTGTTTTGTTTGCATGGTTTCCCATTATCAATATGTCTGTTGTCCAAAAATGTGGATGGTAGCAAGTGTTGGTAATCATATGCATTTTAAAGTTCTAGTGTTTGTTATTCATTTGTAGTTTTAAAGTTTTTCTCTCATCGTTCCCTTTTTTCATTTTCTTTGCTCCCCTTCTTTTCTTTTAACTTATAACATTTTCTCTCTTCCATTTTTTTTCTCCCTTTCCCTTTCTTTCCTATTATCCTCCTATTTTCTATGTTTCGTGTTCTTGTTTCAAACTTAATAGGAACCACCCTTGTGTTGCCTCCGGTCATGTCTTTGAGGAAAACTAGAGTAGCTGGTTAAGGATTTAGAGCTTGATTTATACTCTGTTTTATTGTTGTGAGGCCTAAAATAAGTCAATATATTATTGAAAGATTGATACTTCTAGTATACTTTATGTGGCAGGCAGATGCAAAGACACATAGGTTTAGAGAAAGAGTTTTGAAGAAAGGTGGGCTTTGGCGAGATATATATGGAATTGATGAGAAGAAGGTAGCGAGCATTGTTAGAGAAGACAAAGTTGACATTTTAGTGGAATTGACAGGCCATACAGCTAACAACAAGCTTGGATTGATGGCTTGCAGGCCTGCTCCAGTACAGGTGTGATGATGTCATGTTTGATCTTCTATATGAACATGCTTGCAAGAAAGTTGGTTAAAAGAGTGTCACTATTCTAATAGCTACACCCTTGCTTGAGGATATGTAAATTAATGAGAGTACTAAATAAAGAAAGTCAATCAGGGGAAAATGCAAGCTATGTTTTTGGTCATGATTTTGCAGCTGAAATATTATATACGAATAATAATGGACATGATACATCCAAGTTAATTCCCTGGTGTTTTATGAAAATAAATATGGGGAAGTACTAACTTAAGGGTGCTTGTCCGCAGGCTACATGGATTGGTTATCCAAATACAACTGGTTTGCCGACCATTGATTATCGATTTACAGATTCATTGGCAGATCCTTTGGACTCGAGACAAAAGTCAGTGAAATTTGAATATTTCTCATTTTTATTTTTATCTCACTTTTAGCTGTGAATTCTAAGGGGTTTCACATTTTGGCATCCCGTTCTTTGTGTATTTGACTATTTTCTTATTATTTACAAGCACGGTTCAATTTTATAGAGGAAAATGTTGTGTTGGAATTTAAGAAATGATTTCTATATTGGGCCACAGGTATGTTTAGGTGTTGTTAAATTTCAGTGTTATGCATTCTTAGCTTTTTCTGTTTGCAGGCATGTGGAAGAGCTTGTAAGATTGCCAGGATGTTTCCTCTGCTATACACCATCTCCAGAAGCAGGGCCTGTTGTAGAAACACCGGCTCTTTCTAATGGGTTCATCACCTTTGGAAGCTTCAATAATCTCGCCAAGGCAAGCTCTCTACTTTTGAAGCACTTCAGCATGTGATCTTAAATTTTATGTCGTTTTCCTCCCAGGTTTACACTTTTAATGTGTTATCTCTGTCTTCCTTTTATCTGTTTTTCTACTCTGCCAGATCTACTATGTCTAAATAGCCAAATTTTTGCGATCATTAATAATGTGTAGGAGAAAATGGCCAATGATCAATTAAATATAGAAGAAATGAAGTAGGTGGAATCTGGGGTTTGTCCTAATGATTCCTCTTCCAATATGCTTGTTCTGTTTTCATGTATTTAGCTATAGTTGGCTAAATGATTCCACTTCCAATATGCTTGTTCTGTTTTCATGTATTTAGCTATTGTTTGCTAGTGTCGTATTTATCTGCCTTACCTTTATCTGTTTTTCCACTCTGCCAGATGCACCATGTCTAAAATGTTAAATTTGTGCGACCATAAATGTGTAGGAGAAAACTAATTGGCCAACCATAAATTGGAGAAGACATGAGGTAGGTGGAATGTGGGGCTGGTGCTAATGATTCCTCTTCCAATATGCTTGTTCTGTTTTCATGGATTTAGCTATAGTGGGCCAGAGTCGTATTTACGACCCATGTATGGAGGAATCCAGGATCAGTGTTTCTGTAAATCTGTATCCACTCAGAATATATTAATGGTTGGAAGGTGCTGGAAGATCTACTCGAAATTTGTTTCTGGTATTTCTGTTGCAAGTGTCGAGCGAGTGGCATGGGCCACGTCATCTAAACAGTGAGATATATCTCAGACCTATCATTAGCTTCTTCTCTTTGGCCTCATATGTTAGGATTGAGAGAATTTGGGGGTGTGTTATCAGCACCCTTCATGCGATACGTCATCCACCCCTGACTTACTGGAGGCGTTATTCTTGTTTTCTCAGCAGTACTTGCAAGTTTCTGAAACACCGATGTGCTTTTCTGCTTCGTTTCCGTAGTCTACAGCTCTTATCTAGTATAACATAGTTTAGATCTGCTTTAGCATGCTTCTTCTATATATTTCATAGAAGTGGCTTTTGCACTCCCAATTGGTCTTCCACACTGTTGTAGCTAGCAGTACCTTTGACCTATTTGGGGTCTTATCTTTTCATATCTTGAAAGCCAATTTTAAAAAATAATAAAAAAAGTAAAATATAAATAAAAGCAAAGTGTGTAGCCCCAAAACCCTAAAATTTTCCTATAAAATAGCCCCTCTCCCATTCATAATATATAACTGTGAATTTTTCCTAGCAGTGCGCATTCTGAGTTTGTGAGAACAATTTGGAGCAAACTATCTTTGGAAATCTGTTTTTTCATACTCAACCATCATCAGCTGATGCCAAGGTCCGGCCAGTATTCAGCTAGAGAACAGGTAGAATATAAAAACTGGTGATAAAGCCTCTGCTTCATATCCTTCCAAATCCTGGAACGGTTATTTTGATCTCCCTTTCCAGTGCCCAGGAGCCATTTTCTTCATCTCAGTCCATCCATCCTAGTGATATGGCCAGTCCAGAAATAAAATTCTGTTTCTCTTGAATGTCATTCATCTCCTTCGGTGCTGCTGCACAGCTGAGATCCAGACTTGCTGTAGATGATCCTTCTGATGCCATGATGATCAGCTTTGTTCAAGATTAATGCATGAAGCCTTCTCCCACTGGCATCTCTTTGTAGGAAGCTGCTGCTTCTTGAGATGAGGCTCTGTGGATTCATGCTGAATCTTTATTGACTTTGAATGTGAACTCTTTGAGTTTTAGGTCTCAAGTTTCATGATTTCCTTAGAGACTATGTGACTGGCATCAGGGTACTGCAGATTCCCCAGCGCTATCTGCCAAGAGAGAAGATCTTGGTTCACTATTCACCATCTTCAATAATAAAGTAATTTTCCATGTCTTCGATCCAAATTTTTTTGCTATGACTGTGTGGTTTATCTGGGTCTATACATCCTGGTGGTATGGCATGTGAATGGATAAAATTCTATCCATCTTGAATATCATTCATCTCCTTCGGTGCTGCTGCACAGCTGAGCTCCAGACTTACTGTAGATGATCCTTCCGATACCATGATGATCAGATTTGGTCAAGCTTATTGCACGAGGCTTTTTCCCACTGACATATTTTTATAGGAATCTGCTTCTTTTTGAGATGAGGCTGCGAGTATCCATGTTGAATCTTTATTGACTCTGAATGTGAACTATGTGAGACTTTTAGGTCTCATGTTTCATGCTTTCCTTGGGGACTATGCGACTGGCATCAGGGTACTTCAGATTCCCCAGCACTATCTGCCAAGAGGGAAAAGAGCTTGGTTCAACATTCATTATCTTCAATAATAGAGTAATTTTCCATTTTATTTGATACAATTCTTTTTGATATGATTGTGTGGTATGCCAGCCAGTCTGCCATTTGATTTCTTCATCTGAGGGAGTGGGTGAATCTTATTGATTCAATGATAAATGATTTTCGAGCATATCAATTCATGAAGGTATGCCATTTCCTAGGAAGGATCACACATTTACTGTGTCAGTATATTGATCTTAATTTTGGAGCAACTCTCCAAAATCAGATTCTCGATTTGTAGTTGGCAGCCAATTGAGATGCTTTCTAGTACTGCGTCTTCTCCTGCTCTGTTATTTAATGTTTCTTGAAGTAACCTGAACTATATCCGTAATATATTCCCTTGCTTATCTCAAAGGACTCCTCTTGCACCTGCAGGTCCTCGACTGCCTTTAAAGTTTAGAGGCACCATCCGTCGGGGCAATAGGGATTTGTCGTTATGAAGTTTCTTTAACAACTATGATAACTTCATCATTGTTACTAGAAAAATAAGGCTTTTGTGAAAGACCAAAGCTACAATCAATACATTCTTTATGTTTACATTCTCCAGTTGGATACATGTAGCCATAAAGTATGAAACACATGTGCCATTGATTATGTTAAAGGAGTCACATAGATCTTCTTTGATTGTTATGTATGCACCATGCTGTGTGGACTATTTTATATCTTTTTCCTGCTGATGAAAGAATGAGATGTTGTTCCCCGTCTTGAAAATGTGTAACCAGTTTCGGTCTTCATAAATTTGAAATGTGCTTTTGATTCTTATAAATTGTAAAATGAAAGAAAATTATTATTATTATTTTTGGAGCATGGGTTTCATGGTAAAGGTCTTTTATTTTATAGGTCAAGCACCCATTGAGTATTTCTAGGGTTTGTCCTAGGTCAAGAAGTCAAAAGAGTCATTGTCATAAGTTGAAGGCCCCTTGGGGCACATTGTAACTTGTAAAGAAAATTATTTTTGTCCTTTAAAGTGTCAAAATACCCTCCAAGATCAAGTTGGCTTGGTAGCTAGCAAGTTGGCCTAATTTGAGGAGCCACATCCACCTTTAAGAAGCCTATATAAAGGAGGAAACTCGGTCTCCTTGAAGCACATTCATCTCTCACTCATTCAAGCAAAGGAGGAAGAGGAAGAAGGCAACGAAGAAGGAAGAGGACGAAGAAGACTTGGTTTTGGGCTATTTCTCCCTCACACGTGCGAAGGAAGGCTAGGGTTTCTGCAATAGATCTAGGGTTTTCCTCTACAAGTTCGATCTTGAAGAAGAGAATGCAAGAAGGTCAAGCGATGGTCACAAGAAGCCATCCTCAAGCTCCAGAAGTCAGAGAAAGGCAAGCGAAGGTCTAAGGAAGTCTTGGGAGGCTAGAAGAAGCTCACACCTGTGGCAACAACAATTGCAGGAGGGCCAGAAATTCCAGGAGTTCAATCTTGTCTACTATCTTTTGTCGTTTGATGATACACTAAATAATGATAAGAGAAGCTAATAAGTAAGATAAGTAAAAAGACATCACAAGCAATTATCAAAGAAAGAGAAATCACTCTAACCATTGCCCTTTAGATTTCTCAACACCTTGTGCCAATTTGATTGTTCGACTTTTCACTCTCCATATTGTCTCCTCCCATGCTAGTAATTTATATCTTTCATTATAGAATTCTTACAATTATTCCGCCAAAAACTACTATCTTTTGCCAAGTTATGTATGTCTACAATTCTTGTTTACTCTTTCGATTTTTAGGAGGGTGTTATGGAAATTGACCATTGCAAACAGATCGTCTCTAAGAGTAAAAAGATGCAAATTCGACTTCATTAGATTTATGCATCTTGGATATTCAAGTGAAACTGCATTGGATTTAAAGGGACCATAGCCCCCATTTTCCTTTTTATACGTCTCTATATGTGATAAAAAAGATTCCTATAGCAAGAATTAATCTAGCCTTTTTCTAATGACCTCTTGTCTAATTTGTATATTAGTCCATGTTGGTGAGAGCTTGAAGCAACAAAACTGATAGGCTTGTTGACTTTGATTATAAAAATACACAAGAAGTATTTGTAATAATAATCTATCAATATATAAAATGTATAAGTGATGAGAATTGTTACAATGAGGCCCTGCTTATATACCTAGGTAGGTGGCCTTTCATGACTGGGCATGTCTTTTAGACATGCCTTTTCACTTTACTAACGACTATTTAAGATAATCATCATTTGATTATTATTATTTACATTTATTTGTATTTATTCTATTTGTTATGAATTATATTCATAACATTGCCTTCTCCGAAAAGCTTTGTCCTCAAAGGTTAATTACAAAAAAATTACTTCAGCTTGATCTCAAACAATTGGCTTCACTTTCCTCACGTCATTTTTGATAAATTTGACTGGTCACAAGTACCTCAACATGTATAATTCTTTGGTGATACTATTTTGGAACTAGTTATCATTTTTATTTTATTTTATTTTTATAAATATATTAATTATTATTATTTTTTTCATTTTTTTATATATATATTTATATAAATATATTAATTATTATTATTATTATTATTGTAATATATATATATATATATATATATATATATATATATATATATATATATAGAAGTAACTTTATAAAATTGTTATTATAAAATACTCTCCTTTAAGTTAGCAAGCCACAACTTGCCCCTTTAAGTTAGCAAGTCACAACTTGCCAAGGGGCATCAACCTCTTATGAATGTAGGCCACCCCCTGCTTTAGGCAATTGTTGTACTCTTCATACAATTTTCAGACTGAAAAAACAAAGGCCTATTACTATTACACAACAATATAAAGACCTGGTCAGCTGTTCCACACATAACCTTCCTCTTTGCTCCGCAGTCCTACTGCACACTTCACTGCTCCATCTGCGCTGACCTCAGCCTTCAGTTACTCTATATGATTATCAGTAGCCGACCACCATATTCCTTCTGTTCGCATACACTCACTTCAACAATCCACACTCTTCTCCAAGCATACACAACTGCTTTCCGCTATTGGAAAACTCATCATTTGTAAGTTTTGTTCCTAATGGCACACAGACAACAATGTAGTCCTGTTGTCAATCATAGACTGTCCAAGAGCGTAATTTTGCATGGCTACCCATTCTGCTGTTGCATCAAATTGCCTAGCCACAACAACTGCATTAAACATTAGAATGGGCACCTGTGTGTTTCTCCATACTGAGAATTAAATATCAGTCAAACTGCACACTACAGCAAGACTCTCCATGCTTATTAATTGCTCACAAAGCTCAGATTGAACTTCAGGTATGACCCTTTGAGCTATGGTCAAAGCTTCTACACTCAACATTCTTTTCAGTTCAATTCTTTGTATCGTGCAAGGAAGCTCATGCATGGCTTGTTTTGTTCAAGACAGGCTCCATTAATTATTCTTCACATCTTGGTCCTTTGCAGCCTTATTTTCCTGTACTAGTCAATCGCCCATTATTTCTCATTAACACAACTTTTTCCATTGCCAGCAGTTCTTCATTCTAGTTGCCAAAATGTTCAAGTGCCTTTACCATCACTGTGGCGCAATGCCACATATGGCACACCTGGAAAATATGCAGGCGATCAAAACTGTCGATCCATACATCCATTTAACTTTAGAGCCATTTGTAATAGGCCCACAATGCTTTTTTCATTGAAAATAGCCCGAATGCCCTTAGTCGCATTGACACGTGAGACCACTGCAAAATAGCTCTTGGGCACCTCTTTGCACTGTAGCCCTGAGGACTTAATTTACGTGCATCAAACCTTCTGTGCCCTTAGTTACATGGCGCCCACAAAACCAAGTCCTAGGCCAACCTTATCCTCTAGCCTTCTCCTTTCAAGATTACATGTCAAGGTGGGTGCTAATCAAAAGCTTGCAGAGATGACTTGTAGTGGCACCGCGATGCCTTCCTATCCTGGCGCCTTTTTCTTTGTATTTGGCGTGAAGTCCTTTAAATGCTTGCCCGCAATGATTTTACTTGATTAATAACCTAAAGGCCCTTGGTCACCAAAACACATGAAAACCACCCCAAAACCAAGACTTGGGCGTACCTGATGTTATTTGACGAAACAATCCAATGTCAGAAAATTCCATCTCTTGGATCTGTTATTCCGACCAAATCTCTGAACGCGCATTTGTTTTTCTCCGGGGCAAGCCTTATAGGCTTATGTGTTCTGTGGGTCTGCCTGACGCCTCTTTCATTGGCCAAGTTCTCTAGCGCAACTGCTAATGTATCCCAACACCTAGTCCGGTCGCTGCTCCCTCTCTATGGCTCATAAAAACCTTTCGGGGTCAGGCCTCAAGGAGGACATGTCCCGGTGGGGATTGTGCTGCTCTTATGGACAAATCACAAACTTACAGGGATGAGTTGACAAGTGGGGGCCTCTTGCTTCTCTCTCTTGACCTTATCATTGGTCTGACGTTTTGACTCTTTCGCCAACACAACCTGCCGACTCTTCCTAGACCAGGGTCCCCGACTTTTTTAATGTGTGCGCTTCCACAAACCTCTCGGAATTACTCTGTCGGGATGAGTTGTAACTGGCTCCACTGTCGAGAAATCAAAATTGTCTTTGTTGCTGCTATGTGTGCCACATTTTCCCAACCCTTTGTTTAGTAGCTCTGCTTAAATATTCTGCCATGTTTGGCAAACACGCCAAACTTGGTCACCGCTTTGACCCCACTCCATATTTAGCTTTTGCAATGTTGATTTTTAGGGTACTTGACTTTGACTGGAAATAACTCTTGATCTAGGAGGCCATTTTGATACTTCAATATACCGTTGGAAAGCACTTACTGAGCACTATCCAATAATGCCACTTGCAAAATCCTCTGAGTTGATATCCTGAGGCAGAAATTCCTTTAAAGCCTAGGATTTCCCAACCATCATAGGTATACTATTTTAGATTCTTACCTCATCATGCTACTATGATCGTTCTCTACCAAAGACTGCAACAACCATGGGACTGCCCCTGAACTTGACACACCATGCATCTGTTTACCCTTCTCATTTGACATCAATGCCAACACTATGCTCAACACTTACCTGAGCTACATTGATTGGGGTTGACCTTTATAGGACTGGACCTTCAATATAGGGTTGGTTACAACGAAGTCTAGCACCATAGTGCAGAGCCTTAGTAGAAAACTTAGGTCAGTTGCAACAATGGGAGGGTCACCACAGTCACGTCAACAACAACTCCCCTCATTTTAGTGAGATGGACGCAATACAATGTACCACCAAGTCTCACGATGTTGGAGAGGTGGTGTGTGGAGACATGTGGAAACACCCTAAAATTAGGGGAATTTCAGGGGCGATATCAAGTACCTAGCATAGGGATCTCCATCTCTGGGCAAATAAAATAAAAATAATAATGATAAAATCCCATCAATAAGAATTCATCCCACACAAATTCATCATTGTACAAGGTAAATACTAAAGCGTAAACAATAAAATAGTACTAAATTCAAATTTGTAAATAATATAAACATGATTAAGATTAAAATTCAATGATGAAATACATTGACATATAAGCCCTAAATGAAACAAAAATACCAAAATATGGATACCTCAATTTAAATTGATCATTCTAGAATCTAATTAGTACTACGAGAAACTACAGGTAATGAAGTCTAAGATGATAAATTGAAAATGAGCAATGGACAGTGATCATTGAAAATAAAATGAACGTCAAGGAGTGAAAATAAATTAAAAAGTAAATAGAAGTGAAAGTGAGGCAGGGAATTTATATATACTATTTTTTAATTGCTTTTTGTTTTTTCATTTTTCGAGTCTTTATAGGAGGATAATTGGGGAGGCTCCCCAAAACCCCCCTTTCGTGGGGCTACTCTCATGAGCGCCCCATTTTTGGGGGGACACACAAAAATCCCTATAGAAATATAGCTAGAAGGGTCAAAAGGCCAAATGAGGCACCTCACATGACATAATGAATATGAGGGCTCCAATAATAATGATGAAGGGGGTGGCCCCTTAATCTCCAAGCAAGTCACATGTGGTGCTCCCAAGTGGGTGTGGGGGCACAATGACATCCTCATGGGTCTCCAAGTGGATCGATACTGCTTGAAAACCACTTGTAAGGGCTTGGATGATGTCATAAGCCCTCCCTTTGTCTCATGCAGTGAGACACATCCTCATCTGGACCCTGGAACCTCTGCCAAGTGTGTGCTACAAATGTGAAGTCGACTGGGCATGGTGATCTAGGTGCATCATCCTCATCCAAAAGGTGGAACACAAGCAATCTCTAAATAGTGTTGGGGATCCATGAAGTAATCTCTGCTATGGTGGAGGCCCATGGCTCTCAGCGCTCACCTTACAAGTGACAATGTGGCCCTTTGGAGGGCTTGGATCCCGTATAGGGAGACCAAGCCCCATATGGAGACCCACTTGTAATCCTGCATAAGATCCAATCTGCCCCCCTTGCCTTCTAATAAAACGAATCATTAGAACAATCAAGTAAAAGAACTTACAAATCATGGAATCAATGGGGAAGTTCATGGTGGCATGCCCTTCCATAGTGGGCTTTGGCATGTACACATGTCTCTAAGCTCAATAAGGGGGTTGACCAAGGACCCTATTAGGTGGCTTCATCCTTTAAAGCGGGTGACATGTCCATGGTACATCCATCAGGTGGTAGGTGGCAAGTGATATAATGATGGTCTAGAGCGGGGATTAGGGGAAGGCTCCAAGCCACATGCCATGGTACAATGGTAGCTATAATAAGGGAATCCCACACTTGGGTATATGGGTGTAGGAGGGAGCAAGTTACCCCGACCTTTGTTTTTACAACCTTCTTCATCTGCCATTTTCTTTTCACTGATTTTTCTTCATAACTGCTTGGGGCTCCAGGGGATGAGAGCATGATGTGTAGGATATAGCAGTAGATACCCCCTTTGAGGTGGGGTAGTTCATTGCCCACTAGGGGTTGGGACAACCATGGGTTCCTTAATGATGGAGGGGGCTCATCTAGGGCCCATAGGAACTAGGGTGATAGCCATAGATAAGAGGTAGAGCTCATGTTTGGCTTTTTCCCACATGCTAAATTTGTATGTCCCAACTATCTTTTGCATTTTGTGGTACATTTCCTGTTGAGAGTAGCCATATTATGCTTTTTCTTTCCTTTTTAGTTGCATCAACCTCTGGGGCATCATTCCAGGTCCGACCCAAGGCGTGGACAAGGGTAGAGGGAGGATAACCATATGTGGACCTAGTGGACACATGTGGACCCGGATGGGAAAAATGATGAATGGGCTAGAATGAGCGGGAAGTAGGACCACGTAGCCAAAATCGAGATTTCCCATGTGGGGCCAACCCTAAAGCTGATGGCTAGTAAAGGAGATCCCACGGGACTAGGATACAAGACTAACCACCAAATCGAGCAGAGGGGACAAGAGTACAAACCTAGCCCACTTTTTTCACCAAATTTGTGCACCAAATCATGCCCAAAAGTGTCCATGATAAGTAAGGAAAATTACTCAACTATTCCAATGAAAAGCCATAACTTCGAGGTCAAGAGGCCGAACTTCAAACATACGATCATAACAGATGGGCGAGGGACCACAAGGCTGGCTTGGTTGGTGGAGAAAATGGCACATCAAGCTATCTGGTGGCTGTAAGGGGCTGTTGGGTGAGGACGATCTTGGAGAATTTTTTTCTCCTAGGGATATCACCCAGAAAGTGGTGAGTAATAGGCTCCTCGTGAAAATCGTATGTGGTTGCTCTTGTAACTATTCATGCCTATGCGAATCACTGCAAATTGGTTGGTCCAATGCAAAACACTGCAAACTGTCAGCCCTATGTGGATTGCTGCAACCTTGTAGAATATCATACTGAGAAAATTTAGCAAGCCTAAGAAATCTGATAGACTGAAATATGTTTACATTAGCTTAATGTTCTGTGAAAGGATGTATGATTCATTAATGGGATATGCAGACATCAAAGCTCAAACAATTCTCCAAGAGATTTATGCCGCAATGCCATTCATAAACCAATTCAGAGTTTTCTATGGTTCAATCTAAGCGTTTAGATCAACCAATAGAGGCTCAAGATAGATTCCCAAACGCACAATCAAGAATTTACACTTGGCTGGCATAAACTAGTTCTTAAAATTAGAATTCATAGCAGTATATTAGTTTTTAACAACATCAAATTTATTCCCATGAGATATGATAATATAATGTGAAATTATGGCTAAAATTATGTGTAAACAAGAGAATAAATTACAACAATTTCCTGTGGTTAAAAGGTGTGTTACAACACTTAAATCCTAGATGTAAGACCTAGGTTTTACTTGTTCAATGTATTCAAAAAATTCCTAACACTAGGAAATCAATGTCCAAGTCATTTAATGCTGAAAATATATGATTTTGTTGTAAATAAACTCTAGAACAAGTAAGAAAATGATTTTAGGGTTTTGAGGATTGCCACAAGATAGAGAGAGGACTGTTGTATAGGGCTAGTGGAGGCTAGGAACACACAAACTTAATGGAAAATTTGAATAGAGACAACTCTCCAAAGAACTAGGGGAAGTTAACCTACTTATCCCAGGGATTGAATGAAGGGCCTAAATTTTAATAGATAGATTAAGGGAAGAAGCTAAAATGCTACTTCCTCAAAGAAGTGGGTAAAGCTACTCGAACGGGAGGTCATGAGAACTCCAAGAATCTCTTCGTCACCGTAGACCTGTTATCTGCACATATTAATGATCAAGACCACAGTTCAACATGTTTTTCACGGTGTCTTATGATCACCCATGCTTAATGTCAAGCCATAAAATCAACAAGTAATAAAAACATGCCATTTTTAATCTAAATGCAACTAATCTATCATGAGAAATATCATATGAGATTAGTTCTAATGCAGAAGATCAACATGCATTGCATCCTATTCTAACATGCATAACATACAATGTTAGGTATAATCATATACCCAATGCAGCCAACATGTCAATTGATCAATACAATAAGGCATGCTTCCATGATTATTTTTGCATATGAACCTGACAATACAAATGGGAATGATGATATGAGGGTTGCGAGGTAGCAGGTGGGAAAACAAGAGACCCATATGCCACAAAAAGGGAAACTAGAAGAAGGAATAAACATCAGTTGGGAGGATTTAATTTGATCCTCCAACCAGGAGATGGAAATGTCAATGACCATGTATATGAATCTTTGATGAAGAACTATCTCAGGCCTATCATCCTTAGGGTTAGAAGGAGTAAATGTCTTAGACATATTTAGGATGATACTGTTTCGGTCATTGGGAAAACAAGAAGTGGACTCATCATTGTATTTGGGGAAAAATCATTATTCTTGTTTTTTTGCAAGGGAAACTAGCTCTTCATCAAAACTAGGGGAACAAACCTTGTCACAAACATGCATCTCCGGGGCAGAGACATAACAAGGGGAGGAGTGCTCAAACATGAAGAAAAACCCTGTATCGATGGCATGGCTCAATGAAGCTTGTTCCTCAGTTTCCTTCGCGTTAGAGTCATTAGAATTACCCACAATTCTGGAAGGCTCTTCTTTGATTGAATCATCTTGGAACATAAAGAAGAGACCCTTCCAATCACTAGGGAGGAGTTTATAAGGGCCAACATTGTTTTTCCAAAGGGGCAGAGTATCTTCTTCTTTCCAGAGCTCATCCATATGGATTTGAGAGACTATGGGGTCTTCATTTTTATAGTCATAGCCAATTCCCCAATCAATAGCCCAAAAGTCATTCATAGATTCTTCATTTATTTGACTATCATGATCCTCCTTAGAATCATCCCATTCTTCACTATATATTTGGTGTTGGTTAGGATGGCATTCATTCTCTTCTTCGAACATGGAAGACTTTTCTTCCTTCACCCATTCTCGAAGAATGACATCCAAGGTATTTACTAAATGATTTTGATAGAATGGTTCAAGAAGAAGGTCATCGGTAGGACTCTGTTTATATTCACACTTCATGTTACAAAGCTTTTTCGATTGCTCACAATAATATGAGAAACTCTCTTGGGAGTTCTATGTAGCCATTAACTGCCAAGAGACTTCTCATATTCCATCCTCCATTCTTGCAACACCGGAAGACTCTCGGGATCCAGATCTTTATATCACCATCCTTATAGGACATGCTTTCGAATTCATGAGTCTCTTTTTCGGCACTATCCTCAAGGTACACATCAATCACTTGATCATGATGATTTGGAGAAGGATCAAGACATTCTTCTTCAAGCACAAAACCATATTCAATAACTTCCTCTTCTTGAAGGGCCACATCCAACATTTGGGATACGTCTTCATGAGATTGGAAACCCGACCCTTCATGCAGCAAGAAGTGCGTAGTCAACATCGAAAGAGAAGGAATGCTTTTAGGTTTACATGACTCAAGCCAATTGGTATTGGGGGCTATGGATAGGACAAACAATTCCATTTGGTCACAAGGTTGAGTTATATTTTGCTTTGAAAGATACCTCATGAACCTTACCACGTGATTGGCTGTGGAATGTGGATCCCCATTGAATGTTGGCGTATTCTTCATGGATTTCGATGAGGGATATCTCAGGATCCCTGTCATATTTATGGCGGGAATATATGTGATCAAAATGTTGTTGGGTTCTTGATGACATGAGGGTCGCCAAGGTGAACGAAATTGCCTCGACAAATGCTTGCTTCGCCCTACAAGCATTGACCTTAGGACTTCGTTCTTCCAATGGAGTCGCCAAGAATGATATATCAATATTGTTATATGGAGAACAAGCCGCATGTCTCGTCCCAGGTAACGACGCTAGAAATGTTACCACTCAAACCAACAGGGGACCTAAAGGGGATTCCTAAGGGGGAAACCGCTAGGTCAAGGGCAACAATGTAGAGGTAGCCCACTGTCGCCACAACTAAGGCTCTGTGCTCTTTATGGACTTTCACTGATGGGAGGAGTCCTGGTAGTTAGGAATGTCACTTATAAGGTATGGATCAATGAATGGGCGTGAAGTGACCTTAGAAACCCTTTCCCTAGGATAGAATGAAGAGTGGGACTTGCTTGCCTTTTAAGCAAGTGACTTGATCTTCTAGGGAGAGGGAATGATGATTGAAGGGTTGAGGTGGAGGAATAAGACCTATAAAGGAGGTTCTCAATCACTAAAATCCTTTCGGAATTTGGATTCCCGAGTAGTCCTTGATGAATCAACTTTGATGAAGAATGGGACCACACGAGGCCAAGTGGACCCAGCCCAGGTTAGGGGATGGATTTTGGCACCCAATGGTGAAACAAGAATTTTCTTCCAAAGATGTCAAATTGACCCAACTAGGTTATAGGCTTGGGAACACCTAGGAAAAACTTGACTGTAGAGCTAGGGCTTGTGGTATCCAGAGATTCCACAGCCGGAACTGCTCCAAATTCGGAGGAGAGTAAGGGGACCCACCAACGCAGTTGTATCTAGGAGATCGAAGTTTTCCTGTGGCTAGATTACTGGGAAATTGATGACTTGGGTGACCTAATGGTGCTAGACCTAGGAAAAAGGAGAAAAAGTTGGAAAAGGGGAAAATGATCACCCTTTTTTGAGGGATCAGTGCCTGATTCACTTGGCGATATGGAGTTAAGGATAATAATGAAGAAAGATTCAATTTCTTGTTCAAGGAGGCTCCAAAAGTCAACTTCGTCTAATGTTAGAGGAAAGAGAAGAAAAGTTACTTTTGAAGCATTTATACTTCATACAAATGGTGCAAGCTTTTCAAGGTAACATGATATCTAGGACATTTCATTCATCTAACAATGGCCCATACGTAGAATAAGCTAAATAGACACAATTCCACATTTCATATATGCAACAATTAGCCCTAATTATAGCGAAGTTCAATTGTATGCAACAACAAGAAAATTAACATTAAATTTGCACTTACAATGTTAGAGAGTATATCCAACTAGCATCACATAGAAATAGCCCAAATCCATACATCAAAATTCGTCCATCATCCAAGAATAGTCCTCTAAGGAAAAATGCGAAGTTCTCTAAAGATAGAGAGATCCCAAGTCAAGTGATGATACAAATGAGTCCAACTAACTCCTTTTTATATACCTTTTAGGAGTTCAATTTAGCTAATGAGCCTACCTTAGCCCATAAACATAAAATAATGTGCAAATAACCTAACTATTGGTGACAAGCCCACCAAACTAGCTCATAAATGAAATAGTAAGCCTCTCAGGAGGTCAAACAATAATATATGCATGTTGTGGGGCCCTCCAAAGGCCTAATAATGTCCAAAAGTGCCATAATGATGAATATACCTCAAAATGTGAAGGACAAATGGGTGGCCCCTTGTTCTCCAAGTAGTAGACATGTGGTGCTCCCAATATGTGTGGGGGCACAGCAATGACCCCATGGTTCTCCATATGAGTTGAAGATGCCTGTAGATCATCTGTAAGGCTCAAATGATGAAATGAACGTTGCCATGTCGTCGTACAAGTCTTGGGACACTCGCAAAGTGTGTGGTACTCCTGTTGGGCCTACTGGGCGTAGTGTACCAAGTGCATCATCCTTGTCGCAGAGGTGGATCTCTAGTAATCTCTAGACATCGACGAGGATCCATGGAGTGTTGTCTGCTGCTGTGGATGCCCATGGCTTTCTACACACACCCTACATGTGCCAATGTAGACCTCTGGGAGGTTAGGACCCCATATAGGAAGACCGAACCCAAATGGACAACATCTGCAATCTTGTATAAGATCCAATGCGTTCCCTAGCCTTCCAGTACAACAAGTCATTAGAGTAATCATGTAAAAGAGCTTACAAACCATAGAAAACAAAGTGGGCATTGCATAATGGCATGCCCTTCCGTAGTGGGTTTTGGCATGTGCTAATGTCTCCAAGCTCCAAACGGGGTTAGCTAGGCAACCTATTAAGTGGTTTCTACCCTTAAAAGGGATTGTATGTCCAAGGTACATCCCTCAAATGGTGGTGGCAAGTGATAAAGAAGTGAAATGGAATAAGGAATGAGAGGGGCAGTCTTGGGCCACATATTGGGGCTCAATGGTAGCTAGATAAGGGGAAGCCCACACTTGGGTATATAATTTGTAGGAGAGAGAAATCATGGTACACGAGGTGCCTCGACCTTGATTTTAACACCCTTCTTTATATGCCTTTTGCCTTTTATGTTTTTTTTTTAATTAACTGCTCGGGGCTCAAAGGACAAGAGCATGGTGTGTAAGATATGACAGTGATTACCCCCTTTTAGGTAGAGCGGTTCATTGCCCTCCAGGGGTTGGATAATCATGGGTTCCTGAATGATAAAGGAGGCTCGTCTAGGGCCTATGGAACCAGGGTGATGACCATGGGTATGGGGTAGAACTCATGTATTGGCTTTTGCCCACGTGCTAATTATTTTTTGTCTCGGCCATCTTTTGCATTTTATGGTACAATTTCCCATTGAATGTGGCCATTTATGCTTTTTACTTCTTCTTTTAGTTGCTTCAACCTCCAGGGCATTGTTCCAGGCTTGACCCAAGGTGGGGGCAAGGGGATAGGGATGCTGACCCATTGTGGACCCAGGAGGGAGAAATGATGAATGGGGGTATAGTGAGTGGAAAGGGAGTAATATATATGGATAAAGGAGTGGGACCAAGCACCCAAAGTCGGGGTTTCCCAAGTAGTACCACCCTAGAACCAAATGTTCAATAAAGGAGATCCCGCAGGACTAAGATCCAAGAGTAACATCTAAAAGAGATCAAGGGGACGGGAGCACAAACTAAGGTCACTCTTTCCGCCAAATCCCCCCATCAATCCATAACCAAAAGTGGCCATGATATATAAACCCAATAAATAATTACCCAATGAGAAGACATGCCTTTAGATTCGAGAGGCCCACCTTCAAACATACGATCAATACATATGAGCAAGGGACCACATGGTTGTTTCAGGTGGCGGAGAAATGACATAACGAGCTAGTTGAGGGCTGCAAGGGGCTGCTGGCTGCTGACTTAGGTCCATCGTGGGAAAAAAGTTCTCCTAGGGATGTCACCGATGAAGTCGTGGGTAACAAACACTAATCTCAGATAGCTAGCTGCTAGTTTTGTTTGTTTTTCCATTGTACATATAACACATGATGATGGGATACATTTTTATATGTGATGTTATTTGTATAGGTTCTCTACATTTGAGTCCTTGTTTGGACAATTATTAAGGATAATTGGTTTTTCCAGTGTGTTTATTTCATGTTTTTGTTGCTTCATATGTTTAAATATCTGAAAAATATGAATATATTTTGAATTTTTCAATGTTTGCCACAATTTCTTGTTTTTTGCCGATTTTTTCGCCGATGTTGCCGAAAAGATGTTTTCAGGACCCTTGCCAATTTTTTGCCGATGTCGACTTTTTCAACACTAGCTGTGATAGCTAGAGTTGTATCAAACTCTTCGAGAATCTAGTGTTTGATTACAATTCCAAGCACATAGAGATTGGGTATCTTTTCATTCGAGATAGTATTCAGAATGGAGTAGTGAAGCTCCAATATGTAGCCACAGATCGTCAGGTTGTTGATATTCTAACCAAGCTCCTAGCGAAAAGGAAGTTTGAAGCATTAGGAGGCAAACTTGGGTTGGTATGAAATTCCTTTTGTGCTAAGAGGGAATGTTGAAAATTATAGCTCAAATAGGAACTTCCCCACATGTTTAGTCTGAACATGTGAGAAGAAGTTTGAGGTATTTTGTGAAAAGTAAATCTATTTTTGAAAAAAGTAATTCTATTCTATAATTAAATCTAGTTAAAAAGAGAAGTCTTATTTTTAACATTTGAGTCTAAAATTGTACTTAGACTAAGAGTGATTTAAAAAATAGTTTCTCTAATAAAATTATAAAGACAAGTTTAGGTAGAGCCTCTTACGCACACTTGAGTGGTTGAGATAGAGAGAGATGGCATTGAAGCAAAAGGCATTCTCGTGCAACACACAATACAGGACAATGATTCGTACATGTTCATACATTCGTATAGATAGATCATATATGTTATCTTAGAGGTTTTACAATAGTTTCCTGGTGTTTTTGGGTTTCAACAAGTTGTGTAAGATTAATTTAGGGTTTTTTTTGGTATCTGTGCACACTATTCTTTTTTGTGTAGCATGTCGTGGTTTCCCTGCAAGTTTTTTTCAATGTAATGAAAAGCTGATTTGAAGGAGTAATTATGTATGTGAATGAAATAAATTTTTATGCTTCTACTTTATCTTGCAACGATATGTGTGTTATTAAATAAACTGAATACCTTATTATTTAAGAAGGAAGCATAGGGAAACAATCACTGAGGGTTTGGAAAATTTATAGTCTAAGCATCCTCAAATTAGAAGTTTTGCTCATTTACCACTGTTATTCCAAGAATTTGTTTAGCTTTATATTGGATAGTAAACATTTTTTGTGTAATTGACCCTGTTAGACCATAATTCTAAGTTACATTAAGACCAGTGTTTTAAAAAACGGAATCGGGTTCTGTCCAGGCTGAGGGTCGGCTCGAACTCCGACTCCGAATCGGTAATGACTCGGTCGACTCGATTTCAATGACTCGGTTTTTGTAAAAAATACATTAAATATTAATTTTTTTGTACAAAAACATAAATTTAAAGATTTTTATTCATGTTTCCAAACACAAAGCATTACAATATAGACAAAAGACAACATATGATCAAAGTAGGCTCATGAATATATCCATTATATCAAAATTGCACCAAGTGCATTGTCCAAGGACCAATACATGATGATGATATAGAAATCAAAACAAAAAACATAACTAAGGAGGCTCTAAATGGCCTCTACAACAAAACATGAATAGTCACTAGTAACTACTGCTAGTCATCTGACTGTGACAAGCCAATGTCCTCTTCCTCAAACTCTGAACCAGAGGGGGAAAACGCTCGCTCCGCCTCCTCCTCTGAATCAACATCCTCAACTGGAACTATACCCTTGCCCTTACCACCTTGAGAATCAGATAGATGAGTTATGCGTCTCCGTCGTGGCTGACTAGAGGAAGTGCCTGCACCTGCAACTGGATGGCTTGGGACTGGGTCTGCTACTAGTGGATCTACATTGAGCATAGTATCCTCTATCTCTAAATCGAAGTCAATCAGAGTCCCCCCATCTATGTCAAACTCTGGTGGACAAGACTCCACTACCCAATTTGATGTTGGATCAATATCCTCCGACACAATGGGATCTGAATCAGGTCTTTTGTTCAGCAATTGGTTGCGTCTTAGTCGGAGGTTGTACTGGACATACACTAGATCAGTTAACCGTTTTTGCTCCAAACGATTTCTCTTCTTTGTGTGAATCCTCTCGAAGACAAACCAATTGCGCTCACACCCAGAAGCACTGCAAGTTTGACTCAAAATGCGGATTGCAAACCTCTGCAGTTCAGGACAGTGGCTACCAAATGCCTCCCACCATTGTGCTGCAAAAAGTGAGTTTCAGTTAGCTCAACAATTTATATCCAACTTTGAAATTGAAATTATAAACAATTATACAAAATAATAAATTATAAAATATAAATTTGAAAATTGAAATTCTTTGTTTACTTGGCTCATCTGATTCCCTTGCAATCCTTGCAAGGTTCTTGCCAAAGGTACCAGTGGCTTGGCTGAACACAGTGATTTGATTGTGTATCTTCAACTGCTCACTCTCTGTGGGGATCATGCAATCAATGCAGTCAATCAATCCATCTCTAACCTCCCCAGTCAAAGCTCTTGTTTCCTGAGCTTTATAATGATACCTTGGGTTCAGAAAATACCCAGCTGTATGTATCAAGTGATGGAGTTGATTGTTCCATCTCTGATCAATGATTTGCCAAATGGGCCCATACTTAGCCACTCTGTCCTTGTATGCTGCCCTTATTTACTCCTTTGCTAGATCCATAGCCTCATAAATGAAGCCCATAGCCAATATTTCCCCATCCACCAAGCATAACACCTTAACCAGTGGCTCAGCAAGTTTCACAATCTCTACTGCCTTTTTCCAAAATATTTCTTCATTGACTTTCCTTTTCACATCTTTTCCATCCTGTTTGCGAGCCCACTGACATTCATTCCATTCATCACTAGAAAACATCTTTTGCAAGTTTCTATGTTGGGCAAGCATAGATTGCAATGTCAAAAAATGTGTTGCAAATCTAGTGATGGCAGGCCTAATAAGTTCCTTGCCCCCTGTGTATTTCCTCATCAGACTCAGAATCCATGAGTGATTGTAAATATATTTTGTGATGCATTTGGCATGCTTTATAGTGTTCTTGATCCAGTCTATTTTGCCAATATCATCAAGCATGAGGTCTATGCAATGTCTAGCACATGGGGTCCAAAAGATGGTTGGGTGTTTTTCCTCTAACAATTTACCAGCAGGAACATAGTTAGAGGCATTGTCTGTGATGATTTGAACAACATTTTCCACCCCCACCTCTTCAACAACCTCATCCAAAAGCTGTAACAACAACTGTGCATCTTTCACCCTATCAAATGCATCAAATGATTTTAGAAACATGGTTCCCCGTGGGCAAAAGACAAGAAAGTTTATGATGGTACGGTTCCTCTGATCAGTCCATCCATCTGACATGATGGTACATCTTGTATGTGCCCATGAGTTTTTGAACTCTTTCAAATAATCATCAATGTTCGAAATCTCTCTTTGCAAAAAAGATCCTCT
The DNA here is from genome assembly GCA_034641835.2 of Pinus albicaulis. Lineage (NCBI taxonomy): Eukaryota > Viridiplantae > Streptophyta > Pinopsida > Pinales > Pinaceae > Pinus > Pinus albicaulis. Next base: position 146,357,913 of record CM076584.1, read on the forward strand.
TAACTCATGCATAGTAGGAGGTTTGAAGCCCTTTCCAGCAACATATATGGCATCAAAAATAGGTTCATAATATGGTGAACGAGTAGCATTGGAGGGAATATCAGCATCATATCACCATCTAGCAGTGTAATCACAAGCAACATCTCTCAATTCTTTTTTCCAATGAGCATCTAAAGTGGGTTGCACAGTTGGAGGATTAGGACCATATGCAGTTGCACTATCAGAGGGAGATGAGGGCACAAAAAAACTTTTGATAGTACCCTTATTTCTCATTGCACCCTTACCCTTTTCAGAAATAGACTCCATAGAGGGAGGAACATAGCGAAAGGGGTTTTTTGATGCATCAGTGGAAGGGATAGATGAAGAACCCTCATAATCAAAAGATTCAAAACTTGAGTTGGCAGCCAACATATGTTGTAGATTCCTCTTCCTCCCAATTTCAGCCTGTATTTCTTTTTTCCTATTTTTCGCTTGCTCAAACTTCTCAAATTGTTCTTTCAACTGCTTTCTAATTTCCCCAATGTTTTGTGCTTCACATGAAGTAATTTGGCCTTTAAGACCAGCCAAATGTAGTTTCAGTCTATGAATGCCCCCTCCATGCTCCTTAATTTTTTTCTTACAAAATTTGCAATACATTTGATCTCACCAACCATTTCAGCATATGCCCAAGCAGCATCTTTCTCTCTAGGGGCCATTTTGGATTGAGTTTTTGACTTGGAAAGAAAAGGTTTAAATCTGAAAATGAAAACAAAAAAAAACTATTCATTCTATGTTCATTTCTTTCACCAAAAACTATGTTTACCATTTTCAGATTTGCTAAATAAATAAAACAAACAAAGACAGATTTTAGAAGAGAAAAAATAAATACCTCTAGCCTCTAGCCTCCTCTAGCTCTCACTGCTGCTCCAAAGCTTGCCCAAAAGACTCCTCAAAGCTGCTCCAAAACCAACTCCACAACTCTTCAGAAAACCCTCACAAATGCTCAAGCAAATTGAATGAGAAAGATGTGAGGTATTGAGAGGGGTTGGGTTAGTTAAATAGGATGGGGAGGGGTTAGAAAGCCTAAAAAAAACCTAACAGCAGATAAAATAATATTTTGAAGTCCGTTTTTTTCAACTTTTTGGGCCCACCGGCCGGCTGGAACAACTCGGCCAAGTTAAGTTGGACCAGGCCGAGTCGGTCAAAAAATCGGCTGGCTCGGTAACAAACCGGCCGCTTGACCGGTTCAACCGCCAAGTCGGACCGGCCTACCCTTCGGCTCGGTCAACTCGGCCGGTTCCGATTCAGTTCGGTGTGGTTTTAAAACTATGATTAAGACACATCTAGGGCATGTGTTTGCCTCTAACTTGCATGAAATGTAGAAAAGTCCTTGTTGTTTTTGAATCAGAAATGCCTATCAAAGTGACCACCGACAACCCCCTCCCACTCCAAAAGGAGAGAAAAAAGAAAAAAATAAGAAACATCGAAATGTATCTATCTCTATAACGTCGGGGGAAGCATTACACACACACATATCTCGAACTTTTTTATGTTTCTGCATGTGCCAAAAATGAAATAAAACATGAACTAAAGAGAAATAAAATTACATATCCTAATAATCCTCATCCTCATCAACAAAGATAGAACATGTGCTTGTTTAGTAGGACTGGAGCATGGCCTGATTAGAGCTAAATTATTTTGTGGAGTGATTAAGATAAACTTTAGTGGTAGATCAAATTTTGTTTGGTCCTTCATGGGTGTTTGAGTGAACCTTCACAAGTAAAAACAACCACTGAATTTGGACTAAAACGTCACTGGAAAGTTTTGTCTGCATTTCCAAAGTAGGAAAGACATACATGCATTTCATCCGTGTTCAGACAAGGCTTCCATGCCCTTCATGTATGGGTATGTTGGATGTTAGTTACTTAGATTTTCTGTTCATCTTGTTTTAGGCAGTGTCATTAGGATTGGACTGAATCAGTCTGAACTGATCGGTCTGACCAGTTTGAGGCCAAAATTGGTTCAAATCTGTAACTTGAACTGTTTTCGGCCAGTTCGGTATTGAACCGGCCGATCAGTACCGAATCGACCAGTCCAGTACCAAATTGGCCTTTTTTCATTGAACTGACTGGTTTTTTCCATTGTTGCCAAGGATCCTTTGAACGCAATTTGTTTTTAAAGAAACAATGATTTATGACAGGGGAGGCCTAGTATTTGACCAGATTGGCCTACTAATGCTATGCAATTCATGACAATGTTAAATTCTTAAAGTAAAAGTGACATTCTCCTTTATCTATCATTTTCATCCTTTTACTTAAATTTTTAACATCACCATGAAATGACTCAGGATGTTTGAGAGTGGTTCTGACCTCATTGGATTTCATATGGAGAAAGTAGAATTTATATCTCGCTCAAAATCCAATAGACTTAATAGTTTTCCAGGATTTTAGGATTGGGGGGATTGCAACGCTACATTGGATTTTTTCATGTACGAGGGTATGGAACTAATATTTAATCAAGAGCACCAAGCCCTCTATGTACCTTGATGTTCGTGGCATTGGTTGTTGAACTCTTGTATGATGAGCCTACTAAAAAAAGTACCCATTATTCAAACAAAATCTTCACTTGACTTGCTATTCTTTTTCTATCTTATTTTAATGCTTAGAGGGTGATATTGATGACGAAGATCCCAATATAGGAAATGATTCTGATGATATGTAGGTATTTGTTGTAGCATAATTTTTTTTGGATGCTAGAGGCCATGTGGAGCTTGTTTGTTGATGTATTTTCGGTTTAGAGATGGATTGCACTCGGTGCTATTTTGGTTATGTGCACCCGTACATGCTATATAAATGAGAACTTTTTCTTATTTGTGTATACATGGTTTGGATTGATATGGATGCACATCAATATATATGTTTTTCTTTAAAATTTGAATAATTTGTGTTTTTGGTAGACCAATTTTTGGTCTGGTTTTATGTCAGTTTCTGTCCGGGTCTAATCGGCTCCCGGTCTTGGGGCTTTGTCGGTTCAATGACCGGTCCGGTTATGATAACTATTGTTTTAGGACACATGCCAAACATGCTTTTGACATGTGGCTTAACGTGTCATGAGTTCAACATCCAACTCATCTATATGGGACCAGTGAAACCAAGGAAAAATCGAACAAATAGATCTTACTATTCAAAAAGGGTGGGATCTTGTCCTTGAAAAATAAGAAAAAGTGAGTCAACTTTCATCTCTCATACGAGTTGCTGCAAAGTCCTCTATTAAGTTATTATTGAATTGTCAACCCCCTTGCCTCGTTTCCCCACACTCCTATTGTTGTCCAATGGTAGACCCTTTCCACACCTTGTATCAAATGGAATACTTGGGACCTGAATTTTCCTATCACTAGTTGGGACCTTCAATCAACTACTTTGGGCCTATTACCCACCAAAAGTGGGTAAACCAAAGGAATTTTTTTTTCTCCTCATTTTACAACCAGCTAACCAACAACCTCATGATGGTCAACGCATAACACTATGCTAGAGTTCTCCACCTATTGCTTCCATTTGATGTTTCTTCTTGAAGGAAGGTGGGTCATCTCTTGGCTGGTACTATAACCATTCTTGTAATCATGTGCTTTCTTTTAATGTTACGGGCATAGTAATATGGATCACGAGGCAAACTAGATGATTGAATGATCTCGATTGTATCCTTGTTCCCACACTTCACTTGGTTGGTTATTCTTTCACTCTAGCCTAGTGGGATCTCCTTTGAAGCCCTAGGGTTTAGGAAGGGTACTACTAGGGAGGCACTAATTGATATAGCGTGTCCAAAGTAATTCGTACTTACAACTTTCCATCTCATTTGGTTATTCATCTCCATTTTTTGGGTTGGTAGTCAATAGTCATTGGGATTGGCACCCTTTATCCTCATCCTTGAGTTAGGGTTCAAAAACATGGCTGTGGAGGTTGATGTAGCTAAAAGAAAGTTAAAAGCATATAAAACCAAAATGATAGGAAATGTAAAATGCAAAATATGGCTTGGATCATATTTAGCTCGTGGGAAAAAGCTTAGCATGACCTGTACACCCCTCATTAGCCATCGCCCAGTTCCTCAAGCATTCAATGGTTCATTTCAAATAAATGAACACTTGAATGTTCTGACCCTGATGAGCTAGAAATGCTATATCCTAAAGGGGTATTGGTAAAATATAAAAGCAAGCTTGGGCTCCTAAACTATGCACCAATTTTAAGGCAAATCATTAAAGCAAAAGTTGCACCCAAGGGGTAGAAAAAGCAGGCCAAGGAAAGGGGTAACTCATGCCACCATGATTACTCCCTCCTTACAGTGGCGCACTTATGATATTGGACCCCCATTAGCTGGTCTCATGGCTGTGGCACCTTCTTTGAAGTCTCTCCCATTTCATGACCTTCATTATCCCACACACCTATGGATTGATGGGCTAGCTTGGAACATGTCACTCCCCTTGGGAGTAAGAAATAGGTAATAGAGTTGTTGACTTAATCATCCCGAGCATAAGTGAGGTAACTCGTTTATAGATCTTGATCTAGTTAGACATTTGAAGGTGAGTATTGTGTGAGGTATTCTTGTGCACTTAATATCATATATATATCATATATGGTTCACTATGATGCTTTAATGGTTTCTATGTTCCCAATGAAGTTGATCTCACTTGATCTTGAGAGGTTTTGTTCAAGTGGTATACCATATGTAATAGGGGTCCCTTGAGGGATAACTCCATTCTTATTCAACACCTTCGAATGGGTTATTTGCCCCTTCCAGAGAGCAGACATGTCATTGTGGCCCCAACGTTGGCCCTCCAGAGAAGAGCATTGGGCCTTGAGATGATTCCATATGGTGCTACATCGCTTGATGAGCATCTAGATGATGTGCACAAATGGACCCAAGATGCACCCAAACTAGCCTTGACCCTGTTTGATGGACAATACCTTGTTCCAGAGCCCAAATGAGGATGGTTATCATTGAGATTACTTGGGTGGGCTATCACATTTGTCTTTGATGCCAACGCTTGCCCTTAGAGATGCCACGTCACTCTCACATGCTTGAGAAGGATGACGTAGGGCCTTTCTCTCATGACGTCATGATGGAGGAGGCACCTTTTGATTTGCACACATGCATTATAGGACCTTTTTGGAGTGAGGAGCACTCTTGGACCTTCATGTCATATTCCTTGATAATTTATTATCTATTTTGGAGGATGGATGCATGGTGGGTACTATTTTTTCGCACACACATGGCGTATTTCTGGATTTTGTTATGTTTTAGAGCTATTTTAAGGTCGACTTATGACCTTTGAAATGAGTCGACCTTAAAATTAATGAAATAAGGTTTGATTTCCCTCATATTAATAGAGGGAAGCCTTATTCATTTGGGAACATCAATTATTCATCACACTTCCCTCTCTTTGGAAGTGCGCACTGTTAAAAGGTGCATTAGGTTCGGTCTTCATAATGACTTGTAATTATGAATTTATGTAATCAAGAAGACAAACATAATAAAATGTATTTTGTAAATGCTTGACTCATGGGTTGCATTTGGCCTGCTAGATTTTACGGTAACAGGATCCATGCAGGACACGAACATAAGACCCTAATGGACATGCCATGTTCCTTAGTTGAAAACAATAATTTTTTAAGGAAGAATGCTCTATCTTTATCTGAAGTTTCATGTAAATCTTTTAGTAGTTTCCAAATCGTTGTAACATCACCTCTATTCTGAACTCCGGGAAGCATTTCATTAATCATTAAAAACTTTATCGGCATTAATGCTTCTATATTCTGGTCATCAAACTTGGTCTGTTCATTTCCAGTTGTGGTTAGTCATGTTTCCTTGACCAACACAAGCTGATCCAAATACATGTACGTAAAGATGGCCATACACTGTTTTAACACGCTATAATTCTTCCCAAAACATTTCAGCTTATGCTCTAAGATAATGGTAGACAAAGTAGTCATCAGAGCACAAAAAATTAACCAAAATGTTAGTGAATATCTGTTGCTGTTTTGGACACTTACAGCCAATTTTTTTTTGTTTTTCCTCTCCCAAACTGAAGATTTTGGAGATGAAAACAAACGTTCTTGTTGGAAAACTTATAAATCTGCTGAAAAATGCACAATTATTGGAGACATGCGACTATGAGCTAAACTGGACTAATATCTGTTGTTTATTCTCTTGAAACAAAAAATCACTGAAAAAAATTTACCTCTCCAATTTGTCAAATTCCACCCAATTACTTCCTGGGTTTGCAAACTTCTGGCCAATCACTCATAGGATTTACATGATACATATACAATATATGTACCTCTTAGGCTCTTTGTAGTCATAACTTATAACCTATCATCTCCTATTTATTCCTATCTATTCAACATTCTAATTTTGTGTTCTTTTTAACTGTCAGTTATATAAAATAATATAATATAACCATAAGCATATATATCATTATGTGTATAATAAATAAATTCATATAATATACATAATAACATTATATTGTGAAAATTTTAAATATTTATTATGTTATAGTAACTTTTGTCATCCCCTTCAAAATTTGGGGTTGTGCTCTTGCCCTTCTGAACACCTGTTCCTTCATCTCTGCTGTTCCCTTGTTTTGGAAACTAGTGCAACATATATATTTAAATATGCCAATTTCTCATATCTGGAACCCATCTTTTCAAAAATTCCGGCTATCCTCCATTGTCATGTGATTAAGGTTAGATCATGAGTAGGAATTGTACCCTCTATGTTTTGTATCTTGATTTATGGTATGTGGCTTTTATGGCCTAATCATGTCTGTTTGTTTATAAGCTCTTATTTTTTGTTAATGATTATTTCCTGAAGGGAATCATGTCCTACTCAAGAAATTGTTTTTTCTAATTTGGGAGTGTTGCTGTCTAGATATATTGTTTCCACATTTTGTGTTTGCAATGCTGAAGTGATTAGCAAATTTCTTGTAGAAAGATGCTCCTTTATGATGAAATCATTACATTTGTAAGATTGTTCTGTTTTACTAGTTGTAGCCTGTAGGTGATCCTCATGTGCTAGTCTTATACTGCACTGTGATGTACAGAACAACTCTAACTTTGTGCAGCTATTTTGTTTGGCTTCAGATAACACCGCGAGTTTTGCGTGTATGGGCAAAGATTTTGTGTGCAATTCCGACATCACGACTTGTTGTTAAGTGTAAGCCCTTTTGCTGTGATAGTGTGAGGCAGAGATTTCTTTCGACCTTGGAGAATCTTGGATTAGAGTCTTTGCGTGTTGATCTTTTACCTCTGATTTTGCTTAACCATGATCACATGCAAGCATACTCCCTAATGGATATCAGGTACGAGGCCTTTGCGCCAATTTGTTTGCTGAGTATATTTGAGGGAATTTTGTGCTTTATTGATTCCTTGCATAGATTCATAAGAATTAAATGTTTTGATGTTTGTCAGAATTTAATTGTTTTCACTCTTTTCTTTTCAATCTAAGCAGATAGCTCTTATGTATGGAGTTGTGCTAGATTAAGTTTAAAAATAAGACTCTTTACATTTCTCAGTACTAGTTGATTTTTTTAAACTTGATTTCTTAGTCATAGGGTTTATGATTTTTTTGGAGAAATGCTGTTTATAGAAAGTTACACCTGTTCATGTATCTATGCAATCAAAATCACCCAGGAATTGCGCCTGGCCTCATCTGCACACATTTGTAAGGTTTTAAACATGGGTTTCTTTTTCTTAAACCTCTTTTGTATGTTATCCACTCGATGGCACTACATTACTTTCAGATATGAGAATGTACTTAGCCATTTAATGATAGCTGACCATAATAGTAATTATTCTTCATCTTCTCTAAATTAAAAAAAAGAGACATCCTAAGGAATCCCACTGGGTACTTCCCCTCATTCTGAGGATGGGACCTAGGGTAAATGGGATTCTTTAGGTCTCAAAGCTGATGAGCTCCAGAGATGTTGCTGGTTGAGTTCTTTCTGGTTTTCTCCGCTGTTCATTTCTGCTCTTAAGTTCTCTTATTCTTGTTTTTAAGTTTTGGTAATTTGCACTCTTTAAAAGAACCTTCAAACTTATCAAACAAAGATCCAGATCACTGGACTGTTAAAATGATTTCAAATAATATACCAAATGGCCTGATTTTAACATCAGGCTTGATTAAAATGTCAGGGACAAAAGCCACTTTTTCTTTCAAAGGAAAAAATCCAGTAAAATTATATAAAATACAAAATTATATTATAGATGCTGATAAGCACTATGTCTGGCTGATGCCAAAACTGTGAGGAGTCCAAGAAAGAGATGCATACAAGGCAGCTCTACTGTCCATTACAATAGTTCAATCATGGAATCATAAAGGTACAAAATTATATTTCTCATGATTTTCACAATGCATATCAGTAATAAGCTTATAAGTCTGCTAGAAGAGAGTCTGAAATAAAATCATGTAATCATTGCATAAAAAATGAGACGAAAAGAGAGTCAGGCTTCAGTCCAACTGGAGCCAAGAGGCATGAAGATATTCAGAAGAGGAGTTGAGTTTTTTCTTGTATCCTCCATCAGCCTCTGTTCAATGCCAATTCAACTTTTGAGAGTGTCCGCTTCTTTGTTCTTTTCTCTGTAGACATGGTCAAAGGAATTCTGTGTGAAAGATGCAGATTGAAGTTTTTTGTTTTGGAAGAGAGGTTGAAGAGATTAGTGTTGAAGTTGATAGATGCCCTTCATCTAATAAATTACCTCTTGTGAACCCCCAAAAATTTGAATCAAATGAAGTCCTTTCCTTTTCGCTAATTGAAGAAGGAGATTTATGCTCATAAGCCCAGCAAAATTATTTGAAAGACCCAACCCAGTTGAGAGAGACATGTAGTGTATATTAGATATATGGATGATACCCCTTGCACCCTGCATTGAGGGGTACGTTGAACTACTCCATGAAAAAAAAACCCATGGCTGATTTTGGGATATATGGAAGTCATCTCTAGAGTGAGGAGAAGACATATGGTCTGAGCTTGGGAATGCATCTAGGACCGCCATGCTTTGGACAGCAGTGTGTAGGGGAGGAAGAAAGTTTACCCTCGAAGAGGGCATGGTTCTGAGCCAATCAATTTCCCAGGACACAAAGAGAGGGAGAGGTTGAAATTTCTTTCGCGTAGGAGCAGGGAACCAATTTTGAAGATCCAGCTCATTAGAATATGCTTGGCACTAAAAGGACTTCCTAATAGCCCTCAGGATTTCCTTGTAGACCTTTTTTGCAAAGGGGCAAACGAGCAAAAGATGATAATTTGTTTCTTCCTTCATACAAGAAGACAACATACCCCAGGATTGTGAAATGACCTCTTTTGAAGAATATCCGAGGTAAGATCTTTCTTCTTAATCAAGAGCCACATGAAAGTTTTTGCTTTGGTGGGGAAGCTTAACTTCTATAACTTTTTGCCCAAACCTGGAACCGGACCAGGTTCCATATCTTGAGCAAGAGTAATGTATCCCAATTTTGAAGCATACTTACTAGCAGGTTTTGGAGACCAGATAAGCTAGTCCACACAACCCACTGGGAGGCAAAAAGGATTTTGCAAGGATCTGATATGAGAATCCCAAGCATGTGCTAAATCACCATCAAGGTTTAGGACCCTGCCAAGCCAATGAGTGAGACCTGATATGAAGTAATATCTCATGATTTGATTAAGAAGTAGAAGCCATCTCTGTTAAGTCCTTGAATGAGCAATGGAGGAAGGAGGTGCTGGTTTTGACATCCAATCCACTCGTCCTTACATAACAGGACTTTGGGCAAACCCTTATTCGCCAAATCAGCCACCTTCCTCTAAGAGGGAAGGTTTTCATTATGGATTTCCAAGCAATAGAATGATTTGATGATATTTTTCCCTATCCCTTATCAGACCTATGGTAGAGATGTGTGAGAAGTATTTTTCTTTTGTTACCCATGCCCAAAGTCCGCTACCTTGATTAATCTTCAAATGCTTTTTTGGCGACAAAAGCATTTCAATGCTAAAGAGGGAAATGACCCCATTGTAAAATTTGTTTGGTTAGGAGGACAACTAGATCAATGGATTAGGTTCAACTGGAACAAAAAAGTGAATGAGGTACTACTACTTAGCAAAAAAGAATGGAACCCCATCATCAAATTGCATGATTGGATGAAATGGCCCAATCATCCAATTGAGTCTTGTAAGGACATTGGAGAAAAAGGATTTATTAGTTGATGAGAAATGGCTCAATCAGAAGATCAAGAGGTTAATGCAAAAGGTGCTCAAAATTAAGAATGACATGTTCAATAATAAACCTTGATTATGGAATTGGGCTTGATTTAGATTTCCAGAAGATCTGTGCTTTCAATACAAAAGATGCTTGATTGTTAAATTGGGCTCAATCCTAAGGTTTTCCTTGATTAAAAAAATGACTTGATCTAATGGTATGGCTTGGTCATTGTTACCCACAAAATGGGTAACCCCATAGGAGAACTTTTCTCCTACTTTGACAACTAGTTGGTCAACTAGATAACCAATGGCCCTTGCTAGCCACCATTCGCTGATGATATGCCATATATCTCTGCCACTTACATCAACCATTTGCTTCTCACCCATCTGGCATGAACACATGGACGAAGGTGGGTTACCGTTCAAAAGGTACTTTGATCATTTTGCAATTGGGTGCTTATACTTGTTTGTTTTTGGGAATTTAGTATGGATTATGTTGTGATATGGAAGATTGATCGACCCTGACTACGATCTTGTTCTCTCACCTTACTTGGGGCGTTAATCTTTGATCCTAGTCTAGTGGGACCTCCTTTAAGGCCCTTTGGGTATAGGAGGGGCACTACTTGGGCATATTTGATTGAGATAGTGTAGTTCCATCTTCCTTTATGTCATAATTAACACCTTCCATCTTACATCACAAGTGCATATCTCACATCCATTCTTTAGGTTCAACTTGCTATTGGTTCTTGGGGATTTGGCACTCATATGTTCACATACCTTGAGTAGGGACTGGAAACTTGGTCGTGGGAAGTTGATGTAGTTGAAAGAAACAAAAAGTGCATATAATGGCCACAACAAAACAAAGAAAGAGCAATCAAAATGCAAAAGATGGCCAGGGACAAAAAATTAGTACATGGGCAAAAGCCTAGCATGAGCTCTACCTCACTCATATGGCCATCAACTGGTTCTTGAGCACATGTTGCTCCATTACGTCAAAGAAGGAACCCTTTCATGTCCCAACCTCTATGAGCAATAAATTGACTCATCTTAAAGGGGTAACATAACTGCTACATCATACAAAGCAAGCTCTAACCCTTAATCTATATGTAATAATACAAAGAAAAATCAAGAAGTAAAAGGCGCAAAAGAAGGGTGGAAAAACTAGGGCCGATAACTCATGCATCCACAAATGCTCCCTCCTGGCATCTATACACTTAGGGTGTAAACACCCCCATCAACTGGTCCCTTTGACCCTGACACTTGGCCATGAAGTCCTCTCCCCTCCATTACCATCATTACTATTCACTAACGCCTATAATTGAAGGGTGGACGAAGGAAATATTTCTTCCCTTTAGGGGATGGAAGCACTTAATAAGGTTGTCCTTTAGCCACCCTTGCCTAGGGAGAAAACAACTTTGCGAGATCAGGGTCTTGATTTTGGGAGGGGATCCTTGTTTGCAGTATTAAATTGCCCTTAACATTCAAGTTTGGTTCACTTAGATGCATTATTGATCTTGGTCCCTAATGATTGGTTGCTTTCACTAGAATCCATGCTGTTCTTGTCAGGTGGTTCAACAACCGAAGTCTTGGGCACCTACTCCACAGGTACCCATGCCCTTCAGAGAAGTACATTGGCACAAATAGGTGAGGCGTTGAGATTTTTGAGCCTCCTAGCAGCATCATTGGATGACACATGTCTTAGAGCACCTCTAGAACCTAGGATGTTGGTTGACTTTGACCCATATTTGATGATTCTTCATGATGACACAACTAGACCCATCATACCCCTAGGTTGGCCTTGACACACCTTAATGGGAAGTAGCTGATTCAGAGCCTAGATGAGGATGGTCTCACATTGAGAGACTAGGGAGGGCTTGTTCCACCTAAGGACCCCCTATTGTTGGAGAAAAATAGGCCTTATTTAGTAGTTGGAGACCCATGGAGACCACTTTTTGGCACACCAGCTAGATGTTGGGACTCCACAGGAGGTAATGAGGTGAATATGAGAGCCAACCCCCAAATCATGGACTTCACATGCATCTTTATCATTTTGGACACCTCATCACCCTTGGATGTGGCATTTAGAGCATTTATTGTTGACTATGTTGTAATGAGAGAGCTTGTGACCCACACATGTAACCTAATTAGGACATATTATGATAAAGCCTAGTGGGTTGGCTTGTAATCAAAGTACATTTTATTATCAAATTTGTTTTAGGCGCTTTATTAGGCTAATTAGTAGTTCTACTTCTCATATAAATAGAGGAGAGGCTCATTGTATTGGATCATCATCACTTGTGACTATTTAAGCCGTCTTGGAGAATTTCGGCCTTCTTGTTTTCTTGTGGAGATGTGACTCTATGGTGTACTTTGCTATTTGAAGCTATTTCTTTCGTCTTGGAGATGTTAATTTGGAGCAATAAAGGCTTGTACATGCAACTAATCTTCTAAATGTGCCTTGGATTTGATAATTTTTTATTCTTTTGTCTAATGTAGGGAATGGTTAATTATCCAGGGTTTCTATTGTGCTAGTTATTGTTGAAAATCGTTGATTGGAATCTAGATGATAGCATTGTATGCATTACTCCCTAGTAGAATGTGAATAGCAATCCCATTGGTGAACTTTTAAACTAGCTCGCCCAATTGATTTTGCTTCCCACAAAAGTAATAGTTATGCTTTTGAGACCTAGGGTTTCATCATTGCCTTACTCCTAGCCAAGATTTAGCGTATTTTACAATCCCATAGACTCCATCATCCCATGGACTAGGCACTAACCTTGTCACTTTGTTGATCACCTTCAAAACGTATCTTAAACTTCACTTTCTCTCTCCTAAATTGATTTTCAGCCCTTTAAGGATAAGTTTCTAGCTAAGGCTAGGGCACAAAATTGGCCTAGGGTTCAAGTCGTTGGCTTGTGGAAGGATTCAACATTGGAAGGTGTGTTTGTTGCCTCAAAATCAACCCCTTTTAGTGTCTAATCCATCCATTTCAAGTCTAAATTCTTTTGCCCTAGGTAAATCTTGCCCTATAAAAGCCTTAGTTTTCGCTAGGCTTCAACTTAGGGCTTGTTGAAGGCTTCTTGTTCCATTGGTTGCTAGTATTCTTCCCTTGGAAGCCTTTTCTTGGCCTTGTGATTCTAGTTTGATCCATTTGGCTTGCTATTCAAGAAGCCCTAGATCATTGTGCCCTAAATAGGCCACATTGGAGGAGGCAAATTGCCCTATCTTTCTTGTTGAGCCTTGTGCTTAAGAAGAGTTGTCCTCTATAAACCTATCTTGTCACCTTATACCTTGTACCTAACATATCTCTCATAGGTGACCTACTATAGGGAAGCCTCACTAGTGGTGAAAGTTCACGAAAGAGCAGGAGGTAGTGGCTGAGGTGACAGTGGGTCACATCCCATTGCTTTCCCTTGGTCTAGTTTTGTCCTTGTGAGCTCCCCTCACAAGACTTGCTAGAGTTTGAGGCAAAAATCATGAAATCAGGCTTGCTTGGGAAATGAGGGGAGAGAGGTGGGAGAGAAAGGAAGAGAGAGAGTGACGTTCAAATAAGATGCTTTTGGGATTTAAAATGTCTTGATCATTTGATTGTGGACGATTAGATGTAACCATAAACAACCCACAAGTTAAAATGACTTGATCAACAAATCAGTGTTGATTTGAGGATTGAATGCGATTTTAGAAAAGACCAATTGAATGAAAACTTTAAAGGATTGGACCAAAAAGTTAAAGTGCTTTTTTGCAAAAAGAATCTCAAACAAAAGATTGAGGACAATTAGAGGATAAACCTCTTAAATGATACCTTGACTCAAACTTGAAAAGAACCTGATTAGGGTCGTTGGGCCAACCAAGAAGCCAATCGAGAAATAAAAAAAGCACTCAAGATCAATTTATGAGACCCATCTCATAATGAAAGCATGAGCGAATTTGGAGACCCAACTTATAATGAAAGTATGAAAGCAAAGAGAACCTCGTCTTCATCTGTTTGTCAGTATGCATAGAGAGATTAATTAACCAGAATTAGTCATAAGGCTAGATGAAAATATCACAGGCGAGCAATGCAATGGAACTTTCTCCCATTTATAGAATTATGAAATAAAACTGGACAATGATGAAATTTTGGTGCCTTACCATTCCAAAAATTAGAAAAGAGGGGTCCCCAATTTCACAAAGCTTGGGGCCTCATGAGACCTCAAAAGTATGATTTCCCATTATGCACCATACCCATTGGTATGGTTGTAAGTATGTTGAGTTGATGGCTACAAAACAATGCAAGTTTAGGTTTTCCATCCTTTCTTAGTTTTACCGAGGAGATTGAATGTGAATTGTTGCCATTAAATCTTTTTTAGGTGATAGTGAGTACTCTTACCAATAATATAAAAATTGGAATTTAGTGAAAGTTAGAGTGGGATCGGACTGGAATCTGCTAGAAAGCTAGATTGAAGAATCAATTGAAATAGTGGATCAAAAAACCCCCAATTTCACAAAGCTTGGGGCCTCATGAGACCTCAAAAGTATGATTTCCCATTATGCACCATACCCATTGGTATGGTTGTAAGTATGTTGAGTTGATGGCTACAAAACAATGCAAGTTTAGGTTTTCCATCCTTTCTTAGTTTTACCGAGGAGATTGAATGTGAATTGTTGCCATTAAATCTTTTTTAGGTGATAGTGAGTACTCTTACCAATAATATAAAAATTGGAATTTAGTGAAAGTTAGAGTGGGATCGGACTGGAATCTGCTAGAAAGCTAGATTGAAGAATCAATTGAAATAGTGGATCAAAAAACAAGTAGAATATGAAAAATTTAGAAGTGAATATATATTCATGCATGCCATTGTAAATCCAAACTATTAGATACAAATTATGTACAATTTGCTCACTTATAACATGGAAGGTCATATATAGAAAAAATGGATTGAATGTACCATTGTATGTTTTTTTCCATTTTTTGTGGCCATATTACCACCTGAGTGGGTTTTTATCATTGATGTGTTGGGATCTAGTTTAGTTTGGAATCAGTCTGAAGCTCTTTGTTGCTGAAGTTCAGGCAACTGTTTAGATGTTTTAGGGGGTAGACTGTCTTGAAAAGTAGGATTTGATCTTATTTTCCAATTCTGATTAATATTGATTACAGACAAGAATGCAATTTTCTTTAAGGAATTCTAAAAAATGATGTCTTAATAAACATGCAAAGGCTTACCTAGCCAAGGAAGATGAAGTTGTGAACATAGTCTCTGTAATCTCCAGAAATAAAGCCAAGTGGTTGGTCAATGATAGTTGGATGATTGTTTTGATAATTGTTAAACCCAAGATGAAAGAGACACCCTCAAGTTGCATTGAGCAACAACAATTTCTGGAAGATTTGTGCATGAAGTCGAGAGAAGTATTTCTTAAACTAAAAATATTGGCTTTAAAATACTTCATACAACATGCACTATAAGTTTTGTTTAAGGATTGCCAAACATTGACCTTCACCAAACTGCACTATATCAATTGCAAGAACCTACAAAACATGGGTTTTCAAATACAACCTTTTTGTGCATGGAGCCAGAAGCCTTCAACAAGCCCTAAGTTGAAGCCTTGATGCAGAATTAGGGTTTTTCTAGCCATAGAATCTCCTAGGGTTGATGACATCAGCCCTAGGGATGGACTTCCAACCATGCAAATTGCTATATTTTGATGTTTTAAGACTCAACAAGGTAGAGCATCCTCCAACCAGCTCAACACTCATGTCCTTGTTGAATTTGGCTTCAAACGCTAACCCTAACGACTTGCCTTGAAGGGCTGGGATTTTTGGGGCCTAAAATTTTAGGGGCTGATTTTTTTAGTGATGAAAATTTTAGGGTTGAAATTTTCAGGGCCTGAAATTTTAGGAAAAGAAGAAAAATAAGAGATTTTTGAATTTTTTGATTTTTGATTATCTGTGGAAGCCAGTGCCTACTTGTAAATCCAAAGTTTGAAACCAAAAGGTTAGAAGCCATATACCTCTCGCATTTCCTTGTAATCCATTGTCTGCTTCTATCTTTTTGGTTTGAAACTTTGTTTGTAACTGCTATATATTGGATGGTATCTTTGTACTAAATCATTGATGCTCAAATGATTAATCTACTAGGGATGACATTTCTAACTTCATGAGAATGTAGTATTCATTTACAAGTAGCACAAATATTTATGTTTTCATATTTTCTCCAGCCATTTGATATTTTGGATGTATCTTTTGGTAAATAATGTTTCATAACATATAAAGATATATATCATACACAAAACAGTTTTGGGTCACTTTCTTCTTGGGTTTTTTTTCGGAAAAAAACACTCCCACTTTGGGCTTCACTTCATGCTCTAACAATAATGCTCTGAGCTCTGAGTCAATATTTGATACAACAATGAGGAATGCGTTGTACACGGAAAAATAAAACTGCGTTAAAATCCGGTTGATATGCTATCAGGGTTATGAATATGGGAACTGAGGATCTGATTTGGTGTTTCTGAATCTCTCTGGGTTATGATGTGCGAATCAAAACTTATCTTTCCTAAGTGCATGCATTGACATAATTAAATTTTCATACGTGGGTATATGCCACTGTAAATTTCATTAGAGATTGTGCTTATGTGAATTTCAAGTCTTTTGTGCGTTGGTATTACAGGTAGAATGCATTCCTTAATTTTTCAAAAGACTTGCATTCTTGGACTAGAGTAGTGATTTTAAGACTTGTACTCAGAATGGTTGCCTAAATCTTTATTCACATTTTTTTTGGATCATATTTTCCTGAATTGGATTGCCTGCTCTACTGTTGTCATTGGCAGCTTGGATACATTTCCATATGCAGGAACAACAACCACATGTGAATCATTGTATATGGGCGTTCCATGTGTTACCATGGCAGGGTCTGTTCATGCCCACAATGTGGGTGTAAGCCTTCTGCACCAAGTTGGTAAGTTATTTATATTCTGGATTGGAATTCTGTGCTACAGTTTTAAATTCAAATATTTATCAATCTTACAACATGCAAAGTGATCAAGTTCTAATCTCCTTATTTAATTGTGTGGTACACCCTCTTTCTCTCCTAGGATCCTAGGAAGATCTTCATTATGCTGAAAGTCCCAAGGTGATTTGATTAGAGAATTGAATTCAAACAGTTTTCTGTCATTTGATTGAATGTAAAATGTGAGCATATAGCACACTTAGGACTCCCTGATAGCCTGTTTAATTGATTGCAACTAAATACTTGTTCATAACATGCTACCCTCAGGCCCTCGCCTGGCCGTGGGTCGATGACCCTCGGCCAAGCAGGGTTCTGAGGGCTGGCCGAGCGGCCTCAGGCCAGCTCGGCTGGCCCTGAGGTGGCCCTTAGGCCCCCGCCTGGCCGAGGGGACTAGTTGCTTTCCATGCAAATGGTTTATGCAATGATATGGCATTTACGGCTTCCCCAAAAGAGTAATCTGCATTTTTCTCGAGGTTGGTGGGTCCACAGGTGAAAAAATGACAAAACTTAAATACAGTTTTCTCTTTAACTCTCTCAAAGTAAATGCTGGTCCATATCAATACTGAAATAAGTGTGAAGGTGTTTTAAATAATGATAAATTTAGCTGTTGAAACCAAGGTAAGTTGTGGAAAACAGAAAACTTGAGGTAATATCTTGCATTTTTTATTATATTAGTGATTTTGTGTACCAAATTACATAGTAATTCATGGTAGAATCATAGTTGTCATCATTTTGCAAAGTTTCAAATTCGTAAAATAAGTTTCTTTTTTTGTTGTGTTACCTCTCATGTTGCATGAGGTTTCACCTCACGATCTTTGTCATAGATGATTGATATCCAACAAATGAAAACAAAAGTAGGTCAATGGGCCTCAAATAGTGCATCTAATTTAGGTACAAAATGGGGTGTGTGAAAGCAACTCTTAGTGAATTCAAACAGCTTTTCTGTCATTTGATTGAATGTAAAATGTGACTTCCTGATTGCCTGTTTAATTGATTGCAACTAAATACTGGTTCTTAACATGGAACTCGACCACATAGTTGCTTTCCACACAAATGGTTTATGCAATGACATGGCATTTATGTTTTCCCAAACAGAGTAATATTCATTTTTCTCGAGGTTGGTGGGTCCACAGGTGAAAAAATGACAAATTAAATATAATTTTCTTTTTAACTCTCTCAAAGTAAATGCTGGTCCATATCAGTACTGAAATAAGTGTAAAGTTATTTTAAATAACGATAAATTTAGCTGTTGAAACCAAGGTAAGATGTGGAAAACTTGTGATAATATCTTGCATTTTTCTATTAGAGTAGTGATTTTGTGTACCAAATTACATAGTAATTCATGGTAGAAGTAATTCATGAACTTTAATTTTGCTTGCTGAAAAATTTACAAATTTTGTCTTCATGGCTTCCCTCCTAAGCAGTTCCTTCTGTAGGGTTGGTTTTATAATGAATTGCATCTTTATCTTTCATTTTTTAAAGATGGATTTTGCAGCAAACTTATAAGAGAATCCTTGCTTTACAATCAAAATCTAGCATTGAACATGGGTTTCTACTGTTAGAAACAAACCTGCAAGAGTGTTGTCGAGTTTAATCATGTTCCATTTTTGTAAGTTTGTATGCAGAAGCTACTACTTGCCCTTCGATTGTTTGTGTTTTTTTTGCAGAACTGTCCAATAAATTGCACGAGTATACTGATTATTTGTGAAATAGCATGGACGTTTTAACTGCAAAATTCACCTGTGTTTTTGCAGGCTTGACAAATTTAATTGCTCAAACTGAAGATGAGTATGTCAGCAAGGCATTAGAGTTAGCTTCTAACATCCCTTTGCTCTCATCTCTGAGGATGTGTCTTCGGGAACGGATGCTGAAGTCCAAGATTTCTGATGGACATAAATTTGTTCATGGTTTGGAATCAACATACCGAGAGCTATGGCACCGGTATTGTGAAGGGGATGTTCCTTCCCTGAGACGATGCAACATGGAAAACCTACAAGAGGGGTCCACAACAATGTCAGGGGTTGGTGTTGGGGACATGCCTGATGTTGCAAATGGTAAAGAGATTTCCATTACGAGCACCTGTCTTTTAAATGGTGTGAATCCTACTTCACTACCGACGCCCATTTTTTCCAACCCTGAAACAAAGTTAAATGGAAAAGTCCCAGTCAGTGAAGCAATGAGGAAACCAATGTAATTAGTGATGTTTGAATATATTCAGGTTGTGTGTCCTACAGGCGCTGGTTGCATTTAATTGAACAAATGTGGAAGTCACCAATTAAAACCAGGTCAGAGGAAATTTATTTGAGTCAATTTTGGTGGAGGTTCTGCTGGTTCCAAAATGCACATTCCAAGTGACTGTTGTTGTCCTACGAGAAATGAGCACAGGTTCTTTGCTATAGTTCCTATGATGAGTAAGAGGTTTTTGGAACTTGGAGCTACATACCATCAAGGAATTATTGTTACACTATGGAACATATATTTTCTTTATGATGTATAAGAAACATTAACCTGCACCCTTATTGTAGTGTCTTGACTCTCGAGTATGAATCTCGTATAGATATTCATCAGTGATGCTGTAAAATACCCAAATCCTATGAACAATTATGACTGTGCCTACTACCTATGTAAATTAGCTCACGGGTTCAAAATTGGAAGAACCCCCCAAACAGGCTTTGATTGGAAGCTAGTTATAGGGTTCCCTTGATGTATACTGCAGCTGCCAACGGGTGCTAGCTGATCT
This sequence comes from Pinus albicaulis, assembly GCA_034641835.2. Classification (NCBI taxonomy): domain Eukaryota; kingdom Viridiplantae; phylum Streptophyta; class Pinopsida; order Pinales; family Pinaceae; genus Pinus; species Pinus albicaulis. The sequence continues at coordinate 146,377,840 of CM076584.1, forward strand.
TAGATATTACTTTCTCAAACTGAGTTGGAATTGATCTTGTTGTTTTCAGTATGGGCATTACTCTTTTCAATCTAATGGACGTCATATATGTATGTTGTGGTTTCTATCTGCAGAATAGTGTGTTGTTTTAGCATGCAACTGTAAATATCCAATTGTAATTTTGTTTCCATTAATCACATATCAGAAGATGGTAAGTTCACACGCAAGCATTATTACATTAAGGACCGATATAATTTTTACTAGATTAATTAGGTCCTTGTAACTAATATGGACGGAGATCTTATGAGCTGCCCTGCCTTGTATTCCAGCAGGGGTGGAGTTTTGTCTTTTGCAAACATAGATTGGTATGATGTTATAGCTTGGCAGTTACGAATGTTAGTGTTTAGATTTTGTATTTATTTGTAACGATTCATGGTGTGGTGGCAGGCTTGTGAACATCAGTGATCTTAACGATGGACATGAACACCATCTTGTAATAACACGAAATAGATATTAGTGGAGAGAACCTAGAAATCTATAAGAAGAATGAATTCAGAATTAATCAACACAAACTAACTTTTCTAGCAACATTTTGTTGTATTTTCTATTGATTGTGTCAACCAGATCAACAAATCATTTTAGTTAGAGACTAATAGATGAACTTTAATGACATCACTGGAGGTGAGGAGCAGTGCAATTTTAATCCACACTCGGAAGTCAGGAAGTCACACCCGTGGCCATGTTAGCAATATATAGAAGCATTTTTTCCTCTTGTTATTATAGGCAGACCAGATGGTTAATTGACTTGCTGATGTCTTTTTCGTATGTAGGAAATTGATGATGTTGTTCATGCAGTTGATGTGGTAAGCATATTTACAGCCATCTTCCGATTCTTTAAACATGCTATGACAAGAGACTTGAAGTTATACGGTTAACTTTGATTCATAGTGTTATCGATGTAGTTTATACTAACTCGACTTGTAAGGAAAGTTAACTGGCCAGCTCAATCAAGTGGACGATGCTCTTCTATCATCATAGCTTGCCATTACAAGTCAACCCATCTTGTATCTCACACGAGTCCGGGCTGTTACCATATTACAATGTTGAGATTACTATCCGCAGTTCCTCTATAGTTTAGTGTCACGTTTGTGTGAGGTAGGGTATGTGCACATTGAGCATAATACCTTGAATGTGGCAAGCACAATGCTGACAAATAACAATAGTGAGTGGAGAGAGGCCACTAAGATTTAATCATGCCCACAATATTTCCACTTGATTGCTCAGCTTAGTGCATTTCAGTGTATGGATGTAGATGAAGAAATTATATATATGCAATTAAATATATTTCTTGCACACGTACTACGAATATTGACATGGTCAATTAGAGCCATTTCATGAAAGGAAAAGGACATGAATCAATCAATAGTAATCTTGTGATGAGGGCAATGGTTGAAAGGGGCTTACAAGAGCCATAACTATGTTATTGTTATGGGGTTCCTCGATGAGTTCAAATTAACAAGTACAATATATGTTAGAGTTGTTTCAATGAGAACTTTGACAAGTTTTAGTTGAGTATGAGTGTGTTGTTGATTGTCTAATGAGTGATTTTTTTGACAAGCCACACAACATATCTTACTTATTTTGTGATCAATATGGTCACGCTAACATCTTGTTTGGCACCCTTGCATGTTGGCATTTTCTTACAACCTGGAGTGCTCACACGATTGTACAACCTTGTGAGCTAGCATTGTTTTGTGACATAGAGTACTAGCATTATTGTGTAGGTGGCATCAAAACACAATATCACAATGTGCTAGCGTAGTTGGACAACTCATCAACTCCTCAAATATGTTGCATGTATTTTGATTGTTGCAACATAACATCTCCCAATACCCTTTGTTTCTTACTCTTACCCATTTCTATATATGATTGCAAGCATTATGTGTAGACATGAGAGGAAACAATGTGCCATCCTTGGCCTAGGGTATTAGTATTTGTTGAGAAATCTAGGGAAGCTTAGTTATGGTATTTTAAATTTGAATTCTCTTCAACTTTGATAGATGCTTGTGGTCTTCTTACTAAATTCTTCTTCTTCTACTTATTATCATATCCTTGATCATCAAACAACTACCAAAACATGAAAATTAAAAAAGACAAATGGACATCAAGTATAGGTACTCAGCTAGGGAAAAACTCTATGAAGGGGAAAACCCAGTCAAACTCTTCCACTAGTAGATGCAAATCAAATTGAGGCAACCTAGACCTTTGACCGAAACAGAGTTGCTCCTTCCACCAAGTTAGCTGTTAGCATTGATTTCTTCACATCAAATCTTCTTGTATTTCAGCTCCTCTGCAACTTCTGAAACTGACCTTTGTACCTTCACCCCCCCGCAATTAGCTTAAATTCCTTGCATGTGTAACAAAAAATTTAGTTCTTGACTTTTAACTCATTTCCTTTCTTCCCGGACTTCACATTCTTTTCCTTAATACTTATGATTTCAGATCAAATCCCATTCTTCATGATTGAATGACTTCTTGTTATGTTCTCTTCCGTAGGCCAAGTGCATGTTCTTCTTGTTAAGGTTCTTTTGAGGTTGACCTGCAGGAGAGACATGACTTATAGGAGAGGGACCCGACTTGGTGGAGGAGTCTCTTTGACACAAAATAATTCTTCTTCTTTGACTTTAGGTGGCCATGAAGGGTCTTTTACATTATGACTTTGACTTTGATACAATACAAAAATCCTAGAGCACTCAATGGGTGCTTTGACGTATTGACCATTGACCCAAGCATGAAACCTATGCTATAATAAGTCAATTTCTTTTACAATGTATTTGTCTTTCTTTCTTTAGACAAATACAATTATGAAGACCGACACTAGTTACATTTTTCAACACTCCCTCTTAACTAGGGAGGTATTCATAATTACATATACACATAGGTACAAGGATGATCTCAAAATGATATGTTCTACGAAGATTCACAACACACGTAGTGCTACAGATTAGATGCTTGACCAAGGTATCTAACTAGGTGGGACTGAGGCGTGTAACAAGATTCAACCACTCAAGCTTCAACTCTAACACCAACCCAAGGATCTAGGTATCGTATCGAAGGTCGAAGCCTTACAAGACCAACAATACCCTCCATACTTTAGGATCTAGACATCATCATAGGCCGACTAGATGTCCTCCCAAGCATCTTGTCACCCCAAGATGCTTCATCTTTGCTATTAACTAAATCAGATATATCCAACAGTCCAAGTATGCTTCAAAATGTTCAATCTTTTTATGGAGAGATCCTGCACAATCACAACCCCAATTAGTAATAACCATTAGTAATAAACTTTATATATATATATATATACCTTTAGGGTCTTGAATCATTATGATGATGCTTAGATCATCATCATATTATTCAAACACATCTTCTTTAGAATCTTTCTTCTTTGAATTCTATAGTAGAACCAAACAGAACCTTAGCATTTCTTCCAAAACATCAAGTCTTGTTTAAAACTTTGCCACTGATGAATATCTATTTGTAATGCCTCAACCATGATCTTTATTCTTTCCTTAAGGTATTTATTATAGTTGTCAGATTATGTCCTCCGCCTTAACTAGGGAGATATATACTTTCTTTCATCCAAGCTCCCTCTCAACTTAGGGAGATCAACAACTTCATTCTTACATGTTCTTTATCATATCTTCAAAGCTTCATTTCTTTAGGAACATCATTCTTTCTTATGGTAACGAGGTCATCTATTCACTTTTTGTCATCGTCATACTTGCAACTCCTTTTTTCCATCACACTTATCATTATTATGAAGTCATCTTCAATTATTGATATGTTCAACATCTTTGAAGATTATGTACCTGCAAATCTTCAACAACAGGCACAACCAAGTACAAATGTATAGAAGCATCAAGTCAACTGTATCAAAATAGGGTTAGCAAGTTATGATAATGGGAGAATTTAATACTTGAACAAGAAAACAAACTTTGGACATGTAAAACCTAAACCTAGCTAGGTTCACAATCAACAAGGGTTACATCCTTTATATTCCAGAATTCAACAACAACTTTGCTAGGATTTTGTCACAAACCCTAGATTTCATCATTGAGACTTAAAGCCTTAGATATCAACAACTAAACCAAGTTAGCAATCATTACATCTAGGGATTCAATATTTATGCCCTAGAATTTCATGTCAAACCCTACTAGGGTTTTGTTACAAACCCTAGGTTTCATCAATAAAAGGACATCAACAATCAAGTTGACATACTAACATTGCATATCTAGGGTTTCATTATTATTTTCTTATATCAATTTCTTACTAGGGTTTTTATCATAAACTCTAGATACAAACATTAAACTCCAAAATTAGATATACAACAATTTTGACTAGACTAGGGTTTCAATTATGCAAAAGTTCATACACCTAAGGTTTAATTACTAGGAATTTACATTAGCTATTGCAAGAGTTTTGTCATAAACTGTAATTCATCAAACCCTAAAGAATATAGGGTTTCATCATATAACCTAGATATCATTGACAAGCCCTAAAAGGTTAGGGTTTCTTCATAACATTATTGAAATCCTAAATATCAAGATAGTGGGAATTCATTATGTGTTCTAAACCCTAAGAAGACTAGGGTTTCCTAATTAACATACCCTACACACCAAAAGGCTAGTGTTTTGTAGTGAAACCTAAAGGTTAGGGTTTTGTAGCGAAGCCTAAAGGTTAGAGTTTTACTAAAATAGAGAAAAGATAGAGAATATAACAAGTTTGATTTAATCTAAAGACTAATCACTTTAAACAAGAATATTAATGATTCGAAACCCTAGACATATGAGAGTTAATAATATAAAGCAAAATTCAAAATGAATGTACCTTATAATGAAGAGGATTGATTACAAATCTTGCGGTAGAGTTGCTTCTTTTTCAAACCTTCTAGGGCTTGCTTATTGAATGGCTCCCTTTGAATTATGACAACGTCTTCATGGTTCATGGGTCAACTTGTGCTCAAGAATCCTGTTAGCACTCCATCAGATCTCTGAACGCTAAGAAGGAGACCAACAAAGGTAACCACATACAACTTTGACCTAGTAGCTAGCCCTACTAGGCTGACAGGGCTTTCTCAATGAGATCACAACCAAATTGACTGGATCATGGAGATTTTAGGCTAGATATGCAGATTAGGGTTTGGTTGATTTGGATTTATGTGCTAGATGAAAATGGACCTTGAGAGCTAGGCTTTGAAACCTCTGGTAGGGTTACAAGAGCAAAAATTGTAGGGGAATGAAAGGGCAAGGTAGGCAAGATTGAATGACCCTTTAGGCTTTATGATTATGGTGTAGGGTGAAAAGAGAGATAAGGAACAAGCATATAAGTATGAATTCATTCCTTAAGAAGACAATAAACATAACATCATCATCTCATCAAAACATAGCAGGTATTACTCATGAATCCCGCTTAAAACCTTTAAAGACAATGAGTGAAAGCAATAGATATGTAATGGAAAGAGAAAGCATTTAATGGAGTTACTTACAAAAGAGAAACATAGCCATACAAGCTCACCACATGAATCCCTAAATTTAAGCTGCAACTTTTCTTTGTATTCACTGTATTACTTTGTCAAAATGAAATACACTAGTTCAATGTTCAATGTTCCAACCCTTGGAAATGATTACAAAGGCCTCATATAGCCACTGAGGTTGAAATCCTCCATTGGAGGTCGAATTTGCTAACAAAAAAGTCAAATGCATGCACCTATCTGAAGTCTACTACACACTAGGGAGGTTACACAACAAATTCCTCCTTTATCTAACCACTAAGAGACATATTCTCAAAGCAATAAATGGAGGATATGACACCTATTCAACTCTATTTCACCATTTACATTTACATTTTTACCTTTACATTCATCTACTTTCACCTTTAACTTTTACAAAAGTCAATTTGGAAATTAGAAAAAATTACACTGTGACAATTTTTACAAAAAATTCATAAAATTGCAGATGCACAACACCGAATTTGGGACCACTTTTGGGTACCATCTTGAAGTTAAAATTGAAATCTGAGAGAACGATAACTAGCCCTTTCTGTCTAGTTTCTAGAACACTTTCAATTTTTGAAAATGACCCATGGGAAGGCCTTCAAAAACTCATTCTCCCAAGGTGTCTCTAGGTGCGCAACAACTGTAAAAAACAAAGGCAGAATGTTGATTTTTGACCACTTTTCTTCATTTTTCTCAAAATATGAGCCCTCTCTAGAAAATATGAGGAAATGGGTTTTGAGAGGAGGGCATACACTTTCCAAAAATGCTAAGTTTGTGCCATTTGGAGCCCTGAGGAAAAGGTGCAGCGCCAAGGCGGTGCATATCCAGCCTTAGTGAAATCTCTGAATTATGCAAATTTTCACCAAATTTGACGAAAAAACAAAATTTGCTCCAAATCTTCCCAAAATTGGTCGAGAAGTGTTGGATAAGGTGTAATATGAATCATGGAAGAATCAACGAGCAAATCAAGTTTACGTTTCTCCTTTTGGCTAATTAGGGTTTGCTTAAGCTTGTCTTGCAATTGCTTGATTTAAATGTGTGCAATCTGATTTCTTGTTTGATAGCGGGCAACTATGCATTTGTGGATCTTGTTATCCTTGTTTGCATTGTCAATGATCTTTTCCAAGTGAGTATTGACCTTCTCAAGCCAAAACTCCTTGTCCTTGTTGATCTCTTTTGCAATCCTCTCTTCAAAAGTGAGCTCCTCATCTGTAGGGTTTTACTCTTTTTCTTTCTGTAGTGCCTTCTTGAGACCCATGGTTCTTGGCCTCTTCCTCTTCACCTGTGGTTCATGTTCATCATGCTTGTCATGTTCAGCCACTGCTTTGCCTTTCTCATTAGGTTTGTTTGCCTCAAATAGCCTTTTCTCCAAAATCAATAGTTTTGTCTTCAGTTGACTATTCTCTTGCTCAAGAAATGAAATGATAAATTGGGGCCTTGATAAGTTATCTTGGAGCTCTTTGATTTGAGCATCTTTGTCTTTGATTACCCTCTCCAAGTTTTGCTGCTCATCATGGTCTTCTAAGTCAACCAAGTCAAAGTCATGTTCCTCCTCATCATGCATGAATGTCTGACGCTGTGCTGATGGTGATCCCTGTAGTGAAGTAGGCTTGACCCCTTCTTCTTTCTGAGGAGAAAACACAAGCCTCTTGCCTTTTTTGATAGGTGAGAGTAACCTCAGGCCTAGGCCTCTTTGAAACTTCAAAAAGTTTGCTAGATGATCCCACCTCCATAGGCTGTATTGACATGGAAGGTGATATGTTTTGTTGCCGATTTGGTGTAGTAGTTGTGTGCATCTGCAAGGCTGTCTCAATGAAGGCATCCCATGTCATGCTCTTCTCTTCCAACTGATGGAGAACTATGATCTTCACGAAGCTATGGTGAAAGAGGCTAGGGTAATGTTATGTGTTCATGACTTGCACCTTTTCTGCCATCTTGCTCACACTCCTATACAAGAAAATGCATAAGTTAAGGGACTTCACTGATGTGAAGTGCATGAGAAATTTGATGTGATATTGGTATAATCTGGAATACCTACCCTCACGTGAAGAATTTCATCACAACCTTCATCAATGGTGCATACCTCTCCAACAAGTATCTGAATGGAAGAGTATGAGAATGAGTCTCTTTGTACTTTGATTTTATGAAGGATTTGTACTGCTCAAGGTCTAGGTTCATGCCTTTGAACCAATATTCCCCATGATTTGGTATCCCTTTTGCAAGAGAGATGGCATCCACTGAAAATGTGTAATCAAACCCTGCAATGGTGGCATATTCTCCCTTCAAATTGGTGGCAAACAAATTTGTAAGCTCCTCATGGTAGCCGACCTCCTCTAGTCTTTGACAAAACCCTAGGCAGTTGACATCTTCAAGGCATTTTCTAGTGAAGGGTGAGGAAATGATTTCATTGCAATTTGAGGGCTCATCGCTGAATATCTTTCCCCCTTTATGTTGTCTGCTTCCCTGATGGTGAGGAATCTCCTTCCATGATTTGAAAACCATAGATGATGGGAGGGGAAAAACAGGGAAAAGTGAGTGAAGGGAATAAAATGAGGGAGTTGGGGAAGGGAGATGGGGTTAGAAAAATTTAGTGAGGGGAAGGGATCTTAGGAATGTTTAGGGAGTGAGATGAAGTTAAATTAGTGAGGGAAGTGAGCTAAGGAATTTCAAACACAATCTTGGCTAGGGAAATGGTCCAATTTGGTAGAATAAGGCCAGGGTTTGTAGGGAGATGATGCAAAAATGATGTGAAATGGTTTGTGAAGTATGGGAATGATGTATAACTAGCAAACAGAGGTGGAGGGACATTGGTACTAGGGTTTCACATCATCAATTGATAATTTGTAAACCAAAAGCGTGATATTCCTATAAAATCCTAGGGAACTAAGCTTGTTATCATTTCTTGATTTACAAAGGAAGAGAAGGCATAAAAATGAATGTACTTGTTATGATGCTTCGAAGATGAAAAATATGGAATGGAGCTCTAAGAAATTGATTTGGGTGATTTTTGGGCAACTCTGCCACTGGCGCAACGCAGTTCACCGGTGCGCAACACATTTCATCCACGCGCAACACCTCCTCAAATGCGCAACACAGTTCATTGGTACACATCACCTCCAAATTTTTGCCACTTTCAACTAAAAAACACGTTTTTTCTCACCAAATGAAGGATGAGCTGGATGATGAGGGGTGGAAGGAGTGAAAATGAAATGTGTTTATGAATTTTTGGCTCTTTGATAAGCATGAAATTGTTTTCTTCAAGTGATAATGGGCCCCACATGTCTCTTGAAGCATGACTTTCTTTCTCTTTTTGACTTTACAACGTTGGACATTTTGGAATCTAAAATTTTTGAATCTTCCTTGGAACATTGAATTGTAACTTTAGAACTTTGAAGTACTTATTACATATAGAAACATAAAATTACATTTTAAAATCAATATTTATTGAAGAAACTTGCATTTATTACCACTCTTCCAATTGCCAGATTTTATGCATGAAATGGCAGTTTGCTGCCCTTTAAACCCTAATCACCTAATGGTGACATTGAACTGAATGAGATCATGGTGTTGATGAATGAAATGAGGATGAAAATATCTGAATAATGATATACTCAACTTATTTGATGACATGGACCAACAATTTAAAAATTTGGAAGGAGTGGAAGATATTCTTAAACTTAATGTCCGATGACCAAATTTTTGTTTGAAAATGTAGTGAAATGAATTTTTTTTTACTATGAGACCCTAAGAAGACATGATAAGAGTCCATTTGATCATTGGTGACATGATGTAAATACTGACACTAACATTGGCTCTAGCTGGGGATAGTAGGTCCTTGGAGGTGTCAAGAACACCGTAGACCAAGTAGCCTAACCATTAAACATGGAGTCAAAAGTTAAAAACCAGACTGAATACTGAAAATTTGACATGATAAACTGACTCAAAATTGGATTGAATTGAATTTAACTGGACTATGAAAACATCAACAAATCAATGGAACTTTATGGCCTTCACCTCGGGCTCCAAGCTCTGATGATATTTTGCTTCACACTTTGCAGAAAAAATACACTGATATGTACAATGGAATTGGGAAATTTTGAGAAATTTGCTAAAAAAAGGTAATGCTTAAGGAGCCTACCATTGACTGGTCATCCTAAGCAATCTTCTCCATTCATTTCCTCCAATAGGAAAGCATGCTATTCGCGAGAGGCTGAAATCTTGTATGGTCCTTTCCATAGGTTCTCAAATTTTCTATGTTTCCCTTTTTCCTCATTTCTAGCATCCCAACGGAGGACCAAATCTACAATCTTGAAATCATCTGCTTTTGTCTTGCGATCATATACCTTATTTATCCTTTCATGAAGCTTTGAGGTGTTTTGAAAGACCTCATCTCTGGTTTGCTGAAGATGGATCATCTGATTGATCTGGCACTACGCATCATTCTCTTCACTACCTGCTTCTTGTAACAACTTTATAACCAGGATTGCAAGTGATGTAGGGAAAACTTTATCTACTCCATATACCAATTGAAAATGAAAAATTCCTATTGATTTCTTACTACTCACCCTGTCCGCCCAAGGACAGCCAAAACGAGACAAAATGTTAGTCTCCAAAAACTGAATAATGACTAAATCTGTAGCTTGCCTTGTTGGGATCGCTTTGATCCATTTGGTGAAGTAGTTGGTAGCTGTTAAGGTCCGTTTATGTTGGGCAGAAGATGCATGGTGGATTTCTCTAATAAATTCAAGGCCCCACTGCTAAAATGGTGCTTGCGCGGATATATACTGCAAAGGCAGTAGGAGAAGCTTCCTCTTACCTTGAAATATCTAGCACTCGTGACAACTCATCACAATTTTATACAAATTTGAAAAATGAGTAGGCCAATAATATCCAGCCCTCAACACCTTATTTTCCGTGGTTTTCCAAAAAAAGTGGCCTCCATAATCTCCCTTATGGAAATCAGTCATTACCTCCTTAGCTTCATCTTCTACCAAACAGTTCAACAAGACACCTCTTGGGCCTTTCCAATATAGAGCGCTGTCCAAAATGCAGTATTTGGAAGCCCTCAACTTTAATGAACTACCCTTACTTTTAGACATGTCTGGAGGAGGATTAAGATGCTGAAGAACATATATGATGTCAAAATACCAAGGAGATGAGAGAAAAATATCTGATACCTTCATGAGTGCGCCATCATCTTCTTCATTGGACAAAGCTGAAATGAGATTGATATCAAGTGCATGTAAATTTGATTCAGCCATAAGCTTGGCTAATCCTTGACCTTTGATCAGCTTTGTAGGCTTGATCTCGAGGTCATACTCTAACATAGCTTCTATCCACTTTCCTCTTCTACCTTCCAAATCAGTTTGCATTAGAACATCTTTCACCGGTGCAATAGGGACATAGGCTAGAATATGTGAACGAAGGATATACACTCGAAAGTCCTTCAATGTCTTTACTAAGGCCAAGGCTTGCTTCTCAATAATGTTATATCTAAGGGCAGCATCCCTGATGGTACGAATGAAGAATGTAATGGGCTGCTCGGTCTTATCCTTCTTTTGCATCAAAACCACAACCAAGGTATGCTCGGAGGCAAATGAAAATATGATGAAATCAATGGAATAGTAGGGGTTGATCAAAATAGGAGCTGTAGTTAAGGAAAACTTTACTGAGCTAAAAGATTTTTTGGCATCCTCCTACCACCTTACCTCACTGTCCTTTTTGAGCATGTTGGTCATCTCTCGAATATGCTCGACAAGATTTGGAATAAATCTTCTCAATAAGTTCATCTTACCATTGAAAGCTTGGATCTCTTTCTTGCTGCATGGAAAATCAATTTTTTGAATAGCCTCAATCTGAGAGGGACCAATACGAACACCATCTTTGGAGATGATATGACTGAGAAGCTTGCCCTCCTCCATGGAAAAAATACTCTTTTTGGGATTGAGTGAAATCCTAAATTTCCCGCATTTCTAAAATACAATCCTCAAATGATACAAATTCTGGTCATCAAAATGAGAGAAAACTGTCAAATCATCAAGATACACAACTAAGAAAACATCGTTTTCATTTGCAAAGGCTATATCCATCACTCGCTAAAAGGTGGCTCCTGCATTCTTGAGCCCGAATGGCACTTTAGCATACTCGTATGTGCCCCAAGGTGTCGTGAAAGCAGTCTTCTCTTGATAATCCTTATGCACTAAGATTTGATTGTATCCCGAATATATATCAAGAAGTGACATTCGGGAGGCCCCAACCACTCTCTGTAGGATATGGTCCATCTTAGGAAGGGGATAGTTACATTTTAGAGACACCTTATTCAAGTTTCTGAAATCAATACAAAGACGAATTTATCTCGTTTTCTTTCTCACCGGAACCGGATTTGACATCCAATCAAAAAATCTAATGGGAACAATGATACTGGCTTTAGAAAGTCCGTTTACCTCTTTCTATCTAAACTTTTGTATGAAGGGCTTTTGGTAGGATTGACCGGAATTGTATTTTGAATGATATTCTTATCATGAAGTTTCAGATCTGCATAGTCCCAAGCAAATACATCAAAAAATTTAGACAACAAAGCTATGTATTTGTCTTTTACCTCTGGAGATAATGACTTGGACAACTTGACCATATTGGGCTTATCTGCTATTCCAATATTCACATCTTCAACACCTTTCTCGGTGGGAACCATGGTCGAATTTCCAGCAATATCATCCTAATCAAACAATTCTTCCAAAGGTACAAGACCCCTTGGAATGTTGTTATCCTTCAGCTGTAATACATTAACCTGAGTGGCCTTGATCACTTGATCATATTTATCATAAACCTGATCAATAAAGGAATTTTCAAATTCACCTTCCATCTGCAAAAAATTGTTCACCTGTTTTTCATTCCAGAACACTTGCCAATACCTCAAGTTGTCAGGGACAGTTGGTCGGTGTTTGACATTAATTGCAAACTTCCTATTAGAATATGTGGGAATCTTAAAATTACTTGCTGTTGTAGCAAGAAAATTTGCCATAAGATTCTTACTTCTTGGTACAACTGACAATGTATATTCAGGAAACATTTTGAGGATATCAAGTACAAAATTTATATATGCTCTCATTCGTGGATGCTTAACCTGGTATTCCCCTCTTACTTGCTTGATTACAAGCTCAGAGTCACCATAAACATAAATTATTTTTGCGCCCAAATTTTTCAGAATTTTGAGGCCAGCGATCAATGCCTCGTCCTCAGCTTCATTATTAGAAAAATCGAAAGCCAACTTATATGAAAGTAATATAACACTTCATGGAAATTTACCTGGTTGATGAAGAGGACTACAGATCCATATTCTGATGCCTACCCCATCTTTCCCTAAGGCACCGTCAAAATCCATGGTCCAAAGACCATTCTCATCATCCAAAAGTTGGAATTCTACATTTTGTTTTGTCTCTTCTTTTTGGGCCACTTTAATCTATTTTGAACCTTTTTCTTACTTATCTGATAAATGCTTTGAAGAACTAGGCTTATTTCCTTGTTTTTCATCCAAAACTGCTCTGACACTATTAGAAATTTTTGGAATTTATTCAACTTCTATGAGCCGACTATCTAAATCATTTAAGCCACTATCATTAAACAAAATAAATGACTCAAGATCAGTATGTGCAACATTAATAGGATGATTGTTGGGTTTCTCTTTGCTGGTGATCATATATTTCATTTTCGTCTCCCGGTACAACTTCCTCAATTGTCCAAAAACTGGGATGGTGGCATAAGAGAAATCCAATTGCAAAGTACCTCTTAACTTCGCTCCCCAATATCTTGACAGTAGCTTGCCAAACCGTGACGGTATATCAACTACTTCCACATCCATTAAGACATTTTCAGTTATGATTTGCTCAAGTGAAACTACCAAATCCTTTATAAGACCAAGACAACACACTATACCAGAATCAAAGGAGTAAATATCATGGCAAGGATGGGTTATATCCAAGCCCAAATTTTCCATTATGGCCTTTGGCATCAGGCTATGAGAGGCTTCGGAGTCAAGCATGGCATTGTGAAGGATACACTGATGAATTCTCAAACTCAGATAAAATGGGGGGACTTCATTATCCCCTTATTGACCATCTATGGCTGGACCAAAAATGAGCTCGGGTTGATCATATTCAACAATTACCATATGAGACATAGGATCTACTTTCAACATTTTAGCCACATGAGATTTGTATTGACTGTTTTTTACAAGCTCGGTCAAAGGGATAGAGACTTTTAACTTGGAGATTTCAGTTTCTAAGCTAAAAAGATTGGATTTCTTATCTACTTTTACAACGGTGTCCCTTTTGTCGGGTTGGTCCTTTGTTGTAGCTTCCTAACTTTGATTTTATTTTTCTTTGCTTGGTGTGCTTGTAGATGCTTGATTGATCTTGATCTGATTTGCAACTGCAGACTCCTTTCCCTTGTTCTGATTAGCTTGGGGATTTTTCTTGGGCTGAGTATATTTTTGCTAGGATGTCTTCTTCTGGACAGGAGTGACATGAACATCTCTATTCCTCAATGAATATTTAATCTGCTATGAGTTGAGGGCATTAATATAACCCCATTGATAATCATCGGATTGAACCTCCAAATCATCATAATTTACAAGTATGCAATCTTCATCTTTCGACAAATATGTTTTCTCAAATCATTCTTCATCCTCTGTCAAGAATATAGGTTGTCCATCTGCTGTGAAAAAATGATTTTCTTCCAAAATCTCATCTTTGTCTTCAACCCCTTGAGCATAATTCTACTGCAAAGGAGTTTGGATCTGCTGTTGTGGTGGCTGCGCTGGAGCTCTTTGTTCCATTTGTTTAATCCTAAACTGAGGTTGCTACTGCTGACCTCAAAAATTACGATTCTAAACCTGTGCTTCTGGTTATCTTTCAGTGATCAAAATTCTATCAACCATTCTTTCCACAATCCTGATCAGAGTATCCAATTTGACCTCAGAGGATGTGGATGGTTCTTCTTTGATTGTTACCTTTCTCTCACCTTTGGTCTTTGAATTTTTGATTAACAGATTTGCTTCGACACTGACTGCGTTTCTTTGCATATCTTCTAGTGTTGTAGGACTTCTCTCTCGGAGCTGGTATGCCATGTCCGGATCAAAAGTATCCGGATAGTGCAAGAGAGCCAAACTTGGAGGAGGTTTGATCTCATTTGGGATTGAGTTATACACTCGATTGAAACGAGCAGTGAAATCCTGAACTGAGTCATTTGGATTTCTCTTGAAGTTGTCATACTTAGAAATAATTTGAAGTGGATTCTTTTTCACTTCCCATCTAGCTATGTGTTATCACTCCACCAGATCTTTGAAGGCTGAGAAGGAGACCAACAAAGGTAACCAAAAACCACTTTGACCTAGTAGCTAGCCCTACTACGTTGAGAGGGCTCTCTTAATGAAATCACAACCTAATTGACTAGATCATGGAGATTTTAGGCTAGATTTGCAGATTAGGGTTTGGTTTTGATTTTGAAGGTTTATGCTGGATGGTGAATTAGGTCTAGGAAAAACTAGGTCAGGGATCTGAAAATCATACTTGCAGAAATGTAATGGGGCAAGGTAGGCACACACTTTAGCACTTTCAAGTTATCCTAGTGAATATGGTAGATTGATAGGGCTTCAAAACAATCATGGGAATCATGAATTCATTTATATCAGAAGAAAGTGAACATAACTGTGATAACTTCTCCAAAATAGAGCATTGAAATCAATGAATTCTGCTTATCAAACTTAGAAATCAATCACATAAGACATGGACATGAATATGGAAGGTACAATATTTTCAAACACATTAAAACATAAGATGAAACACTGCTAAAATACATACCACATGAATCCCACCACAATAGTTGCAAACTCTGTCTATTATTTCCTGCCAAAATCACTAAATACACTAGTGTTCGAAGATAAATTCCATACATCCAACCTTTGGAAATGATTACAAACTATCTAATATAGACAAATACATCATAGGACAACTCATCAGGTCAAAATTCCTATTCAAGGCTCATCATAAATGACTTTGATGAGTCCTCACCTAAAGACTAGGATAGTTGAAACAATTTCCAAGATTTTAGACAAAGTTTAGGAGATCTTATCTCCTCATTAATTACAAATTTCCTCATATAGTGAGATAAAAACCAACTAAGAAGCCTAACATAAAATTAATTGATTACAAGAAATTGAATTTGATATCATTCAGTAAATGAAAATGTCTCTACACCAGATGGTTCGCACCAGGAGAAAAAAGGTTGAACGAGAATGCAGAAAGGTTGCACCAGAATAGATCAAAACAAGAATTTAGCAGAAAGGTCACGAAAAGGTCGCAGCAATTGAGAGTTGATTTTGGCTGACTTATAGGAGTCCAAATTGCATTCTAAAAGCTGGGTCAGGCAACCACATGTGTCTTCTTTCCAATGCGCCATCCAGCTCCAAAAAATTCCCATGGGAATGCCTCCAAAACCTGTTTTTTCCAACCTCACTCAGAAAGGTTGCGCCAGTCCAGATTTAGTGGTAGAAGCATGAAAAAGGTGAGGTTTTCTCAGTTTTTCATAAAATTTAGAAGCTGTCATGGAAAACCCACTTCATATTTACCATGTACACACCATTATGTATCCATCCATGTAGATAAGAGCTCATTTGGATTCCCAGGGAAAAAGGGTTGCACCTGGGTGCAACCTTTTTGTGTGCCAATTTCTGAAATTTTTTTGGGTTTTTTGGAAAAATAGTTCTCCAATATGGAGAAATATATCTCTAACCATGAGGTTTTTTGCAAACCTGAGATATTTTTTGTTATTTGGAATGTTAGGGACAAAAACCCCCTCCAGTTTCCTAATATGCTTCTCTGATTGCCCACAATCTTCTCTGCAAAAAGGTAACTAAACCAGGAAATTGCACAATAAGAAAAATAGGTTGTGAAGATGTGGATGGATCCCTCATTCTGTAATACCTATGTAAAAACTGAGAGAGGTTTTTTTCTTGGAATGTTATGAACAAAAACCTCCATTTTCCCAAAATTAGGCTCTAGTTGTTCACAATGTTATCTGAAAAAATATGTCTAGAACAAGAGTTTTTTCTGGAAAATTTCACAAAAGGGTCGCAGAAAGGGTCGTGCTAATTTGATAGGGATTTTGGAGGTCTTCCCAGAGGAGTTTTGGAATGAAAGTGGTATGGTTGGAAATATTAGGATGTATGGTACAAAATGGAGTCATTAAACACTGCAAAACCATTCTCCAAACTCCTGAAAAATAGATTTGAACACAACCTTTCCAAAAGTGCAGAAAATGACCTAGAGTAATTGTATTTTGAGAATTTCTCTCAAAAAATAACACCTGTGCATAAAATTATGGGGTTTTTTTTATTTGGAATATTATTGACAAAAAAATCTTTCGCATTTGTAAAATTCATCTCTATTGCTTCAAAAACGGATTTTGAAGCCAAACTGTCCTTGTGTGCACTGTGAACCCTAGAAAATGATCACAAAACTCTGAAAATTATGCCATGGGTTTGAGTTGACTCAAACCTGGAAACTTGCCCTCCTTTGTTGCAATTTTTCTTCTCATATTACATGGTTTTTATTTGTATTATAGAAACCCTAGCTTGATGGGAAGGAAGGAAACGGTGGGATATAGGAAAACAGGGGAAAATGGCCAGGAAGTTTAGGGAGGGAAATGGAGGGGATATGAGTTAGGGAAATATATGAAAAACTTAGGGGAGATATGTGAGTGTTTTAATAACATAGTGCAAGTGGAATTCCTTGAAATGGATAATGGAAAGAGGGGAAAAAGGCTAAAACAAAGTCCTAACCTAGAATCTCTGTAAAAACACAGCGATAATTAGGGTTTGAGTGAAAATGGGAGTAATGAGAGATATGAATGATATGGAATGATTTGGTAAGGCATATAGGTGATGTATGAAGGTTGGTATGTTATAAAATTAGGGGTTTTCCAGCTAAAAGAGACCAAACATCTTAGCAATCCAAAAACTAGTTTGAAAACCATAAAAGAGGGAATCCACTCTTTGCCGAAGAAATTCACTTGAAGGAGAAGTAAGGAATGTTCACTTACTATTTTGGAAGCACCTGAACCTTTAAGAAATGATGAATTGACCCTTATTTTTCCTTCTTATGACAAAATTTGGACATTTATGGTGGCGAAATGAAAGACACCTAGACACTGACCTAGGTGAAAACATGGTGACTGACTTAAGACTCTAGATGATAATGGTGGACATGACTCATGAAATTATGATGACCATGAGTGAATGTATGGAGCAGTGCTGACCTAGACAACAACCAATGATCAAATTTTATTTGAAAACCTTTATGAAACTATAAAATTTGACCTAGGACCCTATCAACTAGTCTTGAAGGAGTACATTTGATCACTGGTGACAGGATGCAAAGGCTTACACTAACACTATGAATGCATCAGTTAGCTGCTTCCAATTTCCTATGGAATTGGCAGTTAAAGAACAAAACCAAGTTCTTACATCTCTGGAGAAGCTTTGGGTAATGATACACATTTTAGCATCATTGACATCTATCTCTTCTAAGTCAATGAAATCAATGACTTTGACTAAGTGTTGTCTGGCACTAATCTCAGAATTCTCATCAAAGAGAGGGAGTCTCTGACCATAGCCTTGTTATAAAGGTGAAAGTTGACTAGGCAAAATCAGAGGTGCAAATCTTGCCATGAATCCTACTGAGTGTGGTGCAGGAGTAACAATGGGAGGGGTAGACTAAGAAGGTAATGAAGTAGAAGGGATGGAAGAGGAGGAAAAAACTGATTGAGATTGTGTCAGAATGAACAAATAATATTATTGGTATTGGATGATAGCTTTTTTAGATGTATATTGGAGTTGATTAGCTATTTTTTCAAGTCTATCAAAATAACTCCAAACTTTTCTATCAAAATCTGATTCGAATTTGGATTCTTTGGATATTAAACTATCTTTAAGATTTAGGGAATCAAAAACTACTTCAGACAATGATTTAACTTCAGATAATCTTAATGGATGAAACACTATCTCAGACAATGAGATTTTCGACTTTGATCTAAACATAGACAACTCAAACTTCAAATCGAATGGAATATATTCAAGGGATATTACTTTTGTAGGTAAAGATGAAGATCTTACCAATGAAGATGGATGCAACTGAAACTATGAGTGCAGGGATCTCTGATTTCGGATTAATTACTTTGGATCTTCAACTGGAGAAGCTGAATGAGGATTTGGATTCAATCTTGGTATCTTTTCGAATCTAGAATGTTCTTTTTTTCTGCAACTAGGTTCTCTGCAATTTTTAGATCAGCCTTAACGAAGACTAGGGCCTATCACCCACAGGCCTAGAATTCGATGAAATTATGGTACACCAAGGGAATATCTGTCACTTCATTCCCCGACAATGACACCAAGATGTTAGCACCGCACCAGATCTCCAAAGGCTGATAAGGAGACCAACAAACGTAACCACATACCATTTTGACCTAGTAGCTAGCCCTACTAGGATGAGAGGGCTCTCTTAATGAGATCACAACCAAATTGACTAGATCATGGAGATTTTAGGCTAGATATGCAGATTGGGGTTTGGTTGATTTGGATTTTTGTGCTGGATGAAAATGGAACTTTAGAGCTAGGGTTTGAAAACTCTGGTAGGGTTACAAGAGAAAACATTGCAGGGGAATGAAGGGGCAAGGCAGGCAAGCTTGAACGACCCTTTAGGCTTTATGATTACGGTGTAGGATGAAAATAAAGATTAGGAACAAGAATATAAGTATGAATTCATTCCTTAAGAAGAAAATAAACAAAACATAATCATCTCATCAAAACATGGCATGCATTACTCATGAATCTCGCTTAAAACCTTTAAAGATGATGAGTGAAAGCAGTAGATATGTAATGGAAAGATAAAGAACTTAATGGAGTGACTTACAAAAGAGAAACATAGCCATACAAGCTCACCACATGAAACCCTAAATTTAAGCTGCAACTTTTCTCTATATTCACTGTATTACTTTGTCAAAATGAAATACATTAGTTCAATGTCCAATGTTCCAACCCTTGGAAATGATTAAAAAAGGCCTCATATAGCCACTGAGGTTGAAATACTCCCTTGGAGGTCGAATTTTCCAACAAGAAATTCAAATGAATGCACCTATCTGAAGTCTGCTACACATTAGGGAGGTTGCACAACAAATTCCTCCTTTATCTAACTACTAAGAGACATATCCTCAAAGCAATAAATGGAGGATGAAAAACCTATTCAACTCCATTGAACCATTTAAATTTACATTTTGACATTTACATTCATATACTTTCACCTTTTAACTTTTACAAAAGTCAAACTGGAAATTGGAAAAAATTACAGAGTGACAATTTTTACAAAAATCTCATAAATTTGCATATGCGCAATGCCAACGTTGAGGCCAATTTTGGGCACCTTCCTGAAGTAAAAATGGAAATCCGAGAGGACGGTAAACTAGCCCTGTCTATCTAGTTTCCAAAACACTTTGAATTTTTGAAAATGACCCATGGGAAAACCTTCAAAAATGCATTCTCCCAAGGTGTCTCCAAATGCGTAGTGCCTGTCAAAAACAAAGGCAAATTGTTTATTTCTGACCTCTTTTCTTCACTTTTCTCAAAATATGAACCCTTTCTGGAAAATATGAGGAAATAGGTTTTGAGAGGAGGGCATAAGCTTTCCAAAAATTCTTAGTTTGTGCCATTGGGAGCCCTAAGGAAAAAGCGCAGCGCCATCCAGCCTTAGTGAAATTCCTGAATTCTGCAAATTTTCACCAAATTTGACCAAAAAACAGAATTTGCTCCAAATATTCCCAAAATTGGTCCAAAAGTGCCGGATGAGGTGTAATATGCAATCATGGAAGCATAATTGAACAAATCAAGTTTACCCTTCTCCTTTTGGTAGACTAGGGTTTGCTTAAGCTTGTCTTGCAATTGGTTGATTTTAATGTATGCAATATGATTTCTTGCTTGGTAGCTGGCATCCATGAATTTGTGGATCTTGTAATCCCTGTTTGCATTATCTAGGAGATTTTCCAAGTGAGTATTGACCTTCTCAAGCCAAAAATCCTTGTCCTCATTGATCTCTTTTGCAATCCTCTCTTCAAAAGTGAGCTCCTCATCTGTAGGGTTTTGCTTTTTTTCTTTCTGCAGTACCTTCTTGAGACCCATGTTTCTTGGCCTCTTCCCCTTCACCTGTGGTTCATGTTCATCATGCTTGTCATGTTCAGCCACTGCTTTGCCTTTCTCATCATGTTTGTTTGCCTCTAATAGCCTTTTCTCCAAAATCAACTGTTTTGTTTTCAGTTGAATGTTCTCTTGGTCAAGAAATAAAATGATGAATTGGGCCCTTGCTAAGTTATCTTGGAGCTCTTTGATCGAGCATATTTTTCGTTGATTACCCTCTCCAAGTTTTCTACTCATCATGGCATTCTACATCAACAAATTCAAAGTCATGTTCCTCCTCATCATGCATGAATGTCTGATGCTGTGTTGATGGTGATCCCTGTAGTGAAGTAGACTTGGCCTCTTCTTCTTTCTGAGGAGAAAACATAAGCCTCCTGCCTCTCTGATAGGTGAGAGTAAGCTCAGGCTTAGGCCTCTTTGAAAATTCAATGATTTTTCGAGATGATCCCACCTCCATAGGCTGTGCTGACATGGAAGGTGATATGTTTTGTTGCTGATTTGGTGTAGTAGTTGTGTGAATCTGCAAGGCTATCTCAATGAAGGAATCCCATGTCATGTTCTTCTGTGCCAAATGATGGAGAAATATGATCTTCACCAAGCTGTGGTGAAAGAGGCTAGGGTAATGTTTTGAGTTCATAACTTACACCTTTTCTGTCATCTTGTTCACACTCCTACACAAGAAATTGCATAAGTTAAAGGACTTTACTGTTGTGAAGTGGATGAGTAATCTGATGTGATATTGGTATAATATGGAAAACCCGCCCTCACATGTGAATAATTTCATCACAAAATTCATAAATGGTGCATACCTATCCAACAAGTATCTGAATGGAAGAATATGAGAATGAGTCTCTTTGTACTGTGATTTTATGAAGGATTTGTACTGCTTAAGGTCTAGGTTCATGCCTTTGAACCAATATTCCCCATGATTTGGCATCCCTGTTGCAAGAGAGATGGAATCAAATAAAAATGTGAAATCAAACCATGCAATGGTGGCCTTTTCTCCCTTAAAATTGGTGGCAAACAAATCTGTAAGCTCCTCATGGTAGTCTACCTCCTCTAGTCTTTGACAAAACCCTAGGTAGTTGACATCTTCAAAGAATTTTCTGATGAAGGGTGAGAAAATGATTTCATTGCAATTTTTGGGCTCATACCTCAGTATATTTTCCCCTTTGTGTTGTATTCCCTTCTCTGAAGGTGAGGAATCTCCTTCCATGATTTGAAAACTCTAGATGATGGAGGGGAAAAACAAGGAAAAGTGAGTGAAGGGAATAAAATGAGCGAGTTAGGGAAGGGAGATGGGGGTGGAAAAATTTAGGAGAGGGGAAGGGATCATAGGAATGTTTAGGGAGTGAAATGAAGGTAAATGAGTGAGGGAAGTGAGCTAGGGAATTTCAAATGCAGTCTTACTAGAAAAATGGCCCAATTTGGTAGAATAGGGCTAGGGTTTGTAGGGATATGGTGCAAAAGTGATGGGAAATGGTTTTTGAAGTATGGGAATGATGTATAACTAGAAAACAGAGGTGGAGGGACAATGGTACTAGGGTTTCACAACATTAATTGATCATTTGTAAAACCCTATGGAACTAAGCTTGTTATCATTTCTTGGTTTGAAAAGGAAGAGAAGGCATAAAAATGAATGTGATTACTTGTTATGATACTTTGAAGATGAAAAATATGGAATGGAGCTCTGAGAAATTTATTTGGGTGATTTTTGGGCACTTTTGGGCAACTCTGCCCCATGCGCAGTGCAGTTCACCAGTGCGCAATGCCTATGCGCATCGCAGTTCATCCACATGCAACGCCTCCTTCTTGAGACCCATGGTTCTTGGCCTCTTCCCCTTCACCTGTGGTTCATGTTCATCAGGCTTGTCATGTTCAACCACTGATTTTCCTTTCTCATCATGTTTGTTTGCCTCTAATAGCCTTTTCTCCAAAATAAACTGTTTTTTTTTTAGTTGAATGTTCTCTTGGTCAAGAAATAAAATGATGAATTGGGCCCTTGGTAAGTTATCTTGGAGCTTTTTGATCGAGCATATTTTTCTTTGATTACCCTCTCCAAGTTTTTCTACTCATCATGGTATTCTACGTCAACAAATTCAAAGTCATGTTCCTCCTCATCATGCATGAATGTCTGATGCTGTGCTGATGGTGATCCTTGTAGTGAATTAGGCTTGGCATCTTCTTCTTTATGAGGAGAAAACATAAGCCTCCTGCCTCTCTGATAGGTGAGAGTAAGCTCAGGCTTAAGCCTCTTTGAAACTTCAGCGAGTTTTCGAGATGATCCCACCTGCATAGGCTGTGCTGACATGGAAGGTGATATGTTTTGTTGCTGATTTTGTGTAGTAGTTGTGTGCATCTGCAAGGCTGTCTCAATGAAGGAATCCCATGTCATGTTCTTCTATGCCAAATGATGGAGAAATATGATCTTCACCAAGCTATGGTGAAAGAGGCTAGGGTAATGTTCTGAGTTCATAACTTACACCTTTTTTGTCATCTTGTTCACACTCCTATACAAGAAATTGCATAAGTTAAAGGACTTTATTGCTGTGAAGTGGATGATCAATCTGATGTGATATTGGTATAAATTGGAAAAACCACCCTCACATGTGAATAATTTCATCACAAAATTCATAAATTGTGCATACCTATCCAACAAGTATCTGAATGGAAGAATATGAGAATGAGTCTCTTTGTACTGTGATTTTATGAAGGATTTCTACTGCTTAAGGTCTAGGTTCATGCCTTTGAACCAATATTCCCCATGATTTGGTATCCCTGTTGCAAGAGAGATGGAATCAACTGAAAATGTGAAATCAAACCCTGCAATGGTGGCCTTTTCTCCCTTAAAATTGGTGGCAAAAAAATCTGTAAGCTCCTCATGGTAGCCTACCTCCTCCAGCCTTTGACAAAACCCTAGGTAGTTGACATATTCAAATAATTTTCCGATGAAGGGTGAGAAAATGATTTCATTTCAATTTGAGGGCTCATAACTCAGTATATTTTCCCCTTTGTGTTGTATTCTCTTCTCTTACGGTGAGGAATCTCCTTCCATGATTTGAAAACCCTAGATGATGGGAGGAGAAAAACAAGGAAAAGTGAGTGAAGGGAATAAAATGAGGGAGTTAGGGAAGGGAGATGGGGGTGGAAAAATTTACGAGAGGGGCAGGGATCTTAGGAATGTTTAGGGAGTAAAATGAACGTAAATGAGTGAGGTAAGTGAGCTAGGGGATTTCAAACACAGTCCTAGTTAGAAAAATGGTCCAATTTGGTAGAATAGGGCTAGGGTTTGTAGGGATATGGTGCAAAAGTGATGGGAAATGGTTTTTGAAGTATGTGAATGATGTATAACTAGAAAATGGAGGTGGAGGGACAGTGGTACTAGGGTTTTACAACATTAATTGATCATTTGTAAAACCCTATGGAACTAATTTTGTTATCATTTCTTGGTTTGAAAAGGAAGATAAGGCATACAAATGAATGTACTTACTTGTTATGATACTTTGAAGATGAAAAATATGGAATGGAGCTCTGAGAAATTGATTTGGGTGATTTTTGGGCACTTTTGGGCAGCTCTTCCCCGTGCGCAGTGGAGTTCACTAGTGTGCAATGCCTATGCACATTGCAGTTCATCCACGTGCAACACCTCCTTTAGATGCACAACGCAGTTCACTGGTGTGCAATGCCTCCAAAGTTTTTCCACTTTCAGCTAAAATATGTGTTTTTTCTCACCAAATGAAGGATGAGCTCGATGATGAGGGGCAAGAGGTGTGAAAATGAAGTGTGTTTATGAATTTTTGGCTCTTTTATAAGCATGGAATGGTTTTCTTTTAGTGATAATGGGCCCCACATGTCTCTTGAAGCATGACTTTCTTTCTCTTTTTGACTTTACATCCTTGGATATTTTGTAATCTGGACTTTTTGAATCTTCCTTGGAACATTGAACTGCAGCTTTAGAAATTTGAAGTAATTGTTACATATAGAAACATAAAATTACATTTAAAAATCAATATTTATTGAATAAACTTGAATTTATTACCACTCTTCCAATTGCCGGGTTTTATGCATGAAATGGCAGTTTGGTGACCATGAAACCCTATTGACCTAATAGTGATACTGAATAGAATGAGATCATGATGGTGGTGATTGAAATGAGGATGAAAATCTATGAATAATGATATACTCAGCTTATTTGATGACATGGACCAGCAATTTAAAAATTTGGAAGGAGTGGAAGATATTCCTAAACCTAATGCCGAGTGACCAAATTTTTGCTTGAAAACCTAGTGAAATGACAAAGAATTGACCGTGGGACCCTAACGAGACATGATAAGAGTCCATTTGATCACTGTTGGTAGGATGAAAAGACTGACACTAACAAATCCAACTCAATTTACTTGGACATCATTTTGTGAAATTTATTGACAAGCACAACCAAAATGTACAAGCACAATATTGTGATGATTATTTGGGTTTTTAATTATCCTTTTGGAGAATGGATTCCAAAGGTTCTTAAGTACAAACCCTTGCTAGTTCTAAAGAGAGACATGTTAAGAAAACTACTTATTCAATTCCTATTTTGCAAGGAATTGCCATAAACCTTGTATTGCTTACAATCCCTAGGCATTATGAGATAGGGTTTCTAAAAAAATGAAACTTATATATATATATATATTATCTAGGTTTTACAATCGTGGATATTCACAACCTTTAAAACAATAAGAGCTTGCTAACCTAAGCAACTAAACATTTTATGTTTAGTTTCTTAAATAAACATGCCATGCATACTCCAAGATTACGTACCTTTGAATTTGATGTTCCATTGAGCTTGCTGATATTTCTAGCAAAGTGAAAACACTTTGTTAGATTACAAAAACATAAAGAGTAATATCAATAGTTACTTGAGTTGCAAGGTTTCCTTCAATTGGTTGGTACAATATGTTGGATGCTCCTTCTGACTGTAGTGGAAGCTTTTAAGATGTTAAGTCAATTCTTGATATAAACTGCTTCCTTCTTTTAGATAGAGGTGCTGAGCTTGTTCAACAAGTTCTACCAAATTTTCAACTGCTAGATAGAGTAAGATGCAAAAGTTTCTATAAGTATTTTTATTCTGAATTCTTCTCATACTCACATAAATCGCTTATCCATAAGGACTATAGACCTTGATTTCTTTCATTGTTCCTCATATTGCAAGGTGGATGGACTTCAAATGTCTCACTGAATTAGATTTATCAAAATTTGTTCTTATTATGTCAAACACATAAGGTCCTTCCAAGTCAACTTTATGTAATTGTTGAGGTTCAAACCTTATATATATACTCAGATTCTCGTCATTTTTCCACAAGGGTCTCGACTCCATTGATTTTGAGGTGATTGTAACTTTGCAATAGTCTTATAAATGTTTTTGAATAATTCGATATTGATTCATTTCTTTTACATGATTTAAGGAATGCATTTGTCCTAAAAATATATGACTTGGTTACCTTGATTTCACATAGAACCTGAGGTAACTACATATGCACAAAACTTGGTGATTTCAGATTTCTGAGTTTATTTTAGATCCTAAAATTCATGTATCAAATTTCACTCTCCTTCTCAAGGAATTTTCTATTGAATATGCTTGTAGCCTAACAAATATATGTTATTTGACTCCTATTACTTCTTCGTTTTACTGGCCTAGGTATGCGATCTCATTGCAGATGTACAACTTTATTATCACACCCATAAATGTACCACAACAATTCATTTCTTCTTCTAGATGATTCGACCTTCAATTATGGATTTAAAAATCCTTTTCTCTTAGCACATCACTGATCTATTAGCTGCCTTATTCCACTAACCTTAGCTTTGAAACCATGTTGAGAAATATAGGACAACTTAGTTAGAGCGTTTTAAATTTGATTTATCTTTACCTTTGATAGCTGATTACCATCTTCTTATTAATTTTTTCTTCTTATACTTGTTATTATTATATCCTTGATTATCAAACAACTACCAAAACATGAAAACTAAAGAAGACAAATGGAAACCAGATATAGGCACTCATCCAGGGAAGAACCCCTATGAAGGGGAAAGCCCTATCAGACTCTTCCACTAGTAGATGCAAATCAAATTGAGACAACCTAGAACTTTGACCAAAAGATAGAGTTCCTCCTTCCGCCAAGTCAAATGTTAGCACCGATTTCTTCACATCAAGTATTCTTATATTTCGGCTCCTTTTCTGAAACTTCTGAAACTTGGCTTTGTACCTTCTCCCCCCTGAAATTAGCTTAAATTCCTTGCACATGTGAAAAATACTTTAGTTCTTGGCTTGTCTCCTTACTTTCTAAACTTCACATTATTTTCCTTGATACTTTGAATTGTAGATCAAATCCTTTTCTTCATGATTGAATGTATTGTTGTTCGGTTTTCTTCAATAGGTCGATTGCACGTATATATATATATAGCCATTTTTGAGGCTGACTTGTAGGAGAGGTAGGCTGACATATAAGAGAGAGAGTCGACTTGGTGGAGGAGTTGTTAGAGAAATGGAAGTTAATCATTTCTCTTATGATGACATTATCTTGTGATGTTTAGTTATTATTATTTGTTCTTTCTTTTATCATTAAGAGTAATTCCAATAAAAAAATAGAATAAGACACAAGCTGTTGGCACATGCAAGGGAAAAATCCCAATCTTTGGGGAAAACCTCATAAAAATTATTTTTTCAATAGTTTCAATATGAGACGATCAAGACCCTTAGACTATAGGCTTCCTCCATCAAGTCATTCCTTCAATGTGTTAGCACCGAGATCTCCCTTGCTTGGACTTGAACCTTCATCCTTCTTCCTTCAGAAATTCAACTTTGAGTACTAAGCATTAAAACAAAGATAACATCACTGAGATCCATAGAGAGTGTCATTATAGTATCATGTCACTGAGTCACTGCCTTACTGTATGATATTCCTTTCTTATCCTATCACCGAGCCACTGTCATAGATGTCACACCAAGTCATTGTTATAGATAACACACCGAGCCATATTTCACTTTTCACTGAACTGTTGCACCATTGTGATTTCACCGAACCTCTGTCACACTGTAAACTTGCACTTGAACCAACACTGAGCCATTTCACCACTGTAATATTGCACTAGCAGCGAGCTAGTGTACCACTGTAAATTCATCGATCCCTGTGATGAGATCCGAACCCAATTGTAGAGAGGAATTGCGAAATCACAGTGGGGTATATATAATAGTTTGTCTATAGGAAATAAGCCGACATGAGCATTTTGAAAAGGTGTGTCCCTTGTGTGATGCCAACTTGAAGACTGATTGAGGCCGACTTAAGAAGGAAATTTTGCTGAAATGTATCACTTGTCTTGAGGGATGCATTTGAAGTATATTTCGAGGATGATGAGATTGAAGAAGATGACTTGATGGAGGAGCCTTTTGACAACCTAATGTTACATGATTTAAAAGCCTAAAAATTAGATCGAGTTAAATTTGTAACAACTAACCTAGAAGTTCACAATTGGGACTTTAATCTAAATATGACCCAAGCATGAAACCTATTCTTTAATAAATCATTTAATAACAATAATAAATTATTTTGACAAATACATTAATAATGACGACTGAACCTAGTTACATTCTTCAACACTCCCTCTTAACTAGGGAGGTATTCATATATAAAAGAAGTAGATGGAAGATCTCACTTTATCCATGAAGAAGTTTAGGCATAGAAATGCCATGGACTAGATTCCTGACCAGGGAAATATATCCACTTGGTCTCTCTACAATTTAGGCATCCAGATGCCACGGACTAGATTCCTGACTAGGGCAATCTATTCGAGTGGGACTAAGATGGACTAAATATTTCAGCCTCTATAGGTACCATCAGACTTACTTACTAACCATCAATCCAGGGAACTATGTGCACATTTTCCCGATGCCACCCTCCAAACCAGACATCAACACAAAGTTCCGAACCAATGTATTTCCAAGAAATGCTTCACTCACAAAGCCTCAACACACCTTGATCCAATAGATTAAGGAAAACCAATCTCTCCCAATCAAACTGATTGGTAACTAGCATGCTATCAAAACCTTCGAGAGATTCACCTTTACAAACACTTCCCTAATAAACAATACATATTCAAGTATATAATCAAAGAAAACCTATGGGGTTTTTATGTTGCTCTTCAACTAATTTCAGTAGGAATATCAATTGAATCTTTGAAAGAAGATTCCTCATACACTTTCCTTTCCTACTTTTTATGTAGCAACGTATTATTCAATTAGATCTTTCTTTCCTTATTGTATCAGTCCCAAGGCATTCTCCAATCATGACTACGATTCTTACTCATGGTCTTCACTAAGACTTACGACTGTTAGTCCTGGTCTAGTGCAGGACACATGAAGTAGAGAACCATAGCCATTTCTTCTTTTATCCAAGCTCCCTCTTAATCTAGGGAGATCAAAATTTTCCTTTAGGTGTTGGAGAATATTTCATGGCTTCCATCCTTCTCATCATACTTATCAGCTTCTCATCTTTATGATGTACATGCACAACTTTAGAGAACAAGCACAACCAAAACTACATATGCATAAAGTTAGCCATATCAGAATCACAAAAGCATTTTTAAATTTATACATATTAGATACCCAAACAAGAGAAATATATTCTTCAACATTTTTCTAGGGACTTTTATCATAAGCCCTAGACTAATTCATAATGTATTTCATTATTATCTAGGGTTTCAATTTTTGTTCCAAGATATAACATACCTTACTTCAACATATAGAAAATCGTAGAACCAATATAGATCTACAATCAACCTTTACAATTATCATGTTAGACTTTCCACTAGAGCTTCAAGCAAATCCTATATTTCATACAAACGAGTCAATCAAGATTAATGACAGCTCAGACATTAACATGTTCAACTTTCACTAGAGTTAGTTGCAGACTCTAGATTTCAAATAAATTATCAAAAAATATCATGAAGTGCTCCTACTATGGTTTGATGTAGACCCTATATTTCCCATATATAAATTCTTAGCACACATTATACAGATTCAAATGAACATACATACTAGAGAATTTAATCATTACTAGGATTTATTTCTATACCCTAGACTTTTCAATCATCATCCTAGATGTTTCAAACTTTGACTAAGGTTTGTTTTCAAACCCTAGATTCTTAGGACCTGTAGAAAATAGGTCAACACACATATCTAGGAGATCACCATTATAAGCACATCTCATTTTAGTCAACATTAATACATTAGACATATATTATCCTAGACTAGGCTAGGGTTTCAATCAAGAGAACATATACCTAAGGTTTCATTCCTAGGACTTTCCATAACAAGGATTTTACATCTAGACCTAACCAAAACCCAAGGTTTCAGTTTATTTTCAAAGAAAACCCTTATTATATCAGACTTAAGAGGCTCAATATTTTGAACAATATAATTTTAACTCAAGCAAGTCTAGAGGTTCCATGATCATATCAAAATCCCAAACTCGACATTATCAATATTTTAATCAGAATAACAATTTCTTCATAAATATCCCTAAATAGGTTTAGGGTTTCAAACACTATCAACATACCCTTAGGTTAGGGTTTTTTAGAGATCCTCCTTAAGGTTCTATTTATATAAGAAATATGAGTTGTATAAGGTGGGTAGATTTATCAGGTGATAAATCATCCCAAACAAGAATCCTTTTGGGATTCAATAGTGCTTGACATATCAATAGTTAGTAGCATAGAAATTGATATTTCAAAGAGAGTAACAAGACTTTATATTTCAATACATAAATTTAATTATTTGACAAATTTTTTGACTTGTATGGAATCCTTATTTGATCCTTGAAGCCTTCTCCATGATTCTTGAACATCCAGCAGATTGATTCCTAGAATTGTGAGGCATGGTCTCCTATACCTACACTGCATACTTTCAAGCAAAACTATGTGATACCTGTTAGGGACCTATAATTCATAGGATCACAAGGTGATTGAATATTTCCTCTCAGTCATATGAAATTGTAAATAATATTATATTTTGCAAATGATTTCCAAAAAAATTATATAAAAAAAATAAAAAAAATGAAAAGAGGTTTATGAAAAGAAAAATAGAATAAAAAAGAAAAGAAAAGAAAAATAGAATAAAAGAATAAAAAATGATGATGAAAGAAACTAATGAAAAAAAGAAAAAAGATGTGAGAGTGATGCAAATTAAAATGACACTAGAAGAAAAATTCATTCGTCCTGAAGATGGATCTCCATGGAGATCTGAAACGTCGACATTTGTTATCTGACACTGTGGAAAATTTGGGTTCTTCCTCATCAAATGATAACCACAGAAGCTTGAAAACCAGAAAAATAGTTTGTTTTGAAAAATAAAGTAGGATGTTGTGTGCAACTTGTTTTAAATTCCACAACCATGAAACCTTGTTTAGATCATACAATCCAATAATGGTCAAACATATTTGAATTTCTATCATGAGATTAGAGAAATAACTTAGCCAAACTATTTAATCTTGGTTAAAAATAGTTAGGTAGATGAAGAAATTGGTCCAATTGTGTAAGCTGGATTAGTGATTTAAAATGAGTAGGTTAGAATAAAATTAGTTAATTCCTCTTTCAAAGGAAAAATAAACAAGGGTATGCACATTTAAATGCACCCTTAGTTAATAATAATTAGTCTTAGTTTAGGAGAAAATGAGAATGAAAAGGTTGAAAATGAAATAATTTATGTTTTGTATCATATGCACATTTATCCAAAGTTCAAGCGCTTATGTTATAAAGTTCAGAAGCGACAAAAATTGTTTTTCGTGGAGCGGTAAATATCGCAATCAATCCAACCATCTGATCACCGTCATCCCAAATAAATGGCCCAGAACACCTTTCGGCCCCCCTGCCCTTCCTAAATTTATCGGTGGAGGAGGGTGGGGGGGTTGGGGGGGGGGTGGGGTTCCAAAAAGCGGTTTATCCCACCGCTTGTCCCACACTATGTGTCATTCCCTCGTATTTTCGCACCCCCCTCTTCGCATACCATTTACCATTTCATCCCCCCTATGAAAACCACCAAGCCACCTTCCTTAACTGCCAACACTCCCCGCACCCTCACCTCCACTCCATTCATGACATTTTTCATATTCGTTATGAATTCAATTCTCTTGGGATTACCATTTATGCTTCCTAACGGTCCCGCCCCCCCAACGAATGTCTACTGTTACCATAAAAACCTCCCCATCTACCCATTATTACACCATTTTTACGGATTTTCATTCATCTAAACCATATATGGAATAGAATCGCCGGTTCTAAGTGTAATAATCATACGTTTACAACGTATTGGATGTACTATCATTGACCCTCTCTTTCCTCCTTTTTCAGGGAGGCGATAGCTGTTCATAGCTATTACTTTAACATCGAAGAAATTTTCAATCCAATTTTCAATCTTTGTTTTGTTCGATTGCGAATCGATGTTAAAAGTATATTGGTTCCTTTCCAATAGACGAATACTTTTTTACGTAAGTACTGGATATTTCACTTCATCCATAAATTTTTATCCCTCCTTTTTTTTTTCTATTTTTTATTCCTTTTCTCGTAAAGCCTGTAGCTATTATTATATCGGATCATATACCAATTTAATGATACAGATATATTATATATTAGGTATGGAAGTTATGCACGAACGTAATGCTCACAACTTTCCTCTGGATCTAGCCGCTGTTGAGCTCTTTTTAAAACTTTCCCTTGCATAGTGAGAGTGTCTTGAAGCTGGATAAAGAAACCAGAACTCGTAGTGAAAAAACAAGAATTTCCACCAATTGTCAACTACCGACAATTTCCCGGTAACTTCCCATTGTCAGCCTTCTTTCTTCTAGTGTTTGAATTTTCAAAATGCCTCCAAAGAAAAATAATAACGATAATTCAAACAACCCAATGATTCCTCCTACCATTGATCTCGATCACATCCCTCTTGCTGATAGAGACTACAAAATTGCAGAAGAAAATTATGAATTCGACCTATTCTAATTGCATTGTCGGCTCGAAGATAACCACTTAGACCACAGTGTTGAAATTGGACTCTGGGAATCCAATTTTCCTCTGTATATGTTTCCTTAGACCTACTATTTCCCAGAGTTTATCTGCAAATTCCATGCTTGTTATTTTCCCAGCCAGAGGGCCATTTTAGCCCAGATTGGAGGGGTTTTGTTCACAATTACTCATAAAACCATCAATCAAATGTTTCAGACCCCCAAAAGCAGTTCCAATAGCCCTTTTTCAGTGGAATTCCTGAAACGAATTGTATCAAAAGTTAACATTTTCCCAAAGAGAAAAGTTTTTTGAAATCTTTCTACCTGAAAATATCGAGTTAACAAAGAAAAATCCACCCTATCCCTCATCCATATTTACAGACCATGCTAAAAAAATAATCTCAATTCTTACATGTTTGTTAGGGTAATATTCTGATGAATGGGTAGATGAACCTATCCTAGGCTTCCTATCCATTTTCTTGACTAAAGAAAAGCCCTCATAATTTTTAATTTTAGCCAATTCCTTGCTGATAGGATCCATGAACAATTTCTTAATTTTATAATTGAAGGAATGTTCAAATATGCTTCAATTTTGGTTCACATGTTTATATTTGATTAAGTAGACAGGTTCCAATTTGCACTCCAAAATCTAGATGAAGAAGGAAATCCACAATCAGTCATTTTTTGGACTTCTTTGGTGAGGAATGTAATATTCCTAAATTAGCATGCAACTAATTAGAATATTAATTTTGTTCTTGTCATTTAGTTAGATGAATAACTGGGTAGGGAGGCCCATAAATCTCTTTAGTAGGAACAAAATCCCTCTTAATGTGAAAAGGGATCATCTTCATAGCTGGATAAAGCACCCTCATGTGTGAACAGGGGCTAATGCACATGGAAAAGGTCAAGTTTGACCAAGTCAATAGCACTGATATGGAGGGAGTGGATCATAATTAAGAGACAACACAGTGTGAATGGAAGGAAGACTCCATGATAGTGGAAACCATAATGAGTGGGACCCAAGGTGAGAAGGCTCACATTGTTTATAAGGAGGGCAAGTCAACCATATGAGATGATGTTATTGATTATTAATTTTGTGGTTTGCATGAATTGTTGAAAATGCAACAAGATGATGGAGCTTAGTGAAAAGAAGTCGCCTTCACTAAGTGGGCCCGCAGGCTATTTTTGGCGCAAAGTCTATTTTTAGACATATGGATCATGGTCTATGAGTTGCAGGATGCTATTTATGGATGATTGGTCAAGTTGGTAAAAATAGATGGACCTCTATTTTTAGACATTGGGCGGAATCTATTTTTAGACCACCAGTCTAAAAATAGAACAGTCGAATATTATTAACCCTTAATAATATTTGGACTATAAACATTATTTTATCCTCTTGGAGCACTTCAGTTTGATGCTTGGATGTGGCACATGTAGCTGAAAGAAGGAAATACGCTTTTCCTAAGGGTTAGTTGAGCTATTGCATGGTTGACTTCAGTTAGAACTCATGTGGCAGAGTTTGGTGGAGTTGTGTTCGGTTTAACTTAGTTGAACTAGTTGTATTTAGTATAACTGACAAATACACTAGTGATGAGTGGTGTGAATTAATTATTAACTAATTCACTAATTATTAACTCATAAATCAACTAAAGAATACATCAGTTAACTGCAATGCATGGACAGTTCAGTGGAGACCAGTGTTAGAGGTGGGTGAAAGGGTGAGTATACTATCAGTTGTGACTATAACTGTGCATGAGATTTGCACACACATTGATTGAGATTGCCAATGAGGATTGCGAAGTACAAGCCAGTGGGATTCAAACTTGGATCTCATCATTATTCATCTTGAATTGCGCAGTAGAGGCAGGCAGACTTGTGGAGGAGATTTGAACCTGTGACTTGTTCAGATCGGAGCTAGTTTGTGTGTAACTATTGGAGATAGTGCTGAGAGCTGTGAGGAGATTTGTGCTATGTATTGTTACATGTTCTCTATCATTATAATATACAGATAGTTGGGGGTTTTCAGCTGTAAGCTTTCCCCATTACATACTGTGTTCTATGTGTGCTTAATTATGTTTTAATGTGTGCATGCGCCTGCTTCTATTTCCGCAAATTGATGATCAATTGTAGAAGAGGTTATGTATTATGCATGAAGCTTAAATAGTGTGTAATCAGGATAATCTCGGTGAATAATTCAGCTATTATTCAAATTTCTTCATGGTATCAGAGGTAAATTGATCATCGGATCTATTACAGTGATTACAATTTATTTCGGTAGACAGAAATCGTAAGCGCCAAGCTGTAGCTCGATCCTTTCTTTGAAAGGTGATATATCCAGTAAATTCCCCTACAGTCGATCTCTGTGCTAGAAATAATTTGTTCTCACAGATCAGAAGCGGTTGAGTTTTGAGCTGGTGGAATTCGAATTTGCAGCAGTGTTTTCTTGGTGTCAAAAGTCGAGATGTCTTTCAACGGATTGCGATTGGAGTATGCCCTTGAGGGCAACTCGAATTATGTTGCATGGAAGGATAGGATGGAGGCGGTGTTAGAGGAAAATGGGCTGAAGGAGTTCATATATGCTGAAGTCCCAAAGCCTACTGATGCTGTTCAAGTTGAGGTTTGGCAAAATAAGACAGCAAAGTGTCGAAGGATTCTGTTGGAGGGCGTGAAGGATCACATTGTATCTAGCCTGCATGGAAAATATTCTCCATACTTGATGTGGAAAGCGTTGACAGATTTATTCCAAAGCAAGGGCGACCAGAGGAAGTTGGCGCTCAAGGATAAACTCAGAAACATAAAGATGGAGAATGGCGACAGTATATCCAAGTACCTCACGAAGTTCACCCAATGCAGGGATGAGATGGGAAGTGTGGGGGTGACTTTAGTTGATGAGGACTTGGTGGACTTGGCTCTCCTTGGTCTTCTGAAGAGTTGGCATTCCTATCAGGAATCTGTCAATGGTCGAGAGAAATTTCCAGGATGGGAGCGACTTTGGTCGGATCTCATGCAAGAGGAGATAAGGCGGAGTACCAAGGACGGATCTTCATCAAAGGCACCTGATGAAGAAAATTGCGCTTTGGCTGCCAAAGCAAAGAAGGGGAAGAGCAAGAAAGCTTCTCATTCCGGTGCGAAAGGCAAGAAGCAGGACATGTCCAAGGTGAAGTGCTTTCACTGTCACCAACACGGACATTATGCCACAAATTGTTCGCAGAAGAAGAAAAATAAGCAGGCTGCTGGATCTGCAGCTGGAGAGGCCTTAGCCTCACAGTTTGAGCTGGATTTTTCGCTGATCGCATGCTTGGTCTCAAGTGTGATGGGTTCAGTGTGGTTTCTGGACAGTGGTGCATCTTTTCACATGACAGGAGATCGAGATTTTTTTACTGATCTGGATGAGAAAGATATTGGAGTGCACATCGAGATGGGCGATGATGGTAGATACAGTGCGACCGGTATCTGCATCTACTTCCTCTGAGAGGATTCTGCAAACCTTCTTCAGATTTAAGGAAGCAGACGTGCGTTCCGGTGACTGAAGAAGACTTATCTCGGTGGTGATGTTAGAAGACAAGGGGTATGATGTTGCCTCTACGAGGGAAAGGATTTCCTGCCATAGCAAGACAACCGGAGAACTCGGAAGACATGGGTTCGAGTCAAGAACCTTTATCAATTAAAATTAGATGGGCATGCGGCAATGGCATGCAAAGGCTGGAAAGTGGTGGCCGGGATGATGTGAGCCCCAGTGGCCGCAGTTATTTACCTTCACCTGGAGCTTTGGAGATGCGCAGCAGTTTCCTCTTGGGCTTCTGGGCACTCTTGCGCGGTCAGTCAGTCTGGGGGTGTACCTTGGAAAATTCAATGGCTGCCACCTTTCACGAGAAGGATAATCGCGCCACGACGATCCTTGAGAGAATTCACACAGACGTGTGTGGACCTTTCTCAATAGCTTCGACAGCAAAGAACAGGTATTATGTGATCTTTGTTGATGATTATTCTCGGAAGTGCTGGATCTTCTTATGCAGAAGAAGAGCAAGACATACTCAAAGTTCTGTGAGTTCAAGGCGCTGGTTGAGAAGGAATCGGGGAATCAGGTGAAGGCTCTTAGGAGCGACAATATGTTTCAGAATTCATCTGCCAAGTCCAAGGACTTTGCTTGTGAAGGAATTCGGAGAGGCTCATAGCACCTCAGCAACTCCACTTGTGAGCGGGGTTCTTTGTGAAGAATAGAACGATCGTGGGTCTTTGCATGGGCGATGTTGCATGTCCAGGCCTACCCCTTCACTTGTGGGCGGGCATGCAATCCTTGCGGCCTTATGTCTTGAGACGTTGTCACTGCCAGTACTTGGCATAGGTACACCTCAGGGAAGGCGTTTTACGGTAAGAGGCCTGATATTTTATTTGGGATTTTTGGTTCCGCTGTCTACATGCATGTGGCAGGATGCCGGGAAGAAGGCTGGAGCCGACCGCGAGAGGTTGGGATATTTTTGGTACCCGTGCCACCCCACAACTCTCGTGTGTATTTTCCAGACAGTCGCAAGACTGTTGTGCGACTAGATATCAAATTTCAGGAGGAGAAAGCCATGTAGTGTTCGCTTGAGAGGGAGCCACACTTGCATGCATATGAGGAGCTATTAGTTCCTAAGGATGAGCTTTCGGATGTGGATCAGCCACAAGAGGAATTTCATGGAGTGGAAGAGACACTCATGCAGCGCCAACCATCAGAGGGTGCAAGCGCACTACAGAAGCTGAGCGACTGGCTCAAGATGTAGAGAAGGTTGTAGGACCACCTATAGCACAGCACAGACAGAGACAGTCACCGGACCGGTACACTGGATACATGGCTCTTGTGAGAAAATGTGTCGTGACAGAGCCATCCTCTTTCGAGGAAGACGTAGGAGGATCCACATGGGTAGATACCACGGTGGAAGAGTATGGTTCGTATGGTCGATTGTGAAGCAGTTTGAGGAGATTGTCTCGAGGCCGGAGGGGAAATCAGCAGTGGGTTCGAGATGGATCTACAAAGTGAAGCAGGCAGCTGACGGGACTGTGGAGAAGTACAAAGCAATATTTTTTTCCCGAGGCTTTTCACAGATTAAGGGGATCGATTATGAGGAGACCTTTACTTTGTCGCAAGGTATTCTTCCATACGAGACGATTCTTTCTCTGCAGCGCGAATGGGGTGGCACATTCATCGGATGGATGTGAAATTTGCGTTCCTCTCAATGGAGTCATTGAGGAGGAGGTGTATAAATGTGAAGGTTTTGAGATCCTTCGTGAGTGAGTCGCATGTGTGCGGACTCAAGGAAACCTTGTATGGGTTGAAACAAGCACCTCGTGCTTGGTACACCATGAGATAGACGGTTATTTCACGGACTTGGATTCTCCAAGAGTGAGGCGGATCTGCTGTACTAGATTGTGGTGGAGGTAAGTTTCGATCATTGTACTTTATGTAGATGATTTGATTTTGAGCGGGTGATGAAATTTGTTGATACTTTTCATGCAAGGGATCTTGCTAGAGAGTTTGAGATGAAGGCATTAGGCCTCCTTCATTATTTCCTCAGGATTGGGAGATTTGGCAGCGCAGTGGAGGACTGTTTTTTTCTCAGGGTAAGTATGCCCGGGAGATTCTGGAGAGGTTCAACATGCATGGATGTAAGCCTGTTGACACTCCTCTTCCTGGTGGTTGGAGGAAGGAGGATGCTACTTCAACAGAGGTAGTGGATGCAACTGCCTATCGACAGTTGGTGGGGTCGCTTATGTATCTGGTCAATACACGACCCGATATATGCTATGCTGTTAACCAACTTTCGCAAGCTATGGTTAAGCCTACCAAGCTCTTCTGGAAGGCAGGTAAGCATGTATTGCGTTATCTTAGTGGCACATCGGGATATGGTCTATGGTACAGACAGGAGGATGGAGCGAAGCTTTCCGGCTTCACTGATGCAGATTGGGCAGGGAGCCCAGTGTGAAGAGCATGCAGGAGGATCTTCGATTATCGGGTCGACAACCATTTCTTGGTACAATAGGAAGCGGATATCCGTGGCACTCGGTTCGGCAGTGAGTGATACAGCCTGGCAACAGCTTGAGTTTGCATGCGAGGCCATATGGATGAGGAAGATCCTTGGTCGGGTTGTTGGTCACACTTGGAGCTTCTTGTGATTTATTTATTGTCTTGAGTTGCATTAAACTCTCGGGTAATCCAGTATTTCATGATAGATCCAAACACATCGACATCAGGTACCATCATATCAGAGATTGTGTGCAGCGGAGAATCATGTTACTCTCATACATTCCCACGGAGGATCAGGATGCTGATATCTTGACGAAGGCGCTCACCAGGAGCAAATTCGAATACCACAGAGGCAGGATAGGGGTTGCAGATAATCCATATCTTGTTGAGAGGGAGTGTTGATAATGCAACAAGATGATGGAGCTTAGTGAAAAGAAGTCGCCTTCACTAAGTGGGCCCGCAGGCTATTTTTGGCGCAAAGTCTATTTTTAGACTATGTCTATTTTTAGACATATGGATCATGGTCTATGAGTTGCAGGATGCTATTTATGGATGATTGGTCGAGTTGGTAAAAATAGATGGACCTCTATTTTTAGACATTGAGCGGAATCTATTTTTAGACTGCCGGGCTAAAAATAAAACAGTCGAATATTATTAACCCTTAATAATATTTAGACTATAAACATTATCTTATCCTCTTGGAGCACTTCAGTTTGATGCTTGGATGTGGCACATGCAGCTGACAGAAGGAAATACGCTTTTCCTAAGGGTTAGTTGAGCTATTGCATAGTTGACTTCAGTTAGAACTCATGTGGCAGAGTTTGGTGGAGTTGATGAGACAGTTGGTGGAGTTGTGTTCGGTTTAACTTAGTTGAACTATTTGTATTTAGTCTAACTGAAAATACACTAGTGATGAGTGGTGTGAATTAATTATTAATTAATTCACTAATTATTAACTCATAAATCAACTAAAGAATATATCAGTTAACTGCAATGCATGGACAGTTCAGTGGAGACCAGTGTTAGAGGTGGGTGAAAGGGTGAGTCTACTATTAGTTGTGACTATAACTGTGCATGAGATTTTCACACACATTGATTGAGATTGCTAATGAGGATTGCGTAGTACAAGCCAGTGGGATTCTAACTTGGATCTCATCATTATTCATCTTGGATTGCGTAGTAGAGGTAGGCAGACTTGTGGAGGAGATTTGAACCTGTGACTTGTTTAGATCGGAGCTAGTTTGTGTGTAACTATTGGAGATAGTGCTGAGAGCTGTGAGGAGCTTTGTGATATGTATTGTTACATGTTCTCTATCATTATAATATACAGATAGTTGGGGGTTTTCAGCTGTAAGCTTTCCCCATTACATACTGTGTTCTATGTGTGCTTAATTATGTTTTAATGTGCGCATGCCACTGCTTCTATTTCCGCAAATTGATGATCAATTGTAGAAGACGTTATGTATTATGCATGAAGCTTAAATAGTGTGCAATCAGGATAATCTCGGTGAATAATTAAACTATTATTCAAAATTTTACATGAATTCTTGCATTCTTCAGTTGTTTAGTTGAGCTTGCAGTGCTGTTTAGCATTGGGTGTTCCCGAACGGGGATCCCACCTCTTTCCTTAAGGTAGCCTCTTGGAAGAGTATTGTACCATTATTTCCACACATTTGGAATTCTGGTCAAGCTTTAGTCTTCAGCTACATGGAAATTTCTGTTGTATTGCAGGGTGTTGCAGTGGAGGGTTGAGAAACCCACTTTCTGAGCTAGTTGATCTGGGGAGGATGCATTCTTCTCATTGGGATCAACATAGGAGGTTCTTGAGATTTCTTTCACATCTTGGCACCAGGCCAACCTGTTCCCATCATATACAGTGTAGAATCCCTCTTTGACTGCGTTATTTGAGAGAGAATTTGCAGTGGAGATTTTAGTGCTTGATTTGGAGGGTGAGATATTCAGTGTTAGAATCAACCTTTCACTTGAAGAATTTGTTGGAGGAGATATATTCATTTATTTATCAGTTCAGCCACCTCCTTCCAGTATTCAGTTTGCAGCTACAATTCAGCCCTAGGGCTGCATTTCGACATTTTGTACTTTTGGGTATTTCTGGAAATCCTTCTCGGGTTCTCTTGGAAATGTGTTTAGGAGTCTAGATATTCACTCCTAGCATTGTTTGAGCTATATCACAAAATATATATATTGATCTATCTTTATGAAACAGTTTATGCCCTAAAATTGCGCTGTCATGGCTCATGGCACTTGTATGGCAGTATTTCTCATGTATTAGCATATTTTCCTATTGGAGGCTTGTTTCCCATTGCTTGAGTGACTTGATCCTCAAGATCTTGTGCCTATTATTTGCTGATATACTTAATAAGATGGCTGTACATTTGTCTCATGTAATGGTGTGTTGATTTATTCACTGCTCTTTCCATTATTGTGTTCATATATTTTTTCTTTCCCATTTGGGAATATTATAGTGGTATCGGAGCATAATCTTGGCTCAGCCTGTGAGTTTTAGCCAATATGCTATAAGAAGATGAAGAGAAGAAAACAAGATATAAAATGATGGGAGGAATGAGCTTTGTCTCATCAATTTTTAGATATATGAAGAACCTCTCCAAGGAGTTCAAGCAGATGAAAGAGGAGAGATGCAATGAGACCTCAAAAGGGTTTCAAGAAGAGGAAGGTCCATTTACTTCCTATCAGTAGAAGAAAGAACTGATGTTGCAGAGAGCTCCAAAGAAATACACTATGTCCTTTTCTTTTGAGGAATACGACAAAAGGCATGGATATGGAGGACACTTAGATCATGAGATTCTAAGTGAATACCTTGCAGAATATAAGTCTCAACCTAGAGCTTTCAAGGAGAATCTAACTCTCCCATAGTCCATTCAGCTCAAAGAAGAAATGAGACCTTGCAATAGTAGATTCCTATTGCCTACATTTGATGGGCCATCCACATGTATAGCAAGAGATTGGGGAATGAAGTTGGATGCATTCTTCCTACTACATCTGGTAGTAGAAAGAGAAGTTGTTGAGATTTCAGCGCTACACCTTGAAGGTGAAGCAAAAATTTGGTGGTTCAACCATCTGAGTCATGCAACAGTGACTGCATATGCAGATTTTAATCAAAGGTTGATCAAAATTTTTGACAAGAAGAAATTAGAGGGGAAGAGGCCTTCACCACCACTTGTTGCAAGAGCACTTGCATCAGGAGAAAGAACCCTTGCATCTTTGCAAAGTGGTCTTGATCTCTTGACATATAGGGTCCCATGCACTATTCTAGAGATGCATGAGGAGGAGGAGACTTATACTAGCGCTGATGCAGCCATAGAGGAGCAGCCATCATCATCAGTAGTTGGGTAAGTCATCACATAGGAGGAAGGAACCCTTGTCGAAATACAATATATTCCCAAGCATAACCAAGGTATGGAAATATTTCCATTTCCTATTATTTCAGCACATTTTATGGAGAGTTGTGGGAATATGCCATTGCATGACCTAGGGTTAAGACACACTGCTGATTTGGAGCAGCAAACTATCACTGCACTGAGGAGCCTTGATTTTTTCAAGGAGGAGATGTACATTCATCCTAGTGTGTCATTGTTGAGCTGCACACAACTCTTGGGGTTAGAGTGTAGATTTTTGGAGGATAGGATGAGCATTGTCCTAAACAATCCAATGCATAGCTATATGTTCAGCATTGAGCATGAGCATGAGACAAAAAATGCACCATTATGGAGAGCAGTAATGCTGTCATTGAACAAAAGTGATGAGTTGGGGGCCCAACTATTATTAGAGAATTCTGATGACCATTATACTTGTGTGAGATTGGATGGGCAAATGATTGATGAGAGACATCTTATATTTCATTATTGTGATGGATATTTCTTGACGAATATTGCACAACTCAATGAGAAGACTTTGACTTCAGCATACTTGGATCCTTATGGATTCAACATGGTCATTGATGAGTGGTCTTCACTTGGAGATCTCCAAGAGATTGCATTTCAACATCCCATGAAATGCAAAGGTAGAAATCTGATTTGGGAGGATGGTATTCTCCATTGGAGGAGAACCAAGATGGAGCATGGTAGGAGACACCCATATTTCGATGAATGGGTGTGGATGGTGAGCCACTTGCATATATATGACATAGGGCAGCAGGAGGCATGGTTGTGTTGGATACTCTTGAAAGGGTTTGGCCATCATATGACATATCATTCTTCAAAGGGTATGTTGGTGGATGGAACTTGGCATGGCACTTGCATCATATGGCAACAAGGAGTTTGGGTGTATTGGGGTGATGTGATATATTCCATATCAACCATCATGTTGTTGCTCCATAGTTTATATGGTGATGGTGTGGGGAGGCAACAAGGGCTATTGTTGCTTTGGAAGTTCTTGGGAGACTATGGGCTGGTTTTCTCCCATACTTTGCATGATGTTGCAGGAGTAGGTGACGACACTATCATGGTGCAAAGGGGCTACTCCTTAGCCTTGGAGGATCAGGAGG
Organism: Pinus albicaulis; assembly: GCA_034641835.2. Classification (NCBI taxonomy): domain Eukaryota; kingdom Viridiplantae; phylum Streptophyta; class Pinopsida; order Pinales; family Pinaceae; genus Pinus; species Pinus albicaulis. The sequence continues at coordinate 146,421,172 of CM076584.1, forward strand.
TACTTCCACTTTGGAAGGAGTCTGCCATATATAGCAGCATTATGGTAGATGACTTTGACATTTTGCATGTCAAAAAATGGAGCTATGAGATGACCAGAGCCTTATTACAAAGGCCAAAAGTGATGTCACTTGGGAGCCTAGATTTGTTGATGGAGTGTTCCCAGGATCACTTCACAATGCACTTGATGGAAAATTAGGAGATGAGAGTGATGGAGTAGTGGATGGAGACATCTATTACCATGATATGATATTCTTGACTTGGATCTCCAAGCATAAGAATAATGCTTTGCATGCAGCACATGGTCCATTCCTTTTCATGGAGATATGTCATACCACTATGGAGGGCTCATTCATGGATCATATTATCATCCTACTCTCCGTACCTGGTAAGAATTGTATTTTTTCACTTATTGATTATCTAACACAATATTTTCATTCTCTTACCATCTTTATACAGTGCATTGCTCCATAAGAGGACAAGCCTCTATTCGGGCTTCATGGTCATTTTGGGACCAACATCTATGATGGAGATAGCCATTTATTGTATGGCTTTGGGCAAGAGTTGTAATGTTTCCTGTATGCTCAGTTGATATGCAATGCCATTTACTATTTACTAGTAGATGAGATGACATGCACAACTAGCAGATTGTTTAGAGACAACTTGCCATATTATATTCTGAAACAATAGTTATCAAAACTATGCTGTGACTACTTGGGAGACTATTGATACTTTCCAGCACTAGATAAAATCTTTAGTACCTCTCTCATTTGGATTCCATATGAGGATAATGTCATATTCATTTTATATGGGATGATCCAGGTAAGAAATAAAGAGTGAGTCTTTGAGGATCCAATTGCCTTTTTTCTTCACGAAGGCAACATTATTGCAGCCCAAAAGCAACAACAACTCTACACTTATCATAAGTGGAGGGAGAGACAGCGTGGGGTAGGCCATTGGGTCTATCAATTTTAGAAATGCAGCCTACCTTCTTTGCAGGAGCCTAAGGTGGAGAAGATCTTTCATGAGTTGCCATGGTGGAGGGTGACTCATTTTGTATGGATGATAGCTTGGGGATGGAGGCTTCACATGGGAATGATATTTCCCGATATGTTTTAGATTCCATGCCTCAATGAGGCCTCTAGAAAATGCATTGTTTCCTCCATGGGTATTTTACTTCTTCGTGATGATAGCTATTTGGGATGGTCACCAAAAGATAACTTGCATACTTGGGAGGAGCAATTTGGAGATTTATTAATGAGACAAAATCTTGTTTCTTGGAGGATTTCATCATATGAGGATGATACATGAGGAGGAGAGGGTGCTATTTAGTTCTATCCTTACAATTTCTTGAGGACAAGCAACATTTGGGAGGGGAGGACTGTAATATTCCTAAATTAGCATGCAACTAATTGGAATATTAATTTTTCTCTTATCATTTAGTTAGATGAATAACTGGGTAGGGAGGCCCATAAATATCTTTAGTAGGAACAAAATCCCTCTTAATGTGTAAAGGGATCATCTTCATAACTAGATAAAGCACCCTCATCTGTGAACAAGGGCTAATGCATGTGGACAAGGTCAAGTTTGACCAAGACAACATCACTGGTATGGAGGGAGTGGATCATCATTAAGAGACAAAGAAGTCTGAACGGAAGGAAGACTCCATGATAGTGGAAAACCTAATGAGTGGGACCCAAGATGAGAAGTCTCACATTGTTTATAAGGAGGGAAAGGAAACCATATGAGATGATGTTATTGATTATTGATTTTGTGGCCTGCATGACTTCTTGCATTCTTCAGCTGTTTATTTGAGCTTGCAGTGCTGTTTAGCATCGGGTGTTCCCGAGTAGGGATCCCACCTCTTCCCTTGAGGTATCCTCTTGGAAGAGTATTTTACCATCATTTCCACACATCTGGAATTCTGTCCAAGCTTCAATATTTAGCTACAATGTAGTTTCGATTCATATTTGTGTTGTGTTGCAGGGTGTTGTAGTGGAGGGTTGAGAAACCCACTTTCTGAGCTAGTTTTTCAGAGGAGGAAGAATTATTTTCATTGGGATATCAAAAAGGGAGGTTCTTGAGCTTTCTTTCACATCTTGGAACCAGCCCAACCTATTCCCATAATCTACAACGTAGATTCCCTCTATGACTGCGTTATTTCAGAGAGCATTTTTAGTGGAGGTTTTAGTGCTTGATTTGGAGGGTGAGATATTCAGTGTTAGGATCAACCTTTCACTGGGAGACTTTTCTAGAGGATATCTATTCATTTCTTTATCATTTCAGCCACCTCCTTCTAGTATTCAGTTTTGCAACTGTAACTCAGCCCTAGGGCTGCATTCTGGCATTTTGGTATTTTGGGTATTTTAGGAAACCCTTCTCGGGTTCTCTTGGAAAGGTGTTTAGGAGTATATATATTCACTCCTAGCATTGTTGGAGATATATAACAACATATCTACATTGATCTATATTTATGCAGTAGTTTATGCCCTAAAACTGTGCTGTCATGGCTCATGGCACTCGTATAGCAGTGTTTCTCATGTATTAGCATATTTTCCTATTGAAGGCTTGTCTCCCATTGCTTGAGTGACTTGATCCTCAAGATCTTGTGCTTAAATATTTGCTGATATATTTAATAAGATGGCTGTACATTTGTCTCATGTAATGGTGTATTGATTTATTCATTGCTCTTTCCATTATTGTATTCATATATTGCTGCTTCCCCATTTTGGAATGTTACAAGGAAGGATTCAAATGAACACAACTTCAAAGATTATATTGATTAGTTCATCCATCCAACCACATGTTTACTGAGCAGTCATTCAGAACCCAGGGTCAAATGAACACAACTTCAAAGATTATATTGATCAGTTCATCCATCCAACCACATGTTTACTGAACAGTAATTCAGAACCCAGGGTCAATGAGGAGATTCAAAAGATTTTACACCTCAGTGAGCAGGCCAAAACAGGAGGCTGATACTTGTACCAGAATTACATTGAAATATGATTGTATGGGTGTGAGCTGCCACCCTACAAGCTATCTAAATAACTACAAATGAGAGTGTTTGCATTATAATACATTAGGAAGATGATCAATGTAGATGAAATCCATTTTGTTGTAGCCAAGCAGAAATCTCAGTTTAGGATAAAGGCTGAAATTGGACCCTTTATTTGCAACAACAAGAAAACAGGTGAGGAGGCAGACATCCTCCTAAAGTAGATGAAGTTCCCCTTAAAATTCACATGGTCATATAACTCATTTGGATTAATTTCTAGGCTAAAGGTGGAAAAAAATACGACTCCTTATATCCATACACAAAGGCCTGAGATTGGGAAATACATAAACCAGTTTCAGTGGGAAGAGAACAATTTACAAGAAGCAGAAGTGCAAATTTTGTGTACATCTACTTCACAGAATCCCACCCCCCAGGAAATGATAGAGAAAAGACCAAGGGAAGAAGGCTCCCTTTCATACACAAAGGTCTCAGAAAAAGAATTTAAGATTTACAGGAAGAAGAGAAAAAATAATCCTAAAACATATTTTCCAAAGGAAGGAGAAGGAAAAGATCCCATAGTCCTTAAGGGGTCACATTATGCAGTATAGTAAGACAATGTATTTACAGGCTCTCCAACAGCATGATTAGTTTCACAAGGGAATCCAAACTCAGCTCAAACATTAGAGCTGGTCCATGGGAAAAAGGAAAAGAGCATCGTTGATAAGTATAAGGAAATAAAACTTAAAAATGAGCTCCTTAAAAGCAACACTTATACTCAATTATGGAAGCAAAATTCCACTGCTCAAGGCATACTTTTATCAGCTTTCAATACAGAGAAGGGAAGAATGTAGATGAAATTCTTGCAGGCTTAGATCCCTCATCCAAAAACAATAGAAGATTATAAAAAGACTTCCTTTGAGGTTGACACAAAAGACATCCGTCCTATTGATCAAATGGAGATGCATAAACAAACAGGGGAAATGATATGTTACACCTTGACAAATATTGCAATGAATGCTTCTAAATTTCAATTGTCACTCACCAATGTCCAATCACAATTAAAGATTGAGAAGATTCTTCTCTAGCAAAGGATAATAAGATCAAATACTTAGAAGACTTGGTCATCAAAATAGGATATGACCCAACCAATGTTAAAGCAACAAAAGAACTGATAAAGAAGAATAATGATGACATTGCAGAACTCTTGAAACAATTGATATTAGCAGCCACTAAGGATCCGTAGACCAAAGAAATAGCAGATACAAAGAGCTAAAAAGAAGACATGCTCAAGATGATTATGGAGAAAAATGCACAAAATAGGAACATGGAATTAGATAATGATAAAAAAGTAAAAGAAAAGGAGAAAAATGCACAATTAGCTAAAATCCCAATTGAGGCTCTACCTCTTACAACAATACCACAAATAGGAATGGCTACCTCAACTACAACAGGGGATTCTACATCAACAACAACCCCATATCAAGACTTAGATGCCGCTGGAAAATTAACAAAGGCTATGGAGGACATTTCCATACAAGGAGAAGAAATAAAGAGGTTACAAGGACATGTAAAGGCCCTACAAGAGCAAAAAACAAGGATTGAAACCTCACATCTGGCCGAATTACAAAAATATCAGAGACTTACTCAAAGACTACAACAATTAGGGAAGGAAAATGCCATGGCTCAAAACTTAGCACAAGCTAAGGAAAAAAATTGGAGATATCCACAAATCCATGAATAAGATTTGGCCTTCCATTCAAATTATCTCTGAACAAAATGAGTTAATTCAGAAGCCCTAGGAAGTAATTGTACAAATTAGAGAAAATCTAGGAGACAAGCCAACTGAATCCATAGACCTTATCAAAGTTTTGAATTCTAAAAAAATGTATGAGCTAGAAGAATTGGGAATTGAGGATAGAATTGAGACAATACTGGAGGTCAAGAAAATATTAACTAAGAAGAACCTCATGTTGCAGCTAGAAGATAAGTGCCAGGTTCTGGAAATTGGCGTCAACATGTTCTTCAACAAACTTGAAGTGTTGAATAAGAAAGGGCTTCCAATTTTATTTGTGATAAATGATAAATTGATAACCTTAGATTATTATAACAAGAAGTTGATAGTTGTAGCTAAGGATAGTTCCAAGTTTGCAGTTATATAGGGAAGCATTACAAGAAAAGCTTTCCTTGAGGCACTGGAAAATGATTTAAATATCCAGCATGAGATCAAGCACATTTTTATTACCAAAACCACTTTTTTCAAGTATATAGAGGCAAATGAGATCTACAAGAGATTTCTTAAGTTATCCATTCCAAGTGTGGAAAGGTGGGACAATTTATGCGAGTTACTTGAGTGAAAAAAATAATTCTATCTTCAACAACAGGACCAACATTTTAGTAAGAGTCAGAAGGACAGATCATCAACAACCTCCTCCAAAATAGGGCCAACATTCGAGTAGTTCCCATTTATGTTATATTTTTGTAATAAAGATGTAATATTTTTTAGATATTCCTAAAATACATCCTGATCTGTCATGACAATTTTTTTTTTTTAAATAAACTTATATATACTTCTCATTTCGAAGTAAAGAGGGTTGATTTTTGCATCCAAGAGGTCTACTGTACATTTTCAAGCTTTGTGGACTGATCAATAATAAATAAGACTCTTTCATAGGATTCTTGTGTCAAACTGTTGGTGAAGTGCACCTCTCACTGTTTATGTGTTTATTTGCTCTGTTTTCCATGCTTATGTATTCATAATCTGAATTATTCAACATAAAATTGAAGAACATAATTTGCATTACAACACACTCTGATTATGGATTTCGATAATTTTAATGTTTTCATATGAAATTAAGTAAATGCATTCTTAATTTCTCTTTACTTAATGGAATTTCTTTAATCTCTTCTCGTACAATTCATTTAAATTTATAGAATCCAATCATTTTGGCTACGTTGCCCTGTGAAATGCCTTTATAAAAAACTGAAACAGATCCAAATTTAAGTCATAGACTCCATAGCCCAATGGAAATTTAGGCATTTAATCAACCAAAAAATATCAATTCTAAAATCCAAAACGTGAACCTAATAGCTAGCCTAATATTATTCAGAAAAACAAAGCTAAATATGACAAAGAGATCCCTCTCTGGAGTTGGAAGGCCAGATTCCCAACTTCGAAAGTTGTTTTGTGGTTACCTCTGTACTTTCTTTTACAACCTCATAAATTATAGGGTGATAAAAATACCAAGAACATTACTTGAATCCTTTAGATATATTTCCTATGGAATTATGGATAATGAAATCGAAGGTCAAATTATTCTTTTAAATGACAACATGATATTTATCTAGATTACTTGTAAGCTCTAAAGGGAGAGAATTGATGTTATAGTATGTTATCTAGAGAGTAAGGCTTCGATTTCCTAGACTAGATATCAACAAGAATTATATTAGCCATTCAACATTACATTTATTGAAATATCTATGAGCATACGTACCTTGAGTTTACATATCTTTGAATGATAGCTTGCTGGAATTGTTGCAATACTTTAATTTTCTTAAGTTGATTTCTTATCTCAGACCTTTGATAGATATCCATAGACTGAACGTGCTTGTATGTCATTGCCTGAACATCACTTCTCCTTATTGATTCTTTGGCCTAAACCACTATATAATCCAAATTCTCCTCTATGACTGAGATAGAACTTTTTCCACTATCCATATCAATGCCTTAGTACTTCAAACTTTTATTACTTGAGCTCGAAATATCCTTATGATCATGACAGGTACCATGATGGGAATTTCTGCAGTTGAGAATTAACCATGATGGGAATTGCTGTAGTTGATAGTGTATCATAACCTGAGACTGTAATATCATCCCGAGATAGCACCGTTGTAGTATACTGAGATTATCCGAACTTCAAGTGATTCGAACTACAAAGGATGATCCGAGCTTGTTGAACTGTGAAGGTACCTCATATTTATCTATGTAAGAGTGTGACTGCACTGAGACATTTTGGAGAAGATTCAAACTTTGTCACTGTGGTATGATCGGAAAATTCAGTGGTCATTTTACAATGGGCTCATTTCTATAATATTCAATTTTTGTGATGACACCTATCCATATCACTGTAATTTCTGAATTGATTTTTTTTACTTTTGTAATTATTGTGGAGGTTTCGAGACTTTCTCCATGTTACATTACTGAAACCTTAGAAATGTGGTATAGTTGTTAAGCTTTATTCTTGAGATCCTCTTCACTGTATCGAACCATTTAATATGATCTCTAATATTGAGCACTGAGATATTAGATCTATAGAGTAGACCTCCTTCCAGGTGTCTTTTAATAAGCTTACTGTAGAGTAGTCCTCCAAACTTCCTTTTGATCATATACCATGTTAGAGAAATGATAGTTAATTATTACTCTTATGATGAAATTATCTTGTGATGTTTAGTTATTATTATTTTTTCTTTCTTTTATCATCAAGAGTAATGCAATAAACAAATAGAAGAAGACACAAGATGTAGACACATGTAAGGGAAAAACCCCCCTCTTTGGGGAAAACCAAGTCAAAATTCTTCCTTCAATAGTTTCAAGATGAGACGACCAAAACCCTTAGACTATAGCGTTCCTCCATCACATCATTCCTTCACTGTGTTAGCACCGAGATCTCCCTTTCTTGCACTTGAACCTTAATCCTTCTTCCTTAAGAAATTCAACTTTGATTACGAAGCATTAAGATAGAGATAACATCACTGAGACCATAGAGAGTGTCATGTCACCGAGTCACTACCTTACTGTCTGACAGCGAAAATTTTAAGGATGGAAATTTATCTTAAAGTTTAGAAACTTTGGTGAATCTTTCTAGTCCCTAACATGCAAACTATAATTTTTTTACTTATATGTTTGTAAAAATTGGTGATTTTTCAGGTAAAATAATTTAATGGTATAAAATTAGGGCGAATCATTTTTAGGAAAAATGGAAATTGGCGAATCTTTTTTTTGGAAAAAACATAGAAAATTAGCCCACTCGCGAATATTAGCCCCTACAATTTTCCCTGCGGTCTGATCTTCCTTTATTATACTATCACTATGCCACTGTAATAGATGTCACACCGAGCCACTGTTATAGATAACACACTGAACCATATTGCACTTGTCACCGAATTTTTGCACCATTATGATTTCACCAGACCTCTGTCACATTGTAAACTTTGACTTGAACCAACACCGAGACATTGCACCACTGTAATATTTCACTAGCACCAAGCCACACTACCACTATAAATTCATTGATCCCTGTGATGATATCCGAACCCAATTGCAGAGAGGAATCCGAGAATATGAGTGAGGAAATGCGAAATCACAGTGGGGTATATATAGTAGTTTGTATATAGGAAATAAGTCGACAGGAGCATTGCGAACAATTGTGTCCCTTGTGTGAAGCCAACTTGAAGACTGATTGAGGACAACTTAAGAAGGAAATTTTTCGAATGTGTATCACTTGTCTTGAGGGATGTATTTGAAGTAAATTTCGAGGATGATGACCCTGAAGACGATGACTTGATGGATGACACTTTTGACAACCTAATGTTACATGATTTAAAAGCCCAAAAATTGGATCGATTTAAATCTATAACAACTAACTTAGAAGTCCACAATTTGGAATTTAATCTAAATATGACCCAAACATGAACCCATTGATTTAATAAGTCATTTAATAATAAAATAAATTCTTTTGACAAATGCATTAGTAATGAAGAACAAACCTAGTTACATTCTTCAACAAGGGTCTCTTTGACACAAAATAATTCTTGCTTTGACTTTAGTTGCCCATGAAGGGTCTTTTACATTATTTTGACTTTGATATAATACAAAAATCCTAGAGCATTCAATGGGTGCTTTGACCTAGTGACCATTGACCCAAGCATGAAACACATGCTATAGTAATTCAATTTCTTTTACAATAAAAAAATCCTTTTTCTTTCTTTTGAAAAATACAATTATGAGGACCGACACTAGTTACATTCTTCAACAATATTCACCATGACCTTTGGTATGGGTGGTTACTTGATCATTTGATGTTATTTATAAATTTTACAATCTTTCTCTGCCAATAAAGTTTCGAAGTTGTTTATTGAGGCCCAAACAATAATACAATTGTGTGTGTTTATTGAGGCCCATACACCATGTTTAAGCACACACATGGTGTATGAGGAAGATGAGCACACACACACAAGAGACTCAACACAATGAAGGATAAGCGCGAGACTTTCTTATTTTTCCATTATACATGATGTACATTTATAATACAATGGGGTGACTCTTGGTTTCATATTCCAAGGTCACTTGGAATCCATTGTGACTTTTCGCATTCCACACCTACCCATGTAGGATTAGGTGTTCCAACATCCCCCCTTAATCCGAAGGGGTATGTGTGAGTTCAAGAAGATTTGTAATACAAATCTGCAAAGTATACATGGCAGCACTTGGGCTGAATCAACTCTCTGAAATTTTGGAAAAAAGAGGTGGTTTTAGGATAAACACAAACACTGGAACACAAAACTTGTTGCAGTTCCCGGAACTCTTCCAAAACTGGCAAGAAGCTGAAAGCTTCTGCTAGAGGAATTGTCCCTCATAAAAAAGGGAGACCTTCAACCTAAAAGAAGGGAGGTCTACTACCTGTGATGGTTTTAGGATTACCAACAACTCTGGAATGCTTGAAGCATTTCATGGAACTCAACCAAAGCTGGCAAGAAGCTGAAGGCTGCTAAGCTGAAGGCTTCTGCTAGAGGAAGTGTTCCTCATATATGAAAGGGAGACCTTCGACCTAAAAGAAGGGAGGTCTACTACCTGTGATGGTTTTAGGTTATCCACCAACCAAATATGATGGTTTAAGGTTGTCCACCAACCGAAGGCATGCTCATGGGCATCCGTGTCTCTGGCTACATCTCTGAATCTGGAATGATGAATTGTGGCTCAGGCTCGCTTGAACTGCTGGCTACAACTCTGAACATGGAATGAGAGATTGTGGCTCAGGCTCGCTTGATCTGTCGTCGAAGCTTGTACATGACCACCATTTTCCCCCCTGTCAGGGACAAGGTGAGATGATGGCGAAAACTGCAAGTTTGCTCAATATTCGTGAACATGTTCTGACATGCGACTTAAACATCTTCTTGGCTGCTGATGCCCATTGCCAAGAAGCGATCCATCCACGATGAATCTTGGTTCTTGCAGGAGGCTTGTGTCTGAAGCATCTGTCTGAAGAATGAGTGTGCCGACCACAGTGCTTGCATGGATGAAGATCAAAACAGTGATCTTTCATATGGCCAACTCGATCACAGTGTTGGCATTTCTCAATCTGTTGTTGTGGAACAGGATCTGGAACAGCTGTAGGTGAACTGTCATACAAGAATCCGGCACTCTGAAATATGATGGGCTTGGTTTAGTCCGGAATATGAAAGGACACATCCTTGTCATATCCAAGACCAGTTCGGTTCTTGTTGTGGACAAGCTCTTCCCAAGGTCCGATGATGGGCTTGAGAAGTGCAGTTTGAATTGCTGCATCTGTATGTAAATCTTCTTTAGTACAAGGAACTGAATGTAAATCATCTGCAACTTTATCTTCTTTCTTCTGATGAGAGTCCTTCATAATCTTATGAACAAGAACAGGTTCAGAATGGTGACTCTTTTGCTGAAGTTCGTCTTGCAGAAGCTGAGATTCCAACTGCAAAAACTCAATATTTTCTCGTGCATCTTGCAAACAACTTTGAATGTTACAAAGAGCATCCTTGCTCATTTTTATCACATCATCAACATTTGAATGAATGAGGTTATTCAACAACTCTAATGCCTCATTGATTTTGGCCATTTCAATAACTTAGGCTCAAAAATAAATGAAAAGGTGTCGGCTTCAACCAAAAATGCACCCGTTTACAATGTGATTCAGCAACAAATACAAATGACTCTAAAGAATTTCCAACTATGGAAATCTCAAAGTACAAAATGTGCTCCTCAAATGATGGAGGGCAATCAACAATAAGTTACATCAACAACTCAAATTTACTGATTTCAACTGTGAAGAAGATGCAAATTCCACTCACAATACAATGTCAATGCAATAGAATCTCTTTGCAAAATATGTGCAGCTGAAAACACTATGCAAGAAGCCTTTAAGGCAGCTGAATTTTTCTTCAAGGAGCTGTTTTGCAATGATGGAAAACTTGTCTTCTCATGTAAAATTCTTCAAAAAATCACCCTCTTATATATGCCACAAATCATAAAATGTCAAATCTGCAATTTTCTCTATGTATCACGTCATTTCTTCAATTCTGCTGTTCATATCTCTCTTTGTTACTCCTCTCTTCCTCTCTCTCTCTGCTGTTTTTTTTTTTTAATTAATTAAAAATAGATTAATTAAAAAAAATGGGAATAATTAAAAATGGGAGTAATTAAAAAAGTGGAGAGGGAAATTTATTTAGGTGGGGGGTAGTATATGGGGGTTTTATATGAGGAAATTTATTAAATGGAGGGGTTGGATATATATATATTTTTTTAAATCGACTTTAAAAAAACAAGGGTGGTATTGTAAATGAAAGGGGGCGGTATTAATTATAATGAAAAGGCGGTATTGTAAATGAGGGGGGACGGGATTAATTATATGAAGGGGCGGTATTATTCAAATATGGAGGTGGTATTAGTTTTTGTGGGCTTATGTGTGCAATCGAGCGGGAAAGGGAGAGAATGTCGTGAGAGGGAGCGTTGGGAATGGCGTGAGGGGGCGGGGTAGCTGAGGGAGAGCCGTAGGTAGGATTTGGCGTTGGAAATGGAGAGTCGTATGTGAGGGGCATTGTTTGACAGGTTGGAAATGTGCGTAGAGTGGAGCCGTGGATAGACAATGCAGGGTAGGGGAGCGGGTGTTGGTGTAGTGATTGGAGGCCGCGGGGAAGGGGTAGAACGCAGAGTTGAATGGGTCGGGATGTGAGGTATGAGGAGTGGAGGGGTCAGATATGGCGTTTTGTATGCAGAGCGATAGGGAGTACTGTGAGCGGAAGGTAGTGTGGGTAGGGAAGGCGCCGTTGAGTTGTGAGGGCGTGGGCGCAGAGTGGGAGCTGCATGTGCAGCGGAGGTGGGGTATGAAGGTGAGGGGCCGGGTTTGAGTGTAGGGTAAAATGCAGGTGAGCGATAAGGTGGTGAGGGTTGTTAGTTATGAGCGGTGAGAATTTTGCAGGGGAAAGGGCCGTATGGCAATTGGAGTGTGCATAGGGTAGGGCCAAGCGACTGAATGTTTTTAATTTTTTTTTTAATTTTTTTTTTTTTAAAATATTAAAACAACAAAGAATAGAGAGCAGAGAGCAGGAAATAGCAAAAATTTCAACTTTGAAAACAGTAGAATTTTTCCAAATGTATAGCAGAAACAAATCCAGCAGCAGCAGAAAGTGCAGAAATGAGAGCAACTTTAGAATTTTAGTCTTCAAAACAGCAGAATTTTTCAAATATACAACAATCTACTCCATTGCAGAATTTAATAGTATTCAGAAACCCAGAAACTTGCAGAGATTTTTCAATGAAAAACTCAGAAAATTTTCTTTCAGACACCCTATTTAAACAATATTTTCAGCAGCTCTGTAGAATTTAAAAGTCAGAAATTGTAAGAAAAATAAGCAGTGAGAAAACCTTCAAATGCACAATGCTGCTCTTCTCCAAAACCAGTGCTGGAATGCTGCCAATTTCTGAATGCGGAAAAATGTCTGCTGCAAAAACTCTGAGTGCTGCAAAAATGCCAAATTTTTTTGCAGATATGCACAGGCCATAAACACAAATGGCTCACTCAAATTAGAGCAGGGCCAGCAATTGCCCGCTCTAATACCATGTTAAACACCATGTTGAAGCACACACATGGTGTATGAGGAAGATGAGCACACACACACAAGAGGCTCAACACAATGAAGGATAAGCGTGAGGCTTTCTTATTTTTCCATTATACATGATGTACATTTATAATACAATGGGGCGACTCTTGGTTTCATATTCCAAGGTCACTTGGACTCCATTGTGACTTTTCGCATCCACACCTACCCATGTAGGATTAGGTGTTCCAACACTTTTTGTGCTACACGATAATATCAAGACATTTCTAGTTGGATAAACTATGTAAATGTGTTATTATTGTGCATTGCCTAAGCATAGTTCCATTTAGGTCAATTTTTTAGTAGAGCCACATGTAATTATGAGATTTGGTTCATAGTTGATGGTGAACACATGTTCATAGCCAAATGAAATGTAAAATGAGTTGGAGTGCTACAGTAAAGAATTTTCAAGTTCAATAAGAATGGTAAATCAACAATTGCTTCATCGACATAATAGACCTATGAATTTCTACTATCTCTACCTCTCTCTCTCCTGCCAGGGGATCAAATGCCTTTGCTCCCATCTTGGATGCAATACTGACACTCGACACATCACTATAGGGGTTGTTTTTCTAAATTATTGATTTAAAATGTGAAACTTTCAAAAATTGAAACCAGTGCAATTAATTATCTTGAAAATTATATAAATTTAGTTGCATAATCAAGTTAATGAAAATGAAATTTTTTATATTTTGCAAGTACAATGGTACATTATTTACATAAATATAATCATTAATTTTGTAATAAATTTTAAAATTTGCAAATTTATTTAAAGGAAAAACTTTACCTCTATAAATTTTGATGACTGAAATATAAATGATAAAAAATATTAAATTTTAGTACTTACTAAAATTTTCCTTTTGAGAAATTAAATGTATCTTTCTAATATTTTTTATGATTATATATTTATTTTTCTTTATCAATGTAATAACATCTTGGGGAATTCCTTTTCAAGAGAATTTCCCCAAATTTTGAGGATGGTACACAGGGTAGATTGGTCAGTTGTAGTTTAACATCCTAACCTAGTGGGCACATAGAGTGATGCTTAATAATACTACAAAGGCAATTAGTATGGGGGCTTGAACTCACACTCCTACTTGTAATTCACAACACTCAACTACACAAATTAACCCACTCGGCAATATTCATAAAAACAAAAAAATATATTTTAAGTTATATTTAAATATTTACTAATAAAGGTATATATGTATTCACATTTATTGAAAACCTATTGATAATTTTTATAATCAAAACCATGATAAAAGAACAATAAATTTATATTGAAAAATTAAATACATGAAAGATCAATATTTATAAATTGATAAAATAGTTAATTGGATGTAAGTTGAGTGGTTGGAAGAAATATTATCCTCCCCACCTATGTTCAATTCCAACGTGTGATATATTGAGTTCATAATGGTTATATCCTTGTAATGGCTTCAAGCCTTATTGTTAAAGAGTCCCTTGAGGATAGTGTTAGATACCTAATCCTTAGGAATGGGGTGAATAATTGTAAATATGTAAAGAAAGGAAAATAGAACAGTTAGAATAGGTACCGACTTTGGAAAATGAATCCCAAAGGCCAAAGTTCACACCTTGATGTTATAAATTCTATTCACATTAATGCAATAATACGAAGATTCCAAAATAATTCCTTGGCCTGACATGGTATTAGAGGACAACGTTAACCCTGAAATGTGTTCCATTCTCACGCTTAGACCTAAAATGAAACAATCCATTGTCACACTCAAACTTGAAACACTCCACTATTGCTGTCTCATGCCCAGAGTTGTCTGTCTCTTGTCATGCAAGCATTACTATCCAAAGTTTGGCTCGTCAGACACATGACCTAGTGAAGTGAGAGGATGTTCATTACTCTATCACTCCTCTCCCTCGTCCCACATAAATGGATCAATTTTTACTCTTCCTTTTCATTAAGCTTCAAAAGTGTATCGTGCTTGTTTTACCAACCTGAAAAATCTTCTTTTTCTTGTCTTGTCTATGATTTGAAACTTTTTCTCCCGCACACTTCTGGTGCCTCCATGTAAAATTTATGTTGAAAAACATACTCTCTTGAATGCATTGAAAGAAGTAGCACTCAATTGCATATTTCCTTATCAATTAAATGTTTACACTTATCCCCATAGCGATCAAAATACCTTTTGTCAAACCCCAAGGAAGCTGAAAACTTTGCGTTCGAAGCAAACTTTGGTTCGTTAGGTGCGACTCACTGGTATCGTTTGCCCTTGTTGATAAATGATGTATAAACCAATTATCCTTTGTTTTGTTGACAACTATTGTATAATAGATATGAGAGAACCCGAGTTGCATACTATGAGTGTGTGTGGGTGAACTTGCCCTTCATGGATGCATGTGTGTGGGTGGACCTTCCCTTCACAGATGCATGTGTGTGGATGGAACTTCCCTTTAGAGATGCAATAGATTATGGTCATATATTAAAGTAGGAAAAATGATAAAATCACAAAGTTAGTTACTGGAATAAGGAAATGATATTTTGATCATTCTTTTTATCATCAAAAGTAATGGAGAAACGATTCAATTAAGTTAGAAGTGTGTTTGTATCACCACAAGGGAGCTTCAAAAAATTCTTAACATTTTTAACCTCTCATTTCAATTCTACTACAAGAATTTTGAAATATTTTTAGCAAATAGCGTTGTTGAAAACACATTCACGCATTTCTATAGTTTCAGTGGTAATGTGACAAACAAAGTTCGTATACTTAAGCGATATGATCTGATACCAATATAATGAACAAAGTTCGTATACACAACAAAATGCTCAGAATATATGGTATATAAGAATTACCATCATGGGATAGATAATATATTATATAAGAATATTTGAATAGAAGTGAGATGATATGATTATTACAAATGAGGCTTGCTTATATACCTAAGAAAGTGCCTCTTCATGAACGATTATGTCCCATTAAACAAGCCTCTTTGATGTTGATCACTAATTAATGATTACTATGATTGTTATTATTATTTAAATTTACATTATTTTTATATAATTTTATTTATAATATTTCCTTCCCCTTCAAAAACCTTTTTCCTCAAAGATTGTTGCTGACAAGACGTGTCATCTATTTCTTGTAATATGTTCACATCTTCTATGAATTCTTAGAGTTGTCATCTTTGTTGATACAAGATGATAGGATCCTATGAGTGATAAATAAAATTTTCACATGGAAAAGGGATTTGACCATCATAAGTCAATCTTTTATGTAATCTTGTGGTTATTGGATAATTCATGTGATTTTTTATCACAAGATTGAATTGCACTAACATTAGTAGTCTTCAGAACATAAGTTTGTTGCTTCTGTTTTGAATGATACAAATTCACATATTGATTCAATTGTTTTCTCTTATGATGCTGGTGTAGATAAGGATTTCTCGGGATCTTATTTCCCCTTAATTTTTTTGTGTCGACCTTTTGATTCAATTGACGTATTTGATTTAATTTAGGCACCAAATTCACTTGGTTAATCACTGGATCTTCAATTGAAATCTCTATCGTTTGAACTACAACATATAAATATGTTTTTAATCCCACTGGTTTGTCATCAAATTGAGTTGTGATATTGATTGGTTTGGTATGTGTTCATTTTTCTTTAACTTGGACTATTCGTCTGAAGAGTTCGATACTTATTTCATGATGAGTTATTCTAATTTGTTTTTCAATTATTTCTTATCATCCTTGAGTTTCTTAATTTGAGTGAGTAAATTTTGATTGTGATTTATGAGACGTACGATTTAGTTAGTTTTCGATTCATCAACCTTATTTTTAGAGTTTTGACGTTCAATATTTTCATTTTTTAAATCTCTAATTTGTTCTAATATCCTTTGATTAAGGGTTTTTAAGTGCAAATTTTCTTCTTCTGTCCTCGATAGATTATTGTTGAATTTCTTTCCGAGACATTTCGTTTCTCCATCTAATTTTTTCTTTGTAGTTTTGGAATTCTTAACCTTCATAAATAATTTTTGAGTATGGTCTCTTAGACACCAAATTTCTCTTTTACTTTTTTTCAACTTTTCGTAAAATTGATATTCGAGATCTTTATATTTATTTTCCGATGCTTCAATTTTTTTTGAAGTTCTTCCTTTAATATTTTAATTTGTCTCTGTGTGTTACATTGATATTCTTCAAGAGCAAAATAATTTTCGACATCTAAGCCAGAATGCTTTGCGATTTTTAAAATACAATGAATACTCAAATTTTATTTTACAAAATGGACATCTCGTCCAAAGCGTAGACTTGTTTACGAGGCTCATCTTTTCATCATTCATTGACTGATTATAATTCATTATTTTTTGTTAGGTCCCTATAATACTAGTGTCTCCTCTTATTGTTATTTTTAGTGTAGCCCCATTATTGTTATTGTTGTGTCCATGTAGTCTCCATATTTTTATTATTGTGCCCCATAGGTGTAGCCCCATTATTGTTGTACCCATGTGGTCCCCATATTGTTATATTGTGACCACTTAGACTCTTATATATAGAAAGTAGGTTTTTTCATTTATATCCAAAAATTGTTCATTTTTTCTGCAACAATTGACTCCATTGTGGGTTTGTAGATAATTTCATCAATAATACTTTGATTAAAAAAATATATATTCTTTATATAAGACTCACTTCAAAATAAAGTCATTTTTTTAAATAACCCTCTTTCAACCCTTTTTTTTTTTCCTTTTTTTATAATATATTACCTTAGCAACTAAAACGTTCAATAACTAAATAATCACCTTATAATTACTTAAGAATATAACAATCACCTTGGAATTACTCTTTTCCCTTTTCCCCTTTGGTGATATAATAATATGTTAATATTGTTCTCCCTTCAACTTTTATAAATAATACATATACTCTCAACTTTTTTAATTTACGGCTTATTGATTTTTCCCCCTTGTAATGTTTGGGATATTGTGATTTACTAATTGTTATAGAAAAACCTTTATGGTTTTTATGCTATGTCATTAATTAAATATGAATTCGCGGGTGTAGTAAAATACTGTAAACACATCTATTCGTATGCACTCGTGTGGATAAAAGACTGTTTGTCGTACAATACAACGACAATTTGGCAGTTAATGGTTGTTCATATTGAAGAATGTTGTGATTGCACGAGATCTTACAGATATATCCAGAAAAGAAAATAGGATTTTCTACTCTACTATCACGTCTTCTCTCTTCTCTTGGAAAGTAGAAAGTGCAGATTGTATATGGCAGCTGCAATGCTGCAACCACATGACAATAATTCCAGAGTCACAATTAAATGGGAGACAAGGACGCAGAAGATGGATGGCGGAGGAATGTGACTGCGTGATGATGGTTGGACACAACGAAGAATTGGCGATTGAATGAAACGGTTCTGGGGTGAACAACGATGAAAAGGGCTTCATTACGACGATAGAGGAATTAGTGGCCATGGCTGCGAGGACTTCTATGCGGTTTGGAGGCCAGCTGTGTTGTATTTTTTTGTAAGGTTTTTCAAAAATGAAAAACAGGAAACTCATAGTTTTATAGATTATTTTTACTTTAGTGGATATTAAAATTTCATTTCATTTTATAATAGTTTTGTTGGTGTACATGCAGCTAGACTAGCTGTGTTGGTGTACATGCACTTAGATTAGCTTTAGTTAACTTAATCAAGACTTTCACCGAGCAGAAGTTTCGATTTCAGCGAGATCATCTTGAGGTGAAGGACACGATTGCCTAGAAGTTGTCTTTTCTCTACTTTTGCATTATATTTTGAGGGGGGGTTTTCTTCCCAGTGGGTTTTCCCTCTTTTTTCCTTTTTATGCATTATATATGGATACCTAAAATGGCCATGTTGTCAGGACTCATTCATTTCGCATCACACTCACCTAAGTTATGCTTAAGGGGGGGTGTTGGTGTACATGCACCTAGACTAGCTATGTTGGTTTACATGCACCAAGATTAGCTTTAGTTAACTTACTGCTTGCATGTGATGTGCACTTGCTTAGTTAAGTTAACTTACTGCTTGCATGTGGTACACGTGCACATTAACATAACATAAAGCACACTTAGCTTCAGTTAGCTTTAACTATCTATAGTTATTGCATGTACAACTAAGCTTAACTTAGTTTCTTTTATGTATTTATTCCAAAACTAATATTGAAGAATCAATTTCATTCTCAATTCTAATTGTTTTTCTTTTTCAACTTGGCAAGTTTGTGCAATTATTTTTCAACTAGATCCATATTTGTGCTCTAATAATTTTACATGGTATCAGAGCTACAAGGGTTTGGAGAAGTTGCATGAACAACTTTTTTGCAGGTTTGAAGAGCATAGAATTGGAAATTGTTCGAAGATTTGATTTGCAGATCCAAATATTAGAGAATTTGCCGCAATGGAGTTCTCATCTTCAACGACTCTGAATCCATACAATTACCATGAATGGAAGCCAATGATTTTGTTTCATCTTAGGAGCAAAGGTTTGTACCAAATAGTCATGGGAATTGAGACAAAACCAATATCAGAGGATGAGAAGTCAGATTGGCTTAACAGATCTGACATGGCTTATGGAAGATTGTGTCTATCCGTGTCTCATGATATTCTTTATGAGATCATAAATATTGAATCACCATATGAAATCTGGACTACATTGAAAGGATTATATGGTGATGAAAATGATCTAGAAGAACACCATTTGGAGGCAAAGAGATCAACTTATTATAGCAGTCATGAAAGTGGTGAAGACTCCAAAAATGTGGAGAAATATTCTCAAGACAGTTTTAAACATGAAGACTTTGCTTCTTCTATTGTTAATGAACTTGTTGCAGATGACAATTTTATCTTATCCAATAACGAAGCCATTTCACATGAGGAATATATTCCTCTGCTAATGATGAAGACACTACTTTCAAAATCATAGAAGAGGACTTTGATTCCTCTACTATTGACGCAGATTTGGCACGGTCTCAATTTAATGATGCCCCACATTCACTTTCAGTCGCAAAGCCATGCATGCCCATGCATGCATCTAAAGAGGAATTTACAACACCATGTATGCTCATGCATGCATCCAAAAAGGCATCGCTAAAGCCAGACATGCACATGCATGCATCTTTAGAGACAACCATTCTCGTGAATGCATATAGGGTACATGAATTTGATCGTCAAATGCATGACGAAGTTGCAGGGAATACATATTGGCATGCAACCATGTATAAGGAAATTCAGTCCTTGATCCAAAGATAGGAGTTGATACCTCTACTTCAAAAAATGAAGCTTATTCCTCCAGATCCATGATGGGATCATTGATCTTCAGTACTGTCCGAGTTTTGAGCAGGCTATCGATATCTTCACCAAGACTTTCACTGAGCAGAAGTTTCGATTTCAACGAGATCATCTCGGAGTGAAGGACACAACTGCCTAGCAGTTGTCTTTTCTCTACTTTTGTATTATATTTTGAGGGGGGGTTTTCTTCCCACTGGGTTTTCCCTCTTTCCTCCTTTTTATGCATTGTATATGGGTACCTAAAATGGTCATGTTGCTAGGACTAATTCATTTTGCATCACACTCACCTAAGTTATGCTTAAGGGGGGGGTTGGTGTACATGCACCTAGACTAGCTGTGTTGGTGTACATGCACCTAGATTAACTTTAGTTAACTTACTACTTGCATGTGATGTGCACTTGCTTAGTTAAGTTAACTTACTGCTTGCATGTGGTGCATGTGCACATTAACAAAACATAAACACTTAGCTTCACTTAGCTTTAACTATCCATAGTTATTGCATGTACAACTAAGCTTAACTTAATTGTTTTATATATTGATTCTCAACCTAATATTGATGAATCAATTTCATTATCAATTCTAATTGTTTTTCTTTTTCAACTTGGCAAGTTTATGCAATTATTCTTCAACCAGATCCATAATTGTGCTCTAATAATTTTACAAGTTTTTAAAAGCCCTCAACACTCGCAGATGTAGCTCCATGTTGGGAAGATATATAGATGGCAACAACACAATGTTTAGCTTGGAAATTAGGGCTATGGATGTGCAAGACTGGTATGTAATATATTTTTATTTATTTATTTTAAATATAATTTATTTATTTTTGTGTATTTTTTGATTTTTTTAATTTATTAAATTCTATTATTTCTTTTTATTCTTTTTTAAAATTTGTTTTTATGATTTCTTTAATTTTTTTTTTGTATATATTTAAATTTTTGTTTATATATATATATATTCATTTTTTTTAATAATTTTTTTAAATTTATTTTTTTGATATATATATAATTTCCAAAAACCTTATGGTATATAGAGAGCCTCCAACATTGTGTAGCACAATGCTTCAATTACAACGACAACAAGGTTGACGAAAAGTTGATGACCAAAGATCGAAATCAGACTAGCTTTATGTAGCAGTTGAGCGACCAGAGGATCGAACAACTCTGATACCAATGTAACGAAAAAAGTTCATATACACAAAATAATTCTCAGAATATCTTGTATATAAGAATATCCATCATGGGAAAAATAACATATTATATAAGAATATTTAAATACAACCGAGATGATATGATTGTTACAAATGAGGTCTTCTTATATACCTAGACAAATGCCTCATCATGAATGATCATGTCCCATTAGAGTTTCCTCTTCAGTACTAATCACTAATTAATGATTACTAATTAATGAATACCATGATTTTTATTATTATTTCTATTTACAATATTTGTATATAATTTTATTCATAGCAAGTACTTATTGGAAAACAAATCACAAAGAATGGTATAGAAATATCAGACACACCCTTATCTCTAATGACTTATAGAAATTCACCTATGAAGGCAAGGATGATAATGAACCTGCCAAGCCTACATTAGATAAAGAACTAAAGAACTGGGAGAACAAGGATAACAAAGATTATTCCCTGATATCTACTTATATAAGTGAAGAGATGAATCATCATATATTTTCAATTACAAGTTATTATGGTGCATTGAAAAATATAAAAGATCTATGAATCCCACTTAAAATTGTAAGTTGTTTAGTTGTTGGTCAAACTCTTCAATCTTGAGTTGAAAGACTATGACCCCTTGGCTATATCCTATGAAATTAGAACCATCACACATTATGTAAATGTCGTTGGAGTTTAGATGGACACACCTCTCATAGACTTTGTTAAGGCCCTCTATACCACGTCCTCTCACTATCCTCAATCTCTACAAGCTAGTGCACACGTTAAATCCATTACCTTTGAATCTCTTGTGGAGAAGTTTCCAGATCAAGATAAATATTTTGGAAAGAGGAAGATAAAATCTCAGTATCTTGAAGAAGTATTGTGATTTTCATAAAAAGAGAAGAATCAGTCACATGATTCTCCCGAAGGAAGACACAACAAAAGAGGATTTGGAAGAAAAAAATTTGGAGGCAGGGTGCGTAAACACTATTAAGGATAAAGCTCTGATATCCACCATATTTACTGTGACAGAGATGGACATGATGCAACCACATGTAGAATCCCCTGGGAGAGAATCAAGAAAGATCGTAAAGAAGACAAAGGTAATACAACATATTGAACAAAAGGTAAAACACCTTAATCTCCACATTATATTGTTACCCATTACAATATTGGAGTAACTAAAGATTTTTTTATACTTAATTTGATTTTTGGAAAGATTCATGGCTTCTTGATATAGGTGCAATATTCCATATGAATTTTTGGAAAGAAACATTTGAAGAACTTAGTGGAATTGTAGATGGAGTAGTATACTTTGCAAACAAGTCAAGTTTCAAGCCATCCAGAGATGGCACCATCATACTTAAACTGCCTAAACTTCCTAACATTATTTTGCATGATGTACTGTACCTTCAAAAACTATAGAGAAACTCGTTGTCCCTTTTTTAGATTCACTTGCAATGAAACTCCATTCATATGTTTGATGGAAAAGTAGAGATAAGAGAATAATCTGACAACAAAATTTCCATGACTGGAGTAGAGGAGGAAAGAATCCTGAAGGTTCAAGGAACATTTGTTCATACATATAAGTCTACATGTAGTTCTTAGTACATTGGAGGCACATTTCCATTCAGTCTTCTATGGCATAGAATATTTGGACATCTTAATTATGACAATGTTCGTTTGTTGAAAAGGAATTCCAATTGTCATGCAATTGTCTCACAAAATAGAAGAAAAGATAGATAAATGACTTAAATAAACAAGGGTCTGCACATTAAAATGCACCCTTATTTAGTGATAATTAGTCTTAGTTTAGGAGAAAATGAGAATGAAAAGGTTGAAAATGAAATGATTTATGTTTTGTATCATATGCACATTTATCCAAAGTTCAAGTGCTTATGTTATAAAGTTCATTAGCGACAAAATTTGTTTTTCGTGTAACGGTAAATGTTGCGCTCAATCCAACCATATGATCACCATCATCCCAAATAAATGGCCCATAACACCTTTCGCCCCCCTGCCCTTCCTAATTTTATCGACAGAGGGGGGGGGGGGGTCCGAAAAGCAACTTGTCCCACCGTTGGTCCCACACTACGTGCCATTCCCTCGTCTTTTGCACCCCCTCTTCACATATTGTTTGTTAAGTCTCTATATTAATAATGTAGTCCCTTATTATGTTAGTGTAGCCCCCCTTATTATTATTGTTGTAACCCTATAAACCCCATATTTTTATTATGCCCTTACATTATTATTGTTAGGTTGGCTAGGATTACATTGTGGCCCCATGGACTCCTATATATAGAAAGGAGGTTTTGTCATTTTTATCATCCAAGAATTTTTAATTCATATAATATATTGGAGGTTTCCCCCTCGAAGTGGCTTATTTCTAAGGTGTTGATATCTCTTTTCTTCTATTTTTGGAGCTGGTTTCACAACATTTGGTATCGAAGCTTTCGATTCTAGGGTTTCACTACTCCAAACAGGTCATCATGGAATTTTAGCTATAAATTTGTTTCTATGAAGGTTCAAAAGTTGAAATGTTTAGAGTGCCAAGCCGAAATCCTGCGGAACATCGTCGTAAAATTTCAGAGCTTGGTTCACAATATTTTTGGAGATATGATCTGCGGAAGTTAGGGCTTTTTACAAGCTCCTGAATTTAACCTAAACAGATCATCGCAGAATGTTCTCTATAACGTTTTTTATATGAAGATTCAGAAGTTGAAATTTCTAGAGAGTGAAGCCAAAATCCTTAGAAACGTTGTCACAAAATTTCAAAGCTTGGTTTGCAATATTTTCGGAGGTATGATCTATGGAAGTTAGGTCGTTTTTAGGCTCCCGAATTTCATCGCAAAGAGGTGATCGTGGGAAAATATTCATAACTCTCTCTCTGAGCATCGGATTGGAATTCTGTAAAAAATGGCTAGAATTACACGGATCTTAGTTTCCTTTCTATCAATTACAGAGCCAAAGGAGAAAAAAGTGACACATGGCAAGTCGTACAAGTTCTCTCTACTGAACCAGTCCATAATTAGGTCATTGTGGGAGATTAGACATAACTTTGTCTTGAAGAATTCAAATCAGGTTAGACCTGTGGCATTCAAAAGAAAATTTATAGGGCTACCTCACTGCGAAATTTTAGATATTGAAGATCCGAAATAAAAAATATAATTCAGTTGCAATATCGAGCTCCTCAAAATAAAGAAAAAGGTATGTATTTGTTTTTAAAATTGCATAACGTTTGTTTGAAAAAGCAGTTTGAAGTGATTCCAAGGGCATATTTTAGAATTTTCATCAATATTGGGTTCTATAATGCCTCCAAAAAATAATTCCATACCCATTAAGCCCTCAAAAAGCTATACTATGACGCATGAAGAGGAAGAATTGCAGTATGAGATATCAAAATTACGGTACCAAGTGAAACAAATTTTGATCTTACGAAGAGCAACCGAAGATGACATAGATGGTTTAAAAGTAGAAATGGAGGCTAAGTTGGATAGTTTGAAGGATCAAATAATTTCTAATAAGGATGATAAATTAGTGGAAGATCACATCGAGCATCAACAACAAGTTCTCCAACTCTCAAAAGATAACCTAAATTTGGTGCAGAATGTAATGAAACAACCAGAAGATCAACATCACATCGAAAGAAGTTCTGAAGTAGTCACAAAAGCAAGAACTCGACAAGTACGATCAATTTCAGAGTATCTTAGCAAGCCTGTGGAAGATTCCACATGGGAGGATAAGAATTTATACAGAAACATCAAGAAATAATCAAGCGTTGAGGACAACACTTTTTTGAAGGAGAGGGGCATGTTAAGTCCCTATATTAATAGTGTAGTCCCTTATTATGTTAGTGTAGCCCCCCTTATTGTTATTGTTTTACCCTGTAACCCCCATATTTTTATTGTGCCCTTACATTATTATTGTTAGGTCGGCTAGGATTACATTGTGGCCCCATGGACTCCTATATATAGAAAGGAGGTTTTGTCATTTGTATCATCCAAGAATTGTTCATTCATCTAATGTATTGGAGGTTTCCCCCTTGAAGTGGCTTATTTATAAGGCGTTGATATCTCTTTTCTTCTATTTTTGGAGCTGGTTTCACAGCATCGTTTACCATTTTGGCCCCCCTCCAAAAACCACCAAGCCACCTTCCTTTCCCACCAACACTCCCCGCGCCCTCACCTCCACTCCATTCACAACACTTGTCATATCTATTATGCATTCAATTCTCCTGGGATTACCATTTATGCTTCCTAACGGTCCCACGCCCCCAATGGACATCTACTGTCACCGTAAAAACCTCCCAATCCACCCATTTTTACACCATTTTCACACATTTTCATTCATCTAGACCATATTTTATCTTTTTCAAACTTTCCCTTGCACAGTGAGAGCATCTCGAAGCTGGATAAAGAAACCAGAGCTCACAGTGAAACAACAAGAATTTCCACCAACCATCAACTACCAACAATTTCCCAGTAACTTCCAACTGTCAGCCTTCTTTCTCCTACTCCTTGAATTTTCAAAATTCCTCCAAAGAAAAAGAATAATGATAATTCAAACAACCCAATGATTCCTCCTACCATTGATCTTGTTCTCGTCCATCTTGCTAATAGAGACTACAAAATAGCATGACCAAATTGTGAATTGGACCTATTCGAATAGAAATTTTGGCTTGAAGATAACCAATTAGACCAGAGCGATGAAATTGGACTATGGGAATCCAATTTTGCCCTGTATATGTTTCCTCAGATCTTCTATTTCCCAGAGTTTATCTGCAAATGCCATGCTTTTTATTTGCCCAGCCAGAGGGCCATTGTAGCTCACATTGGAGACATTTTGTTCACAATTACCCTTGAAACCATCAATCAAATGTTGTAGATCCCCCAAAGCAGTTCTAATACCCCTTTCTCAGTGGAAGCCCTGAAAAGAATTGTATCAAAAGTTAACCTTTTCCCAAAGAGAAAATATTTTTGAATTATTTCTGCCTGAAAATTCTAGTTACCAAAGAAAAATCCACCCTATCCCTCATCCATATTTCCAGACCATGCTAACAAATCATTTCAATGCTTTCATGTTTGTTAGGGTATTATTCTAATGAATGGTAGATGGAGCTATCCTAGGTTTCCTATCCATTTTCTCCATTGAAGAAAAACCTTATGTAATTTTTAATTTTAGCCAATTCCTTGGTGATAGGATCATGAACAATTCCTTAAGTTTCTAACTGAAGGAATGTTCAAATGTGCTTCAATTTTTGTTTACATATTTACATTTTATCAAGCATACATGTTCCCATTTGCACTCCAAAAGCTAGATGAAGAAGGAAATAAACAGTCAATCATTTTTTGGACTTCCGTGGTGAGAAAGGATTCAGATGAACACAACTTCAAATATTATATTGATCAAATCATTCATCTAGCCACATTTTTACTGAGTAGTAATGTAGAATCCAGGGTTAGTGAAAAGATTCAAAATATCTACACCTCAATGAGCAGGCCAAAAAAGGAGGCGGGTACTTGTAACAGAACTACATTGAAATAAGAGTGTATGGATGTGAGTTGCCACCCTAAAAGCTGCCTAAATACCTACCAATGAGAGTGTTTGCATTAGAATCATTAGGCAGATGATCGATGTATATGAAATCCATTTTGTTGCAGCCAAGAAGAAATCTCAGTTCAGGATAAAGGCTGAAATTGGACCCTTTTATTTGCAACAACATGACAACAAGCGAGGTGGTAGACATCCTCCTAAAGTAGGTGAAGTTCCCCTTAAGCTTCACATGGTCATATAACCCATTTGGCTTAATTATAAGCCGAGGTTGGAAGAGAAGACAAATCCTTATATTCATACACAAAGTCTTGAGATTGAGAAACACATGAACCAGATTGATTGGGAAGAGAACACTTTACAAGAAGTAGAAGAGCAGATTTTGTCTACGTCTACTTCATAGAATCCCACCCCTCAGGAAAAGACAGAGAAAATACCAAGGGAAGAAGCCTCCCCTTCAGTCACAAAGGTCTTAGAAAAAGAGTTTGAGATTTATAAGAAGAAGAAAAAAACTAATCCTAAAACATATTTTCCAAAGGAAGGAGAAGGACAAGATACCATAATCCTTAAGGGTCCACATTATGTAGTACAGCCAGACAGTGTATTTACAGGGTCTCCAACAATATTATCAGTTTCACAAGGGAATCCAAATTCAGCTCAAAAATTATAGATGGTCCATGGGCAAAAGGAAAAGAGCATCTTTGATAAGTATAAGGAAATAAAGCTTAAAAATGAGCTCCTTAAAAACATCACTTATACTCAATTCTGGAAACAAACTTCCATTGCTTAGAGTAGAATTTTATTGGATTTCGACATAGAGAAGGGAAGAATGCAGATGGAATTCTTGCAGGCTCAGATCCCTCATCGAAAAACAACAAAATATTATAAAAAGACTTCCTTTGAGTTTGACACAAAAGACATCCACCCTATTTATCAGATGGAGATGCATAAACATATAGGGGAAATGATATGTTCCACCTTGAAAAATATTGCAATGAATGCTTATAAATTTCAAATATCAATCACCAATGTCCAATCACAATTTAATATTGAGAAGATCTCTTCTCTAGAAAAGAATAATAAGGTCAAATCCTTAGAAGAATTGGTCATCAAAATAGGATATGACCCAACCATTGTTAAAGCAACAGAAGAACTGATAAAGAAGAAGAATGCTGACATTGCATCACTCAGGAAATAATTGAAATTAGCAACCACTGAGGATCTGTAGACCAAATAAATAGGAGAGACAGAGAGCCAAAAATAAGACATGCTCAAGTTGATTATGGAGCAAAATTCACAAATAAGGAACATGGAAGTAGAGATGGATAAACTAGTTAAATAAAAGGAGTAGAATGCACAGTTAGCTATCGTCCCACTGAGGCTGTACCTCTTATAGCAATACCAAAAACAAGAATGGCTACCTCAACTACAAAAGGGGCTTCTACATAAACAACAACCCCAACTCAAGACTTAGATGCTGCTGGAAAATTGACAAAGGCTATGGAGGACATGCCCATACAAGGATAAGAAATAAAAAGTTTACAAGGATAGGTAAAGGCCCTACAAGAGCAGAAAGCAAGCATTGAAAGCTCACATCTCACCGAAGTACAGAAATCTCAGAGACTTACTCAAAGACTACAACAATTTGGGAAGGAAAATGCCATGGTTCAGACCTTATCACAAGCTAAGGAAAACATATGGATATATATCCACAAATCCATGAATGAGATTTGGCCTTCCATTCAAATTATCTTTGAACATAATGTGTTAATTCAGAAGTCCAAGGAAGTAATTTTATAGATCATAGAAAATCTAGGAGGCAAGCCAACTGAAGCCATGGACCTCATCAAATTTTTGAATTCTAAAAACAAGTATGAGCTAGAAGAATTTGGAGTTGAGGATAGAACTGATAAAATACTAGAGGTCAAGAAAATATTAACTAAGAAGAACCTCATGTTGAAGCTAGAAGATAAGTGCCACATTCTGGAAATTGACGTAAACAGGTTCTTCAATAGATTTGACGTGTTGAATAAGAAATGGATTCCAAGTTTATTTGTGATAAATGATAAATTAATCACCTTGGATGATTATAACAAGAAGTTGATAGATGTAGCTAAGGATAGTTCCAAATTTGCAGGTATATAGGGAAGAATTATAGGCAAAGCTTTCCTTGAGGCACTGAAAAATGATTTAAATATCCAACATGAGATCAAGCACATTTTTATTACCAAATCCAATTTTTACAAATATATAGAGGCATATGAGATTTAAAGGAGATTCCTTAAGTTATCCATTCCAAGTGTAAAAAGGCAGGACACGTTATACGATTTAATTGAGTGAAAAAGGTAATTCTATCTTTAGCAACAGGATCAACAACGCAGCACGAGTTAGAAGGACTAAATTAACCACCTTGGATGATTATAACAAGAAGTTGATAGATGTAGCTAAGGATAGTTCCAAATTTGCAGGTATATAGGGAAGAATTATAGGCAAAGCTTTCCTTGAGGCACTAAAAAATGATTTAAATATCCAGCATGAGATTAAGCACATTTTTATTAGCAAATCCACTTTTTCCAAATATATAGAGGCATATGAGATTTAAAGGAGATTCCTTAAGTTATCCATTCCAAGTGTAAAAAGGCGGGACAATTTATGCGATTTAATTGAGTGAAAAAGGTAATTCTATCTTCAGAAACAGGACCAAAAACGCAACACGAGTTAGAAGGATAGATCAGAAAAAATATCCTCCAAAATAGGGCCATCATTCGAGAAGTTCCCATTTATCCTATATTTTTATCAAAGAAGTAATCTATTTTAGATATACCTAAAATACATCCTGACCTGTCATGGAAATAATTTTTTTGTAAATAAACTTATATAAACTTCTCATTTCGAAATACAACGGGTTGATTTTTGCATCCAAGAAGGCTACTATACATTTTCAATTTTTATGGACTGATCAATAATAAAGAAGAATCTTTCACAGGATTCTTGTGTCAAACTGTTGGTGAAGTGCACCTCTCACTGTTAATGTGTTTATTTTCTCTCTTTTCCATGCTTATGTATTAATAATATGAATTATTCAACAGAAAAATGAAGAAAAGAATTTGTATTACAACACACTCTAATTCTTGCTTTGAATAATTTTAATGTTTTCATCTGAAATTAAGTCAATGAATTATTAATTTCTCTTTACTTAATGGAATTTCTTTCATATTTTCTCTTACACTTCATTTAAATTTATAGAATCCAGTCATTTTGGCTACCTTACCATGGGAAATATCTTTATAAAAAACTAAAACAAATCCAAATTTAAGTCATAGACTGCATAGCACAATGGAAATTTAGGCATTTCATCAACCAAACAAAACAAAAAATCTCAATTCTAAAATCCAAAACCTAAACCTAATAGCTAGCCTAATATTATTCAGAAAAACAAAGCTAAATATGACATAGAGATCCCTCTTTGGAGTTGGAAGGGCTAGATTCCCAACTCCCAAAGTGGTTTTGTGGTTACCTTTGTATTTTATTTTACAACCTCGGAAATTATCGAGTGATAACAATACCAAGAAAATTATTTGAATCCTTTAGATAGATTTCCTATGTAATTATGGATAATGAAATATAAGGTCGAATTGTTATTTTAAATGACATCAGAATATTTATCTTGATTACTTGTAAGCACTAGAGGGAGATAATTAATGTTCTAGTATGTTATCTAGAGAGTATACTTCCATTTCATAGACTAGATATCAACAAGAATTATATTAGCCATTCAACATTATATTTATCGAAATATCTATGAGCATACGTACCTTGAGTTTAGATACCTTTGAATGATATCTTGTTGAAATTGTTGCAATACTTACTTGAATTTATTAAGTTGATTTCTGATCTCAGACCTTTGATAGATATCCATAGACTGAACATGATTGTATGTCACTACCTAAACATCACTGCTCCTTATCGATGCTTTGGCCTAAACCACTATATAATCCAAATTCTCCTCTATGACTAAGATAGAACTTTTTTCACTAACCATATCAATGCCTTAGTACTTCAACCTTTTATTACTTGAGCTCGATATCTCCTTATGATCATGACATGTACCATGATGGGAAGTGTTGTAGTTGAGACTTAACCATGATGGGAATTTCTATAGTTGAGAGTGTATCATAGCCCGAGACTGTAATGTCATCCTGAGATAGCACTTTTGTAGTATACTGAGATTATCCGAACTTCAAGTGATTCGAACTATAGAGGATGATCCGAGCCTGTTGAACTGTGAGGGAACTTCATCTTTATTCCTATAAGAGTGTGACTGCACTGAGACTGTTTGGAGAAGATTAAAACTTTGTCACTGTAGTATGATTGAAAACTTTAGTGGTAATTTTACTCTGGGTTCATTTCTATACCAGTCAATTTCTATGATGACACACATCCATATCACTGTAATTTCTAAATTGTTTTTTTTTTTTTACTTTTGTAATTACTGTGGAGGTATCGAGACTTTCTTCATGTTACATTACTAAAACCTTAGAAATATGGTATAGTTTTTAAGCTTTATTACTGAGATCCTCCTCACTGTATCGAACCATTTAATATTGAGCACTAAGATATTAGATATATAGAGTATACCTCCTTCCAGGTGTCTTTTAATAATCTTACTGTAGATTAGTCCTCCTTCAAACTTCCTTTTGATCATGAAATCACTCTAATACCATGTTAGAGAAATGGTAGTTAATTGTTTCTCTTATGATGACATTATCTTGTGATGTTTAGTTATTATTATTTGTCTTTCTTTTATCATCAAGAGTAATGCAAATAAACAAATAGAAGAATACACAAGATGTAGGCACATGTAAGGGGAAAATCCCACTCTTTGGGGAAAACCCGGTCAAATTCTCCCTTCAATAGTTTCAAGATGAGACGACCAAGACCCTTAGACTACAACCTTCCTCCATCAAGTCATTCCTTCACTATGTTAGCACCGAGATCTCCCTTGCTTGCAGTTGAACCTTAATCCTTCTTCCTTAGAAAAATCAACTTTGAGTACTGAGCATTAAGAAAAATATAGCATCAGAGAGATCCATAGATAGTGTCATGTCACTGAGTCACTAACTTACTATCTGAACTTCCTTTATTATCCTATCACCGAGCCACTATCATAGATGTCACGCTGAGCCACTGTTATAGATAGCACGCCGAGCCATATTTCACTTGTCATCGAATTTTTGCACCATTGTGATTTCATCAAACCTTTGTCACATTGTAAACTTTCACTTGAACCAACTCCGAGACATTGCACCACTGTAATATTGCACTAGCACCGAGCCACTCTACCACTTTAAATTCACCAATCCTTGTGATGATATATGAACCCAATTGCAAAGAGGAATAAGAGAATATGAGTGAGGAAATGTGAAACCACAATGGGGTATATATAGTAGTTTGTCTATAGGAAATAAGCTGACATGAGAATTGTGAACAATTGTGTCCCTTGTGTGAAGCTGACTTGAAGACTGATTGAGGCCAACTTAAGAAGGTAGTTTTGCTAACTTGTATCACTTTTCTTGAGGGTTGTCTTTGAAGTAGATCTCGAGGATGATGACCTTAAAGAAGATGACGTGATGGAGGATCCTTTTGACAACATAATGTCACACGATTTAAAGGCCCAAAAATTGGATCAATTTAAATCTGTAACAACTAACCTTGAAGTCCACAATTTTGACTTTAATATAAATATGACCCAAGCATGAAACCCTTGCTTTAATAAGTCATTTAATAATAATAATAAATTATTTTGACAAATACATTAGTAATGAAGACCAAACCTAGTTACATTCTTTAATAGGGGTCTCTTTAACACAAAATAATTCTTCCTTTGACTTTAGTTGCCCATGAAAGGTCTTTTACATTATGACTTTGACTTTGATACAATACAAAAATCATAGAGCACTCAATGGGTGCTTTGACCTATTGACCACTGACCCAAGCATGAAACCCATGCTATAATAATTCAATTTCTTTTACAATAAAAAATCAATT
Source organism: Pinus albicaulis (assembly GCA_034641835.2). NCBI lineage: Eukaryota > Viridiplantae > Streptophyta > Pinopsida > Pinales > Pinaceae > Pinus > Pinus albicaulis. Next base: position 146,454,125 of record CM076584.1, read on the forward strand.
TTCTTTCCTTTGACAAATACAATTATGAAGACCAATACTAGTTATATTCGTCAACAATATTCACCATTACCTTTGGTATGGGTGGTTACTTGATCATTTGATGTTCTTTATAAAATTTACAATATTTCTCTAGAAATAAAGTTTTGAAGTTGTTTATTGAGGTCCAAACAATCATACAAATGTTTGTGTGGATTGTTTGTGCTGCACAATAATATCAAGAAATTTATAGTTGGATAAACTATGTAAATGTGTTATGATTGTGCATTGCCTAAGCATAGTTCCATTTAGGTCACTTTTGTATTAGAGCCACATGTAATTATGAGATTTGGCTCATAATTGATGGTGAAAACTTGTTAATAGCCAAATGAAATGTAAAATGAGTTGGAGTGTTAGAGTAAAGAATTTTCAAGTTGAGAATAGTAAATCAACAATTTCTTCATCGACAAAATAAACCTATGAATTGCTTCTACCTCGGCCTCTCTCTCTCCTGCCAAGGGATCAAATGCCTTTGCTCCCATCTTGGGTGCAATACTGACACTTCACACATCACTATGAGGGTTGTTTTTCTAAATTATTGATTTAAAATGTGAAACTTTCAAACATTGAAACTAGTGCAATTAATTATCGTGAAAATTACATAAATTTAGTTGCATAATCAAGTTAATGAAACTCACATTTTTTGTACTTTGAAAATACAATGGTACATTATTTACATAAATATAATCATTAATTTTGTAATAAAATTTTAATATTTGCAAATTTATTTAAAGGAAAAACCTTACCTCTATAGCTTTTGATGATTGAAATATAAACGATACAAAATATTAAATTTTGATACTTACTAAAATTTTCCTTTTGAGAAATTAAATGTAAATTTCTAATATTTTTATGATTATATATTTATTTTTCTTTATCAATGGAATAATTGGGGAATTCCTTTTAAAGAGAATTTCCCCAAATTTTGAGGATGGTACACGGGGTAGATTGGTCAGTTGTAGTTTAACATCCTAGTCTAGTGGGCACATAGAGTGAGGCTTAATAATACTACAAAGGCAATTAGTACGGGGGCTTGACCTCACACTCAACTACACAAATTTACCCACTAGGCTATATTCATAAAAACAAAAAATATATTTTAAGTTGTATTTAAATATTTACTAATAAAGGTATACATGTATTCACATTTATTGAAAACCTATTGATAATTTTTATAATCAAAACCATGACAAAAGAACAATAAATTTATATTGCAAAATTAAATACATGAAACATCAATATTTATAAATTGATAAAATAGTTAATTGGATGTAAGTTGAGTGGTTGGAAGAAATGTTATCGTCCCCACCTATGTTTAATTCCAACATGTGATATGTTGAGTTCATAATGGGTATATCCTTGTAATGGCTTCAAGCCTCATTGTTAAAGAGTCCCTTGAGGATAGTGTTAGATACATAATCCTTATGAATTGGGTGAATAATTGTAAATATGTAAAGAAAGGAAAATATAATAGTTATAATAGGTACTGACTTTGGAAAATGAATCCCAAAGGCCAAAGTTGACACCTTGATGTTATAAATTTTATTCACATTAATGCAATAATATGAAGATTCAAAATTCTTCCTTGGCCTGACATGGTATTGGAGGACAATGTTAACCCTAAAATGTGTTCCATTCTCAGGCTTAGAACTAAAATGAAACAATCCATTGTCACACTCAAACTTGAAACACTCCACTGTTGTTGTCTCGTGCCCAGAGTTGTCTGTCTCTTGTCATGCAAGTGTTACTCTCCATTTTGGCACGTCAGACATGTGATCTAGTGAAGTGAGAGGATGTTCATTCCTCTACCATTCCTTTCCCTCATCCCATCCATATGTGGATTGATTTTTAATCTTAGTTTTCATTAAGATTCAAAAGTGTATCATGCTTGCTTTACCAACCTGGAAACTCTTCTTTTTCTTGTATTATCTATGATTTGAAACTTTTTCTCCCACACATTTTTGATGCATCCATATAGAATTTATGGTGCAAAAACTATTCTCGTGAATTCTTTGAAAGAAGTACTGCTCAATTGCATATTTCCTTATCAATTCAATGTTTACACTTATCCTCATAGCGATTCAAATACCTTTTTTCAAACCCCAAGGAAGCTGAAAACTCTGCGTTCGAAGAAAATTTTGGTTGATTAGGTTCAGCCCGCTGGTATCATTATCCCTTGTTGATAAATGTTGTATAAACCAATTCTCCTTTTTTTGTTGACAAATATTGTATAATATATATGAGAGCACTTGAGTTGCATACTGTGAGTGTGTGTGGGTGAACTTGCCCTTCATGGATGCATGCGTGTGGGTGGACCTTCACTTCATGGATGCATGTGTGTGGGTGGACCTTCCCTTCACACATGCAGTAGATTACAAAAATATATTAAAATAGTAAAAATGATAAAATCACAAAGTTAGTTAATGGAAGAAGCAAGAAGAAGGAAATGATATTTTGATCATTCTTTTTATCATTAAAAGTAATGGAGAAACAATTGAATTAAGTTAGGAGTGTGTTTGTATCACCACAAGGGAGCTTCAAAAAATTCTTAACATTTTTAGCCTCTCATTTCAAGTCTACTGCAAAAATTTTGAAATATTTTCAGCAGATAGCATTGTTGAAAACACATTCACTCATTTCTATAGTTGGAGTAGTATTGTGACAAACAAAGTTCGTATACTTACGTGATATGATCTAATACCAATGTAACAAACAAAGTTAGTATATACAACAAAATACTTAGAATATTTTTTATATAAGAATTCCAATCATGGGATATATAATATATTATATAAGAATATTTGAATAGAAGTGAGATGATATGATTGTTACAAATGAGGTCTACTTATATACCTAGGCAAGTGCCTCTTCATGAACAATTGTGTCCCATTAGATATGCATCTTTGGTACACTAATTAATGTTTACTATGATTGTTATTATTGTTTATATTTACATTATTTTTATATAATTTTATTTATAACATTGCCTTCTTATTCAAAAACCTTTGTCCTCAAATATTATTGCTGACAAGACGTGTCATCTATTTCGTGTAATATGTTTGCATCTTCTATGAATTATTGGAGTTGTCATCTTCGTTGATATAAGATGATAGGATCCTCTTAATGATAAATAAAATTTATACACGGAAAAGGGATTTGACCATCCTAAATCAATCTTCTTTGTAATCTTGTGGTTATTGTATACTTCATGTGATTTTTGATCACAAAACTGAATTTCACTAACATTAGTAGTCTTCAGAAAATAAGTTTGTTGCTTCTGTTTTGAATCATACAAATACACATATTGATTTAGATGTTTGCTCTTATGATATGGGTGTAGATAAGGATTTCTTGGGATCTTATTTCCCCTTAACTCTTTGTGTCGAAATTCAATTCAATTGAAGTTTTTGATTTCCTTTAGGTACCAAAGTCACTTAGTTAATCATTGGATCTTCACTTGAAATCTCTATCGTTTGAACTGCAACATTTGAATATGTTTTTATTCCCACTGGTTTGTCATCAACTTGAGTTGTGATATTGACTAGATTGGTTTATGTTCATTGTTTTAAAACTTGGACTATTACGTCTGACGACTTCGATACTTCTTTTGTGATGAGTTATTCTAATTTGTTTTTCAATGATTTCTTATCATCCTTAAGTTTCTTAATTTGAGTGAATATTTTTTTATTGTGATTTATGATACATACGATTTATTTAGTTTTCGATTCATGAACCTTATTTTTAGAGTTTTTACGTTCAAACTTTTCATTTTTAAATCTCTAATTTGTTCTAATATCCTTTGATTAAGGGTTTTTAAGTGCAAATTTTCTTCTTCCTTCCTCGATAGATTATTGCTGAATTTATTTTCGAGACATTACTTTTCTCCATATTAATTTTTCTTTATATTTTTGGACTTATTAACCCTCATAAGTAACTTCTGAGTATGGTCTCTTAGACACCAAATTTCTCCGTTACTTTTTATTGATTCTTCATAAAATTGATATTTGAGATCTTTATATATATATATATATATGTATATGTATATATATATATATATATATATATATATATATATATATATATATATATATATATATTTTCTAAAGTTCTACGAGTTCTTCCTCTAATATTTTAATTTGTGTCTGTTTATTACCTTGATATTCTTCAAGAGAAAACAATTTCTGACCTTTCAGACAAAATTATTTGTGATTTTTCAAATACGATGAATACTCAAATTTATTTTACAAAATGGACATCTGGTCCAAAACATAGACTTGTTTACGAGACTTATCTTTTATTGATTATAATTCATTACTTTTTTTAGGTCCCTATAATACTAGTGTATCCACTTATTTTTATTGTTAGTGTAGCCCCATTATTGTTATTGTTGTGCCCATGTAGTCTCCATATTGTTATTATTGTGCCCCATAGGTGTAGCCCCATTATTGTTATTGTTTTTCTCATGTGGTCCCCATATTGTTATATTGTGACCCCTTAGACTCCTATATATAAAGGTAGGTTTTTTCATTTGTATCATCCAATAATTGTTCTTATTTTTTTCTGCAACAATTGACTCCATTATGCGTTTGTAGATGGTTTCATCAACGATACTTTAATGAAGGAATTTATATTCTTTGTATGAGACTCACTTTTTCAAAATAAATTCAATAATTTTTTTGTCTCTCTTTTTATAATATATTACCTTAGCAATTAAAACGTTCACTAACTAAATAATCACCTTATAATTACTTAAAAATATAATAATCACCTTGGAATTACTCTAAATTGCCTTTTTTCCTTTGGTGATATAATAATATGATGATATTGTTCTCCCTTTAAATTTTATAAATAATACATATACTCTCAAATTTTTTAATATACCATTTATTAATATTTTCCCCTTATACTATTTGGGATGTTGTGATTTACTAATTGTTATAGAAAAACCTTTATGGATTTTAAGCTATGTCATTGTTGCGATAATTTGTCGTGCAATACAACGACAAATTGGCAGATAATGGTTGTTCAAATGGAAGAATGTTGTGTTTGCACGAGATCTTGCAGATATATCTAGAAAAGAAAATAGGATTTTCCACTCTACCATTACGTCTTCTCTCTTATCTTGGAAAGTAGAAAGTGCAGGAACGGTTAGATTGTAGATTGTATATGGTGGCTGCAATGTTGCAGCTACATGACAATAATTTGAGAATCACAATTACATGGGAGACAAGGACACACAATATGGATGGCGGAGGAATGTGAATTTCGCCGTGATGATGGTTGGATGCAATGAAGAATTGACAAGGTGATTGAATGCAATGGTTCGAGGGTGAAAAATGATGACAAAGGATTCATTGCGACGATAGAGGAATTAGTGGCTATGATGGCGATGAATTCCATGCGGGTCACCGGATGACAATTGCCATTTGGAGGCCAATGGTGCTGCACTTTTTATTCCAATGAGATAATGGTGTTAGAAGCTCTCAAGACTGACAAGTGTAGCATGATGTTGGGAAGATATGTGGATGGCAATGACAAAATGTTGGGGGACTTGGAAATTGGGGCTGTGGATGTGCACAACCGTATGTAATAAGTTTTATTTATTTTTTGATTATTTTTTAATCTATTAAATTCTATTATTTCTTTTTAGAATTTTTTTCTCTACCTTATATATATGATTATTTTTAACCTTTTATATTTATTTAAATTTCTGTTTATATATATATATATATATATATATATATATATATATATATTTTTTTTTTTTTTTTTTTTCACTTAAAAAAATTATATTTTTTTAAAATTATATTTTTGCTATATATATATAATTTCTAAAAACCTTATGGTAGATGGAGAATCTCCAACATTGTGTAGCACAACGCTTCAATTACGATGACAACAAGGTTGATGAAAAGTTGATGGCCAAAGATCGAAATTAGACTAGCTCTATGTAATAGTTGAGTGGCTAGAGGATTGAACAACTTTGATACCAATGTAACGAACAAAGTTCATATATGCAGAATAATACTCAGAATATCTGGTACATACGAATGTCCATCATGAGATATAATATATTATGTAAGAATATTTAAATACAAGTGAGATGATATGATTGTTATAAATGAGGTCTTCTTATATACCTAGGCAGGTGCTGTTACACCATTTTTTGGTCATTTAACTTGTTACTATTAGATGGACCTAAGTACACCATGTAAGACCAATTTTACCTTAAGTAAAATTGCTTTCACTATGAAAAATAACTTAGTAAAACACCTTTATTAAGTTGTTTATGGTCTAAACAAGAAACCCCATGAAGAAATATTAAATAAATCCACATTTGTTTGATTTTCCTCAAGGAATAATTAGTTAAACAACAGTTTAATTAATATTCCTAGTTATATTTAACCCAAAACAGGAAAATTAATTAGATAAATTATTATTTATCTTATTATTTTCTAGGAATAATTATTTAATCCTTATTTAAATAATATTCCTTGTTAAATTTGACTAAATCACTCATAAATAGTTAAATAAATCATTATTTATTTAATTATTACTCAACCACATCCTTAAAATGATAAATAAATCATTTATTTATTTATTATTTACAAACAAAGGGATTTGACCCAAGTCAAATTCCTTTTCCCTCCAACAAAAATAATAAAATATTCCATAAAAGTTGGATCTTGATTTGGTTAATAATATTTTAATTATACACCAATATCTAGACTAACTCAATATTTTGTTATAAATAGAAGGGGTTTTCCATTCACTCATCACCTTTTGTTGCCTAAAGATCACTCTGTGATGCCCGGGCTACTAACCCACATTTTTCAATCTTGTTTGCCTATAAAAATGCATCTTCAAATTTTACCTGAATAAATTTAAATTTGGCAACTTTAATAGACATGCAGAAGCTTGACTTTTTCTTAACAATGATTATAAGAACATTGAAATATCCCCTATTATGATTTTTAAATCAACTACTTGAAGTTCACATAACCCCAATTATAAGCTTCCCTTCAAACCAATATTGGGCCTTACAAAAACTCAATATCAGATTACCTTCCATCTATTATATCATAAACCCGAAGTAAAAACTTCGGTTAGCACATAAACCCTTTTTTATATGCTAAATCACTACATGCACATATATATCTGTCTGCGGCTGGCATTACATAATATATATCAACATTTCCCAAATCAAATGTTATAACATGTTAATAAGCCAACTCGCAATCTTCGTTCGTATAACTCCGACCCATTTAACTTTTAAATGTAAATGAATTACTTAATTAAATGCTTTGGGCCGACAACACATCACGACACACCTCTCATCGTTAATCCACTCGCAACTAGGAGATGTGACCACCGTATGATCATTTGATCAACACATCCGACGGATATCGCATTTTTTTTCGGCTCATAGTTTATCACTCAGAAATTTTGCGAAATTCGTGGTTTTGGGAAACCACCTCCACCTACGTGTCAAACACCGAAACGTATCGCATTTTTTTTTTTTAACAAATAGCTTACCATTTTATTATTATGTGAGACCAGTGGTTTCGATAAAGAAACACTCCTTTACTATTTCTCCTTCACGGTTCCACTCCTTATCTTCAAGGTTTCGCCTCCTCTGCTCTATCACTGCAATTCGACCTCGGCTCAGTTCAATTTGACCAAATAAAGTTTGATTGCAAACATAACCACACTCAATTGCACTGCAATTATCCACGGTTTCCTCAATGCTACAGATCGCCCTTACTTGTATAACTCCGCCTCGCTCTTACAGTTTGAAGGTCCGCTCTCCAATTACAGATTGTATTAACATTCACCTCTATGGTTTAACAAACCTGTTGTTTGTTCATCTACGCCCTCACTATGCCGTCACTCCTTCACACAGAATTTAACACGGACTTGAATATATTCAATATCAAAAGTTAGCCCTTTTATGCCCTCAATAAAAATATCAGAACCTCTCCATATAGTATTAGTGTGCAACCAATTCACACAGAGACTTGTATAAAACATGCGACTCGGTGAAGCTCAAGGGATGAAAATTTTTTCTTCACACAAGGAGAAATAACCCAAATTCTTCCACAAATTAATTATTCAGAAATTTAAAAAGAATCGAATCTCCTTCAGACAGTGATTACATAAATTTCAATTCATCTCAGAATGCGTCCAACTTGTCATATATAGTTTGAGACAGGCAATTTAAATACCTTACTGGAATCGATCCTTTTAGTGATTTATTCACCCAATTTTAAAATCAATTAGAAATACAAACGCAGCCTCAACCAAGAATCAAAATGACCCTGAATTCTTCTGTATAATTAAAAATCAATTAATTACAAAACTCACTTTCTCTGTGGTTTGATCTTCAGTTCGATGGCCCTTCTATCCTCACTACTCTACCTCTGCATAGCTATCCACCTCCTATCTGATCGTAGGATTACATTTATACAAATTAACAACAAACCAGTTCAACTTCCTTAACAGTTCAACAAAGACTCTTGGAATTCTCCAAAGTCCTAAAGTTAGACTCAATTCCTAAAATAACTGAAACTGACTCTTCACATCCCTAACTAATCAACTTCCCTCATGTTCTCTAGTGGTTAGAGAACATTTAAAATTCCTCACTATTTTATTCAAAATACTAATAATTACATGAGAATTTAAAAATATGAGACCCCCCTATGTCTACTTAGATACAAAGTATTTTATTGTGCCTAGTGCCCTTGCATCAGAATCCCAAGGTTTAATTTGTTCATGATCTCCTGATCATGTGTCTTTAATCTCTGCCACCTAGATCCCATACTTTGTTTTTCTACTATCCAAAAACTGCATCATCCTTCAACTGCTCTTCTCCAGGTCTCCATATCCTGTTTTGCATCTTGCCTCCAGCTATGCTTTCATAATCTCTTCTTGTATTTCCTTTGCTAAAATTTCTCTGCTTTCTTGCTGCTGTCTGCTACTTCTGAAACACCTTCATCATTAGTTCTCTGATGTTTTCAATTTCTCAGTCCAGTTTATCTTCTATCTGGAAATCTCTTTGTCTCTTGTTGCTGCCAACACTGTTGCTGTTACTGCCTCCAAGAATTTTGCTGCCAAAATTGCCTCCTTTACCATAAATGTTGCTTCCTCACATGTTACTAACATGTCTACAACTCCTACAGATGTCACCTCCCATGTTGCTTCAGCTTCCACCATAGATGTTGCTGATGCCAATGTTGCCTCAACTGTTACCTCCCCGATTGTTGCTACCCCCCAAACTTCCTGTCCCTTTGCAACAATTTTCTTTTCCTCATCACCTGCAATTTTACTTTTAGAAAATAAATCACCAATTAATTTTATTCTTGCAGTAACATACTCATTCAACATACTAGTAAACATAATCAAAATTTTCAAACTAGTATCTACCCCTCTTTCTTTCACAGCTTTAGGCATCTTTACTTCAGTGTCTGGAGTCTCCTGTTTAAATGTTTGCAGCAAACATTTCAGCCACTCATTTTGTACTTGCTTCCCATCATTATAGAGTATGCTGCAATTCAGTTTCAGCATATCCCTCTTCTTTCTTAACAATCTTCAGTAATTGTCTTGCACCTTCTTGTTTGATTCTGGAAATCAAATCAAGTTCTTCAGATTTTGAAATTTCATCTTCTATCAGAATAGAATTCTAATTTCTCATCACTGTGTCAGTTTTACAAATCTACCCCACAGTCTGCCCTTGGCCCATTAGACAATCCAATTCATACCTGTCACCAACAATAACAAATTTCTGCATATGAGACATGGCTGTCTCACCTTATTTCTGTAACAGTTCCTCTTCTTTTAAGACAACTCCAAGAGATGGATTGTCCTTTGCATCACCTGTAAGCACAATCTAATTGTCAGTTTCAAAATCACAAGACCCTATGGTCTCACTTGTTGATCCAGTCACCAAATTTTCTTTTTGCAGTCCTAAGTCTGTTTCAAGACTTAGAAATTCTTCACTATCTTTCTCCTTAGCTTCTAGAGTTATCTCCACTGTTCCAATCACCATATTAAAATGATGATCCTTCACTATGTTTTCAGCTAACATAGTTTCCCTTTCATTCAATTCTCTGACAATTTTCATTTGTTGTCCCTGTTTTCCTGCATGACTAACACATGAACCTTCAGCACTAAAATTACAAGGTCTCAATACCTTTTCCTCCTCTGACAACAAATCAGTATGTTGTTCTGATTTTCCTTCCAAATATTCTGTTAGCACATCAGTATGCTGATTTGCATCCTCCATGAGACTGTCAGCTAGTCTCTCCTTCTCTCCATCATTTGCTTCATGAATGTCCTTCTGCAATGATTCAGCCAAATGAACATTTTGGTGAATCATTTTCTTATCCTCTGTTCTCTGATTGTCATTCATGAAAATTCCTCTGTCTTTCTTCTTCAACAATTTATCCTGTGCATAGGTCCTCTTCTTCTCCAATTCTCTTCTTTGGAAATCCAACCTTCTATACAATTCAACAAATTCAATTGGAGTAGATTTTGGGAACCTCACAAAACCTTTTATGCCTCTACTTGCTCTTGACCAATCATCAGCTGGTCCTTCTCTCTCTGCTTCAATATTTTGCTAAATATTCTCATTGGACTCTTTTTTCTTCATGTATTCCTCCTGAAATCTTACTATCTCAGCATTGATCTGAACAGATTTCAGATTCAATTTCTCCTCCTCAACAAAATTTAAATCTTGTTCATCTTCCTGTGATGTACTTGCAATCATACACAACTCTTTAGTTTTAAAACCACAAGACTTTTCAGTCTTGGTTTCTTTCTCAAGCACTTCCCTTTGAACAGATCTGCATGTGGAATCTTAAAATTCCATCCTTGACTCAAGAACTCTGAGTTCCTCTTCCTCTGTAAAATCTGTAATCACCTCACAATTGTCAGGCTCAAAAGTACAAGGCCTTACACCATCCACCTGATCTGGACTTGTCCAATAACTCATGAAATCAACAATGATTTTCTCTTCAGCAAGACAAGCTTCTTGCTGCCTTAAGTCTTCATCATGGTTCATAAGATCCTTCATAGATCTGTATTCTTCACCTGTACTCTATTCTGCTTCATAGCCAGAAATTATTTTCTCAACTCAGCTGCTTTGAGTTCCTCTTTCAATAGGGAAATATCCTTTTGCCTCAACCTCAATTGTAATGGTTTCCATTTTACTCTCTTCTTCATGAGCCAACCAACTCTCTAGCTTTCCTCTATCCTATTTTCTAGTTTATTAAACTGTTTTGTGATCTCAACCACCTCTTTCCAATATTCTGCATCAGTCAATTTCTGCCTCAGTCGCCTTCCAAATCCCAGTCAAAATCTGGAATGCCAACATTTCTCGGTGTATCATTGATGAGGGGGCATCCACCTGTGTGATGTCTGCTTTGGTTTGGAAGAAAATCAGATCACCTGAGTTGGCTCCTTCCACGATCACTCTCCGAGCATGGGATGGCCACGCCTCCCAGCCCATTGGCCTGTTCCGCAATTGTCCCATTAATCTTGCAGGAAAGACTGTTTGCATTGACGTAGAAGTCATTGATGCCCTTTAGATTGCAACATTCTATTGGGTCGTAGCTACACCTATGCGATGTCTATTGTACCATCTGTGGTTCACCACAAGATGTCCTTCCCTCATAACAGAAAGATAGTCATCATCAACCATTTGACATATTACGAATCGAAGTCTCAGACCTCCCCTGAGTCCATCATCTCTTTGGTGGCCAATAAGAAAACCGTCGATCCTTTGACCAGTGTCTCACCTGGAGTCTACAAATATTCCTCTTTGCTTGGTACATTCCCTAGTCTCCATCCTCCTGTCTCGGATCCCAACTTATCGAATTTTTTCATGATGCAATTGTCTCAGGCCGCCGTCAACCGACTTGCTTTGACTAGTCAGCAGCCTCCTCACCCTCCGCAGCCTGCTCCTAGTCCTTTAATTTAGCCCTCTGGACCTCCTCCTCCAGGCCCTTCATCTTCAGCTGGTATCCATGAGCCTCTTTATCCTCTCGTAACGGTTCCTCTAGGCCTTAACCATCTTGGAGCTGTTCCGCCTGGCCATTACCCCTCCAGTCAGATACCGTTCCTAGCTCCTCCCCTAGGAGTGTACACGGCACCTGTCATGGCCACCCTCTCTCTTCCTAACCTGACCCTGGGGATTCCTATATGGTACCTTGATCCTCCAGTCACTACCCCACCTGGTCAACCCAAACCTTATCTTGCTTTTACCCCAGTTCAACCGGTCCCCATTACTTCTCCCACTGCTCTAGTGCCTTAGCCACCTCAAAAAGAACCACTTCCTGTTGCAACCGCTTCAGGTAAGAAGGGAAAAGCTCAAAAAGAGGCAACTAAAGATAAGGTCACCCTGAAAAACCTTGCCCCTCCTCGGCCGCCAAAACGCACTATTTGGTGTTCTTTGTGTGATGTTGTCGGTCATGCCACCCATACCTGTCGTGAATTGCCTTGTCTCAAGCCCATGGTTAACGAAGCGTTTTCAGAGTCTGATATCCCAAAGGTATATGTCACTATACTCGATTCAGTCCCGAAACACAGGTCTTTGTGCAAAAATCACCCTTGTGCTTTGTGTGATTCCCATGGCCACTATACTCACCTTTGTCCCGACCTCAATGACTTCTGCACCTCTCTAGAGGCAGTTCACCAATTTGAGGCCAAGCGCAACGAGTCCACCGCTTCCTTATTTGCACGTTTTTCTTCAGCAGAACCGGAGGACACTTCCACTCCCATAGACATTCCCCCTCCAGATGTCGAAATGATAGAGTCTTCGGCCACTGTCCACTACCTGTCATCATCTATGAGATCCACGGTGGAAGACCCCCCTGGGACTTCCCCTTCTGTTTTGCCTGACCTCTCTTTAGCAATCACCTTGGGCTCAACATTAGTGGATCCTTCATCTAATTATCTTTCTGTCACCCCTAGTGATGATGCACATGTGAACCTCTCTTCTCATAATGATGATTCAGGTAGATTCTCCACGCCAGGTGGTCTTTCTTCCACCAGTCACCCCATCTTCTATTACGATGACGACATTATGGGAGTAACCACCACCCTTGACTTTATCTACCCCCCCTTACATCGAACCCATTCATTCGAACCACATACACCTTGTGGCCATTACATTGACACCCATTGTTTGGGTAAGGGGGCACCCATATTTGAGAGACCAGGAGAATAAATTCTCCACAAATCTCCTAGTGTATCTGGTGGTTTTGACTCTAGTACCATTATTATTCCACATTTAGAATAACCTCTAGAGTCCCATATCACTTCAGATCACTCTAAGGATGATACCCCTCATCATTCCTTCATCTTACATCAACAAACCAGTCGCTTCGACATTGTCGTTGACCAACCATTGAGTTTTCTAGGAGAGCACCAGCTCATTATCTCCAAATCCTCTCTTTGGGATAATGACACCACATACGCTAACCAAGAAACTTATTCCATTTTCTTCATATATGTAGTACCAAAAGATATTGGTAGTCCTCCATTCCCTTTCTCAAACTGCATAACCATAATGAAAACAAAAGGCACACCACATCATTTAAATGTGTTTAGATTCCCCTTTTCTAAATACATTTTAGCATGACCATAACATGCTTAGGGGCACCCATGCCCCTCAACCATAAAAAATCCTAGATATCAGGCAAACATAGTACTGAAACCCCCTTTCTCTAACAGGTCGCACTTTTCATGTCATTTCCTGGGACAAGTTGCAGTTTTCTGCCCAGTACCTGCTACCCATCTCACAGAATAGACCCCAAACAGTGTGACTTGGACTATTCATGAGATTTGGTTACCTAAAATGAAATTTTGATCCCCCTTAATTCAAAGAGTAGGGTTAGGCCTCTTACCTGCAATTGATGGATCTCGATTCCAATGGTTAGTTTGTCCACTACGATCGCCACAAGATTTAGGACCTTCTCTCCTCTCTACGTTCACCACAACTCCACTTGCAAATGAGTGAATTTGGAGGGAAAATGGCTTATTAAAAGAGAAACCCCTGATTTTTCTTTCGCCTGTTGCGGCCAAACCATAGCTTAGTTTCAAAAATCGTCTACATCGTTAGAAAGCTCTCACTGAGCCCTCAAATGGGTATCTGTTAGTTTTTTGTGATTTGATACTTCACCAGGACACATTTTGCCCACGAAGCATCACTTCACAACTCCCTAAAATCAAATTTCTTCACTTGCAACACTTGTACTTGGAGGCACCACTTTGCCTTCATACTTGTCCATCCTCATGTCGATTTTTGTCGTGAGTAACCATCATGTACTCATGTTTTTATGGTACCCCCCATTTCAACATCATCCCTGTTGTCAGTCTGTCAGTCGCTCTAATATTTTCTCTCGTGCCTTAGTTGAGGATCCCTTATTGCCTCACCTATGGCGGACCTCCTTCTGTCGACATTAGATTATCCATTCCAGAAGACAGGTCTAGAGGACGGTGTACCTTGGTTCCAGCTTCCACTCTTGTTTGGTGCCTCGGATCAGGCAAAGGGACCCCTTATTGCCCTTTGACTTGATTGTTTCTCAGCCCCAGATCCTTTCAGCATGATTGAGATTCGTATACTTGATGGTTCAGTGATGTAGTAGATGATACCGGTGATTCTCGAGTGTGTGTGAGATGTTTTCAGCCCTCATGAGGGGGTGGCCCTACAAGTAGCCCCCCACATGCCCGGATGACCTCTCCATTACAGCCTTTGATGTAGCTCCATATATTTGATGATGTCGGCCTCAGAACATGTACTCACTCATAAAAGATACTTTTCACACCTATAAGTCTCGCCTCCTTAGGGTCTAGTCCTTTAATGCTCAGTCTACCTTACAATTCTCTCTCTTTGACTTCCCCTTCGGTGTCTAGTGATTGAGTTCTTACAACGTACTTCAGTCATACTATTAGCTCCTAACGTTCGCATGCTGGGGGGAAATCTGTTACACCATTTTTTGGTCATCTAACTTGTTACTATTAGATGGACCTAAGTACACCATGTAAGACCAATTTTACCTTAAGTAAAATTGCTTTCACTATGAAAAATAAGTGAAGTTATAAACAACTTAATAAAGTTGTTTTACTAAGTTATTTTGTAAATATTAAATAAATCCACATTTGTTTGATTTTCCTCAAGGAATAATTAGTAAACAATAATTTAATTAATATTACTGGTCATATTTAACCCAAAACAGAAAAATCAATTAGATAAATTATTATTTATCTTAATATTTTCTAGGAACAATTATTTAAACCTTATTTAAATAATATTCCTTGTTAAATTTGACTAAATCACTCATAAATAGTTAAATAAATCATTATTTATTTAATTATTACTCAACCACATCCTTAAAATGATAAATAAATAATTTATTTATTTATTATTTACAAATAAAGGGATTTGACCCTAGTCAAATTCCTTTTCCCTCCAACAAAAATAATAAAATATTCCATAAAAGTTGGATCTTGATTTGGTTAATAATATTTTAATTATACACTAATATCTAGACTAACTCAATATTTTGTTATAAATAGAAGGGTTTTTCCATTCATTCATCACCTTTTGATGCCTAAAGATCGCTCTGGATCTATACTTTTGGTCTGACTTTGATCAACCATCATATTCATATTTTGCTACCATTTTTGTCTAGGTTTTCTACACCATCAAGAGAGAGGAATTTTAGATCTGAAGTGCTGAGGACTTACAAGAACTCATCCCATTGAGGAGAACTGGTAACACCCTTCTGCGTTTTCCTCCCAGGTGCCATTAATTCAAAATTCATTCAACATATTCTTGTCTTGTTTATTGGCTGCATGGAGTAAATCTTGTTTTTCTACTGCTTAATGTATTTTGATGCATAGATATAGATTTTTTCAGCATTTATCTTGATCACCTAACTGTAGATTTGAGGATATTGGCAGCCATCTTTGCTGTTAGGTCTATTTGTTATGCACAACTAAAGTGGTCTTTTTTTGTACGCTCGGAATTAAGATTTATACTAATAGGTGCCTAATCATGAACGATCATGTCCAATTAGAGTTTCCTATTCATTACTAATCACTAATTAATGATTACTATGATTCTTATTATTATTTATATTTACAATATTTTTATATAATTTTATTCATAAAAAATACTGATTGGAAAAAAAAAAACCACAAATAATGGTATAGAAAGATCAGACACACCCTTATAAAGAACTAGAGATTTGGGATAACAAGGATAATAACGCTTATTTCGTGATTGATACTTATATAAGTGAAGTGATGAATCATTATATATTTTCAATTACCAGTTATTATAGTGCATTGAAAAAGCTAAAAGATCTATGAATCACACTTAGAATTGAAAGTTGTTTAGTTGTTGGTCAAACTCTTCAACCTTGAGTTGAAAGACTATGACCCCTTGGCCATAGCCTCTGAAATTAGAGCCATCACACATTATGTGAAAGCCATTGGAGTTTAGATGGACACACCTCTCACAGCCTTTGTTAAGGCCCTTTATACCATGTCCTCTCACTATCCTCAATCCCTACAAGCTAGTGCACAACTTAAATCCATTACCTTCGACTCTCTTGTGGATAAGTTTCCAAATTAGGATAAATATTTTGGGAAGAGGAATAAAACATCTCAGTAGGTTGAAGAAGTATTGTGATTTTCATAAAAAGAGAAGAATCCATCACATGATTCTCCTAAAGGAAGACAAAACAAAATCGAATTTGGAAGAAAAAATTTCAGAGGCAGGGTGCATAAACACTATTAAGGATAAAGCTCTGATCTCCACCACATTTTTTGTGACAGAGATGGACATGATGCATCCACATGCAGAATCCCCTGGGAGAGAATCAAGAAAGATCGTAAAAAAGACAAAGGTGATATAACATATCCAACAAAAGGTAAAACACCTTAATGTACACATTATATTATTACCCATTACAATATTGGAGTAAATAAAGATTTGTTTTATAGTTCATTTTATTTTTGGAAAGATTCATGGCTGCTTGACATAGGTGTAATCTGCCATATGATTTTTTTGAAAGAAATATTTGAATACCTTAGTGATATTTTAGATATACTTTGAAAACAAGTCAAGTTTCAAGCCTTCCAGACATGACAACATCATACTTAAATTGCCTAAACTTCCTAACGTTCTTTTGCATGATGTAATGTACCTTCCAAAAATATAGAGAAACCCGTTGTCCCTTGTTCACATTCTCTTGCAATGACATCCCATTCATATGTTTGATGGAAAAGTAGAGATAAGAGAATCATTAGAGGAAATTTCATCCTAAAAGTGCTCCTGTAATTTTCATGTAATTTCCATGTCATAATATGTAAACCAATCAAAATTATTTAAACTTAGAAAGAGGTACATGTAAATATTTTGGAGGGGAAAGAAGAAAAACTACTTTTTTTAATTGTATTTTTGGCTTATCTCCTTATAGGTTTACTCAAATTTCAAGTTAAATACTCATTAGATGAGAAATTAAATTCAATATCCAACAAGTACCCATTATGCATATTTTTGGAAGACCCACCTTGACAAAAATTGCAGATACATTAAAAAAATGTTTTACACGTTTTTTTAATGTATCTGCAATTTTTGTCAATGTGGGTCTTCCAAAAATATACATAGTGGGTACTCGTTGGATGTGGGATTTAATTTTGCATATAATGTGTGTCTAAACTTGCAATATGAGTAAATCTATAAGGATATAAGCCAAAAATACAATTAAAAAAATAATTTTTTCCCCTCCAAAATTAAGAACTCTTATTTTATTATTTTAACTATTATTTTATTATTTTTCCTTACGAGGCCACTTTTAGGCTGAAATTTCCTCTAATGAATTTGACAAAAAAATTTACATGACTGGAGTAGAGGAGGAAATGTTGCTAAAGGGTCAAGGAAAATTTGCTCATACATAGAGGTCTGCATGTATTTCTCAGAACATTGGAGGTACATTTCCATTCAGCCTTCTATGGCATAGAGTTTTTGGACATCTTAATTATAACAATGTTCGTTTGTTGAAAAGGAATTCTAATGTTTATGCAACCAGCTCACAAAATAGAAGAAACTATAGAACAATGACTTAGAAATCAACCTCTTCTTGGGGGAAACCTACTTTACATTACATAAATGAACAATTCCTAGATGATACAAATGAAAAAAACCT
Source organism: Pinus albicaulis (assembly GCA_034641835.2). Classification (NCBI taxonomy): domain Eukaryota; kingdom Viridiplantae; phylum Streptophyta; class Pinopsida; order Pinales; family Pinaceae; genus Pinus; species Pinus albicaulis. Next base: position 146,472,376 of record CM076584.1, read on the forward strand.
ACTTTCTATTTATAGAAGTCTAAGGGGTCACAATATAATAAAATCCTACATAACAATAATAATGTAAGGGCATAACAATAAAAATAATGAGCTTTTATGTGGCACACTAATAACAATATGGGGACTACATGGGCACAACAATAACAATAAGGGGCTAAACTAGTATTATAGGGACCTAACATGACCCTCTTATTCAAAAAATTGTTGTCCTCAATGCTTGTGTAGTTTTGGATGCTTCTGTATAAAATTCTCATTCTCCCATGTGGAATCTTTAGCAGGTAAGTTCTTCACTTGATGAGATACTTTGAAATTGATCGATTTCGTAGCTGTTGAGTTCTTGTTTCCGTGACTACTTCAGGTTTCAATATGATTTTTCCTTCCTCGTCAAGTTCTAGAAATATTGTTTCAAATTGGATTTTGTCACCTATAACCTTATTTAAGCATGAAACATGGAAAACTAGGTGTACTCGGGAAGATGTAAGAAGCTCCAATTTGTATTCCATAGTACCAATATTTTGAAACATCTTGTAAGGACCATAGTACTTTGGAAATAATTTATTATCCTTCATAGCTTGCTTGAGGGACATTTTTTTGTACGGTTTTAGCCATAAAAATACCCAGTCTCCTACATCAAAACTTATTTCGTTGCGATGTTGATCTCCCTGTTGTTTCATTCGATTCTACACCAAAGTTAGGTTATCCTTTAAGAGTTGTAGAACTGGTTGTTTATGATTAATGTGATATTCCATTACTTGAACCTTAGAATTTTCTCTTAAAGATTATTTTGATGTTTGAAGCTCTAGTGAGCATAATTGTGCAATTACGCATAATTATTCTTTCTTTAGAAGCTTTTTCATGCCACGAGAGTTGATTATATTTTCTGGTTTCCCTAAGATACTCCTTAATTCAACTTCCTTTCCTTCCCAAAAAATACCAAGAAAAGTTGTTGAAAATTAAAAGCTATTGTACCCAAATATTGTAACCATTGAACTCCTAGTACAAGAATGGAAAGCATTGGGATATTCAATACTTATTCCCCCATGGACAGATTTATATTATGGCACTTTTCAGAGCAATTTATAGTTCCTCCATTTGCAACCATCACTTGGCACTTTGGTACTAGATGTAGGAAGCAATTCAATTCCTTGGTTATCCTACAATGAAAAAAATTATGGGTACTACTTGAATTAATCAACACTATTACATTTTTCTTCTTGATATGTCCTTCTATCTTGAGAGTTTGAGGAGTGGTAATTACTGCCAAATTCATTACAATATATGGCTGGATTCGTTTATTATTTCTTTAAGGTCAATTCATGGTGTATATCCTCTTCTTTTGAAGTTTATTGTTCCTTTTATTCCTCCTCTTCAAAATCTATGTAAGCTAATTTCTTCTTAGCACGCTTATGAAGTTTAGTGTATTTTCTATCACAACTGTAACAAAGCCCTTTTTCTCATTTTTCTTCCAATTTTTGTCGGGTCAACCTTGTAGGTCCATGTGAGCTAATTTATTCTCAGCACACTAATGAATTTTAGTGTATTTTCTATCACAACTGTAACAAAGCCCTTTTTCTCCTTTTTCTTCCAATTTTTTTTGTGTCAACCTTATAGTTTGTGGAAGGCTAGGAGAAACAAAACTTCCAACTTTATAGTTGTGAGTGGTAGGCTTCATTGTTGCCATAATTTTGCTTTCAATTTTTCTTGCCAACCTCAATGTATTCTCCAATGAATTAGGTTCCCAAAGGCAAACCTCATGTTGGATGTTATCCTTTAAAGTCCCTATGAATACATCAATCCTATGCTCATTTGGAATATCGTTTACTCTTATGTTCAATTTTTGGAAGTCCTCAATGTGATCCACCATTGAACCCTTTTGTTTGAGATTTATCAATTGCCTAAAGAAGGCGTTGCTCTTTGTATATTCATAATGTTCTATCATTTCATCCGTAAAAATTGACCAAGTTACAAGTGGTTTACGAGAACAAAGCCATCGATACCAAAAACTGATTGGGTTCTAAATATAAAGTTGCAATGCATACCTTTTGGTGTGTTTTTCACATTATGGAGATCAAAATATTTCTCCATCTGTAGTATCCATTTTAATAGATCATTGCCATCAAACGTCCTCATATTGATCTTTAGAATATGGTGGCTCTTCAATCCAATGTTAGATTTTATAAAATAATGACTAACAATTCTTTTGTTCTCATCATGAGTTTCATCTAATACCTTTTTTCCATTAGGAAGCATTTCTTGTAGCAACTGTGTCAAACCTTCCTTCAAACCTTCTATGTCTGCTTTCAAACCATTCTTAAAATCTTCCATGTTGCCTTTCATTTTTGCTTCTGTTCCATCCTTCAAACTTTCCATGTCCGATTTTAAACCATTATTCAAACCTTCCATGGATTTTTTTTCAACCATTATTTATACCATCCATCTTAGCTTCCATTTAATTTTTGGTTACTCTTTCCGACAACAACATTTTTTGCACTTTGTCTCATAATGTTGATAAATCATGTTGCATTTATTCCTCTTCTTCATGCACCATAGTAGAGTTTTCTAGTTGCTTACTAGGTGTTTCCATTATCTTGCTTCACGTCATTTTGGAATGAAACAATGATATTTATGCTTCACTATTCCCCTTCAATCACTTCAATCTAATTTTTCAAACAAAACTTATGCAATTAAAAAAAAACAAATACACACTTTTTTCTTTACTTTGTAGGAGCTCGATATTGAATCTGTTGTATATCTGTAATTTTTCATCCCCAAGATTTGAACTTCGGTCCAATGGTAGCCGTCTGAGTATTAATTCCAATGCCATAGGTCAGACCTAATTTGGATTCTTCAAGGTAAAGTAATTCCCGATCTCCCACAAATACCTAATTATGGACTAGTTCAGTAGATAAAATTTGTATGACATGTCATGTGTCACTATTTCGACCTTCGACTCTGAAAATGATATAAAAAAAACTAAAGTCTGTGCACTTTTGTACACTTTCTACAGAATTCAAATCTGATGTCTGAAACAAAATTTATGACGATTTTCCCTCAATCGCTTGTTTGATATGAAATTCTAGAGCCTGTAAAAACCCTAACTTCATAAGATCATATCTTTGAAAATATAGTGAACCAATATCTCAAATTCATACACGAGGTTCACCAGTATTTTGACTCAACATAGTTTCAATTTCAGCTTCTGAAACTTCATAGAAAAAAGTTATAGCAAAAATTCCATGTTGACTTTTTTGAAGAAGCGAAACCTTAGAATCCAAACCTTTGATACCAAATGTTATGCAACCAGCTCACAAAATAGAAGAAAAGATAGATCAACGACTTAGAAATCAGCCTCTTCGAGGGGGAAACATCCTTTGCATTACATAAATGAACAATTCTTGGATGATACAAATGACAAAACCTACTTTCTATATATATGAGTCTAAGGGATCACAATATAATCACAGCCTACATAATAATACTAATGTAAGGGCACAACAATAACAATATTTGGCTTCTATGGGGTACAATAATAACAATATGGGGACTACACGGGCAAAAAAATAACAAGAAGGTTCTACACTAGTATTATAGGGACCTAACACCAACTATTCCAAGGAAATTGAAGCAATGCGCTGGTTGGATCCTAGGAAAATACAATAGATATATGATTAATTTCATTGGTTATTACACCAAGAAGCATTTTACTTATTGAAAATTAAATCAAAAGCTTTTGAAACTTTCAGAATTTTTCACGTATGATTGAAAATGATGCACAATCACATATTTTCTCACCTGATACTGATAATGGAAAAACATATAATTCTAATGAATTTGAAAACTATCTTTGCCAACATGATATTCAACATCAAAATTTTGTTGCATACAATCCTTAATAAAATGTTGTAGCTAAAAGAATGAACATGGCTATCTTACACTAGACAAATTTTGAGGTCTAAAATGGGCCTAAAAAAATGTACAACCAAAATAAACTTTATAAGAACCAATAGGATTCAAGTTGATGATGTTAGCCATGGGAGATGATTCACCATTTTGGACTAAAAAAGTAAAAATATTAAAAAATAAAAAATAAATAAACTACTTTTTCAACTCATATTTTCAACTTATCTCCCTATGTTTTATTCAAATTTTGAGCAGGATCACTCGATGAATGTGGAATTTTATTCCTCATCCAAGAACTACCCATGTTGCATACTTTCGATGGACCCCTCTACACGAAAAATGAGAAATACATGAAAAACATGATTGCAATCATGTTATTTTAGTGTATTTTTCATTTTTCGTGTAGTAGGGTCCATCGAACTTATGCAACATGGGTACCCCTTAAATGAGGAATTAAATTCTGCATCCAACGAGTTATCCTGCTCAATATTTGAATAAAACCATATAGAGATAAGTTGAAAAAGTATTTTTTCTTTTTTACCTCTAAAATTTGATGATTTAATCTAATATTAGTTTATTATTTCTACTATTATTTTATAATATTCCTTAGGAGGTCCATTTTAGACCTCAAAATTTCTCTAATTAATATGGTTCTCTCAATGAAGTTTTTCAAAAATGTAAAGTTGATGTTTTGGGTTGATGCAGTTCTATGTGCAGTATAAGTCAAAAATAGATGTCAATCTCATGCTTTTAGAAATATTACTCCTCATGAAATGTGGTATGGCCACATTCCTTTGGTAAGGAATCTAAGGATATTTGGTTCCACCTGTTGTGCCTTAATTCCTAAGTGTTGGACAACTAATATGTGAGGGTTGGTGCGAAGGAATGTAAACTTTGATAGAAGTGCAAGAGACCTCTTAGAAGATGAAACCCAAGGGTCACACAATGAATTAATGTGTATCATATGTGAGTTTGACATGGTATCAAAGGTAGTGTGTGGCCTTCCCCAACCACTAGTTTTGTGGTATTCCTTCAACTAGGCACTCTTCCATTATATGCATTACTTGTCTAACCAAACAATTTCCCTCAAAAATTCACTGAGTCTTGCTTATTTCAATGGTAATGATCCATGCGTACTTGATGATATCTATGAAATGTTGGAATTGAATGCTAAAATCTACTCTTATCATAATTTGTTGGACTAGGTTACATAGGAGAGCCCATGTTCCTCCTTAATTATGTTTGATCTCTCATCTGTTCACCTACAAATCCAACCCCGTTAGAACCTAGACACTCTCTAGACTTGTAAAGTCTACACCCCATTTGTGTGTGATTCGACTACAACATATCTATGCCCAAAGGCCTCAAGCTACTACATCAGTTACAATGAGAAATTCAAGTCCTCATTTTCTTGAATTGTTAAAGGGCATCAAGCCATTATGATTGACTGATATTTCCATGCAACTCAACAAATTTCAAGTTTGAGAGTCTGAATGATGTGCTTCTTGATTGATTCCACTTAAGATAAATACTTTAGAAATAAAGGTTTGAGAACATAATGAAATCATTATTGCTTCCTCTTTAGCTTCATGCATAGGTCGAATCTTTTTTACCTCTTCAGTTAGTGTTGACGCCTCTTTGTCAATGGATCTTATAAAAGATGCATGGGACTACCATTTCCTTTCTTTGAGTTCCCTAGTTACGTTCCAATAATCTTGAGTGTACGTTCTCTCTTATTCTCTCTTCCTCATATTGGATTTGATATCCCACATTGTGAAAAGAGGGGCATCATTGTTCTTAGTTAGAGATTTGATGCCATATTTTATCTGCAAAGTGTATTAAACAACCTCATTATTTTCTTTCAATCATTTCTCTATGCACTTAGTCTCTTTTGTGCCCATTCTCAACTCTCAATTGATGAATCATGCAAAAAGATAGGGAAACACATGCCAAAATCCTTGACTGTTCTTGGCTCTCGATTTTACTATGGTCTAGAAACCCCTCATTCACCAAAGGATATGAACCATATGAAGAGGACTTGCAACCATTTCACTTATGTTTTTTTCCTTACATGTTCATCAAAATGTATTTGCATCTAAGTCTCTAGATATGGTTTTCAAAATATCAACTAAGGTTCTACCCATAACTTTTGTTGGGAACCTATGTCTAATTCGAGGTGTTCTATGCATATTTTTTCACTTCATTCTATAAATTATTTGAAGTTGACACCTCATTGAAGTGACCTCTAAGAAAATGTGATTTTCAAATGAAGGAAATAATTGTGCTTTGTATTTATCAGAAATGAAATGTTTTTTTGTTACACAAGAATTTCTACTGAATTTGTAGGCTAGTTGCAATGGTCTGGAATTACTGTGTAATCCTTTATTCTTTGATCTTGGGTTCAAGGTGAATTGAAACAATTGTTGCCTTCATTTGGGAGAAGTTTGAAATATGTAGCCCGTTATTGTAGTCTTTCTCATGCATTTATCATTATTTTTTATCTAAAGTGTTTGGAGTTACTAAAGAAATGGATATGAGCTTTACATATGGTCTTTGATTTCCTTTTTTGAAACTTATTAGTGGCATGGTTCAACAAAAAAGCAAACGTCTATCTCCCTTTCTATTGTTGAAGTCGAGTACATAACAATTGTAGCAAGTTGTACTCATATTTTGTGGATGAAAAAAACACTACATGACATGAAGGTAATGTATGATAAGCATTTTCCTGTTATATGTGATAATAAAAATTCTATCAGCGTATCCAAGAATCATGCTCTTCATTCCAAGACCATGCATATCCCCATAAAGTACCATTTTATTAGGGAACAAGTGGTTGATAAAATTGTGAAGTTGGAATATATCCCATCAAAAGAAAAAGTTGCTAATATATTTACCAATCCTCTTGCCTGAGAAACTTTTGAGTATTTAAGAGAGAAGTTGGGACTACTATCTCAATTTTCTCTTCAGTAGCTTTCTCCACAAGCAAAGAAGGAAGTTGTTCAATATGGATGTTTGTAATGGTTTGAAAAAAACTTAGGAGGATTTTTTAGATTAGCAGGAATAATATGAGTCCAGGGGGAGTTATTCCTACCCAAATAGTCACATAATTGATAGAGGGAGCTTAGATACAGTAGTACCAAATCGAGTATATTAAGGCACATAAGACAAGTCCACAAGAATATCAAATTTCCCATATAAAAATAAAAAAAATAAATAACATGTTATATTAGTTCAGGGGGAGTATGATTGCAACAAATATTGATGGAAGAATGAGCTCATGAGGAGAGAATCATAACATAACAAGGGGATAAGATTCACAAGTAATATTAGCTTTAGATCAAGTCCAACAAAGGAAGTTGAGCAATGAGAAGAGTGAAAATTCGAGGAAAGTGAAATGGTAACATTGCAATTGATTCATTCCATTGGGGAGAATAATAAAAAACTTGTTATATATTTTTAAGAGGGATGACATAAACCATTTTCCATTTATTTCAAAGGGGGAGAGTGTGCAAACAGTTTTTGGCCGCATGGTGCTAACATTGATGTCAACCTAGGATGTCTACCTAATGAGTCAACCATGGAGTGAATTGTGTTGGCATTGATGCCAAAAATATTGTAGGATTTGTAATGATGATAAAAGGCTTTTTGATGTGTTACTAAGGTGTTTATGATGTTTGTAGAGGCTCTGCATGTGTTAGAGAAGCATTGAGGAAAAATGGAAAGTTCTGGGCATAGAGGAGGTGAGTTTCCATGATTGAAGGAATATTATCTAGAGACAATTATGAACAAAGTGAAGATAAAAACATGTTTGATGGGATGACTATATTATCAAAGTGACAATGGTCTTTGGGAGCCAGTTCAATCCTTGCGACAATGTTTGTAGAGGGGAAATTCTGATTTGTGTGCACACACAATTTACCATGAACATTTCTCAAGGTATTTGCCTAAGGTTTTTGATGGTTTAGAGTCAAAATGAATTGGTATTAATTCTAGAAAGTGATTAAGTCAAAGATAAGTATCTCATTGAATGAAGATGATGGAGGTTCAAGTCAAGGTGAAAAATGCTAGAGTATGAACAAGAGTGTTTAGCTCTCCATGTCTTTATGTCATTATTTTTTGATCACTTATACTATTTTATTTATAGGAAGAAGCTTTGTGTTGGAGAGGTTGGTTCCTTTGACAGAGAGAGATATTTGGAGCATTGAGAGCCAATGGCTGAGGAGTGATATAGCTGTAGTGGTTCATGAGTGCATGGATCAGAGCCCGTAGCATATTGTTTGGTTTAGTTGTTTCATGAAGAGAATATGTTAGAGGATGGTGGAGCTATTATTTATTATATGTCTGACATGCTTGTGTTACAAGGGTGAGTTATTTGAGTTTCGTAGTATATTGTTATTTTTTTTTTTGCAGAGGTTTATACATGCCGCCATGGAAAATTTTGTATGCTACTATTATCATGTGTAGATGATGTTGGGATTATGCATTGATTGATTTTGTATTGTAGAGATATTTATCCCTTGTATTCAGAGCATCTATAGTTGAGTTTGTGAGAGAGTTTGATGATTTGGTCAATCATGTGTATGTATGTTGTCGAGTGATTATTGAGATAGTAAGGGAAGATTGATTGAGAGAGGCTGATTATATTACATAATTTGTATTTATTTGTGTTAATGCATTGTAAGTTGTATGAGAATGGAGAATATTGTAAGCCTAATATGAAAATGGAAAAAAATATGGCTCACAAGTTTTTGATTGTAGAGAACAGTGGATCCAGTATGAAACATTGTGAAACAAGGTCCACAAGAGGAGCTTGAAGGTTGGGGTATTCAGTGGGTAAGTGGTGGCTTGTGAATTTAGGGTGTAGCTACATCCTTCAGTTAGAGGTCTGAGAACTTGGGAGTGGTGGGTGGAAATAATTGGGTGTTAGGGAATCCAACAGGTGGTGGCCTGCAAAGTCGTGGGAGTGGTGGCTTGTAATAGGTGGCGACCTACAAAGTTCATATAGGTAGTGGCCTGGATTGAGTAGCAACTCTCATGATTGGCAAGTTGTGGATTGCAAACTGATGGTGGCCAGTGATCATATGTAAATGAAGATTTTGATGATAATAATAAAAGAAGATGAAGATAACAACATTAATGGTTTTTCTCAGTTGGGTTTTCCACCTAACATTCAGTGTCCCCTTGTGATTATTTTTATGTGATGATCAATGATTCTCTCATGGTTTACATGTTTATGTGCTGCTGATGATTATACGTTAATTTGTATTGTTTCACATATATTTTATATGCTTATGGTGTATATTGGCTGATCTAGGAGGATCTTGATCAATACAGTTCAACAGAAAGGTCTAGTCAACTTCAGCAGTTCGACGTCCAGTTCAGTATTCAGAATCATCAATTTGCTAGTGAAAAAGTCCTTCAGTATCGTCCATGGTTCATTGTTAGGTTCATGGCATGGTCATCATGTGTTTTGAATTTGGGTTAAGAAAGGTCTACAAAAGGTGTAATACCTTATCATGTAAAAGGTCTAAGGTTAAAGCTAACCTAGATCTAAAATCCTATACCTAAGCCTAAAATTTCTAGACCTAAGGTGTCAAATCCTAATACATATGTCATTAAACCCTATGGTTCTAAAAACCTAACCTAGATCCTAAGCTGCTATACATAAACATTAAACTTAAGGTGATAAAGTTCTAGTGCAAAATAAAATCATATATTAAACCTACTTTTGGGCCCAAAACTATGTTATAAACCTTATTAAAAGGTTTCAGGCCATAGAATGGTTTAAAACATGTTAAAAAACATAACTTTATTATAATGTTCGGGCTATTAAAAGGTTTCGGGTCAAACTTTAAGGGTTAAACTATACTATAAAAAAAACCCATTCAAACTATGTAATCAATTAAGACATTTGATTGCGGCTTGTAAACCGAATCGGAACCGTCGGGTAGTTTCCTATGTGAACGTGGCGGTGACTAAAGGTAAGCCGAAACTGCCGGATGTAACCGTAACTGCCAGGAACAAGCCACCCAAAATTCCTGTACACATGTTGGAAGTTAACAGTTTCCATGCGGTAATGCTGATCGTCGGGATAAACTTTATTATAAAGTTTAAAAATGGGTTTTTATAATTAATTATGCACTGAGGTGTTGTTGTAGCCACTACAACAAAACCCAAAATTTTGGGTATATTCAAAATTTCGGGTCCCCCTCTGCTTGCTTAGCCATTAAGGTCTTTCACCCAACCTGTAATCAATAAAATCCCCGTGGCCTATCCCAACCCCTCATGGGATTTCTCACCATCATGATCAGATGCTTTTGCTGCAATCATGCCGTGTGTGGGAGGGATCATCAAACACACGCTTGAATAGGAACTTCTCTGTGCATTAAGGATATTCATTAGAAGCCATTTCATCATGGATCATTTAGGCATTCTGTCTTGATACTCCACCAATCTCATGTAAATTATTCAAAGGCATCATTCTCTACAAGGTATCTGGGAACCAACTGATGTTATAATGTTTCATACAGGTCAATCCCACGATGATACACTCATCAATGTCATCACCACACCAAGGGAAATAAATTTAAGCTAAATAACAAGACCATAGCTTCGAAACTGCCATCTGATGTTCGGATTTGATATGATAGATGATAAAAGTAAACCTAAAAGGCATCCCACATACATACCAAAGCCATAACTAGAGGGAAAAAGGGGGGATTCTAATTATTACGCATTCCAAAGCATCTTGAAAGGTCATGGATTAAAAAGGAATGGCTTTGTCTCCGTAAAGAGCGCTCTATCAACCACCCAAAGGCCCACGTAGCATGAAATCTTAAGAAATTCGCAGCATATACATATGCATTGTGGAAACTTTTAATTAGGAGGGAAAGGCGCCCGATATAAATGATCTTTTACAAAGACGAATTCGGGCTTCTCGGAGGTAAAACCGGAGCGCACATCCCAAATAAATGTATTTGAGACTGCATGTTCCTCTTTGCAGTGCGTTTTCGATTGCAGGCTCGTGAGGGAAGGAGAAGCTCACCACGGAAGCGGAATACCGATAATGGGTTCATGGAATGAGCATTAAGAAAACACATGTTGACATGGTATTGGCCTGCTAACCCTTACCTTTTCGGGGTAGAGAAATCATTTTATTTATTCTGAATCCATTGAAATAATTAAGCATCCTCCGCAACGCCGTGTTAAGCACAGTCTCTGTATTGCACAAACCCAAGCGCTTCGAATTATGAAATCATTGTGTCGGCATAATTACAAGTCGAACCCACAGACTTTCACTGGCCGGAGGCTGGAGTTTGTTGATATCGCGTAGTCACCCGTGATGGAATATAAAAGGGAGTCGTAAGGCCATGGACAACACGGATGCTGCCGCCTCATAAGAAACGTTCTTAGGGGTGTGCTGTATGGAGGGCGTTTAGATGAGGCGTCATCCATCGCTTTGGAATAAGCTTCAGACGTTCTATGGACCCATGCAAGAATTCAACATAAATCTGTCGAAATCCACATGTCTGGGTCTTCAAGGAGCAACCAGGTCGGTACGCAAAGAGAGGTCAATATATGCACAAATGAAAGGCTGAGAGGCATTTCCATATTAAGTGTATACAAGAACCGCAACGCCGTTGTCGATAGAAGTGAACAGTTGATACATGAAGGCCCTCACTGCACTGAAAGACTGTAGAGAGTATCTTTGTCACATCGCACATGCCTTATTGACCGCCCGTATAATCATTTTTCATGATGCACTGGCATGAAATGAATATGTATGCGCTGCGACTGCGACCATGACCGCCGGAGGCCCGTAAGAGAAGGAGGAGACCTATTTCGTCATCCAAAACGTGACTGCGTCAAAGACGAAATAGGTCGCCAGGTCGCGAAACTGGTAGGGTGAAGGAGGATGCGACTGGGTTAGAATTGCGACCCTGCGACCTATTGAGGTCGCATCCCACATTAAGAGTGAAATCACGTGACCCCCTCCGAGTCGCTGAGTCGCTAAACTATGAAACAGATAAAAAATGCGACTTGATGGTGGTGGCGACCCTGCGACTTGTTTGAGGTCGCACCTCACATGAATAACAAAGTTGTGCGACCCCTCCGAGTCGCTGAGTCGCATAACTCTGAAACAAATAAAAAATGTGACTTGGTGGTAGTGGCGACCCTGCGACCTATGAATTTCAGGCTTTACGTGTACACACTGAGAGAGCTTTCCAATAGTGTATGGGGAAGGAGCATCCGGCAAGTCGGACCACGCTGTGATTCCAAAGAACATCGAAAGTGTCAACTTGCGGGCTCGTGGGAAAATTTCAAGGGCATCATAATTTTCTTAGATCCCTAATACGAGGGTAAGAAGTGAACATTCTGCTACCAAGTTTCTACACAGGGCTGCGAAGAGGGGCTGCACGAAATCCTTTTGTTCCCCAACCCCCAAGGAAGATTTAAAGAATAGTTTTATCTCTGATAATGGAGACAGGGGCACCGATATCTCCTAAAATTGTAAGATAGGAGCTCCAGATGGCACCTACGTGGGACAAATAAAGCCCAGTTTGAAGTACGTTGCATCATAGTGGGAGCTGAGTGCAATGTGAACCCTAGACCACTGTGGTCATGGAAGAAGCAATGTTCCATAAAATGTGTAACGACTACCAAAATAGGTTAAACTACAGATCTGCATTTGACACTCAGTCCATAACCATACCAACGGACATTACAGTGATTAAAGAGGTGCAAAGATGGCCTACACAAGCCATTCTCTCTGATGACAAAGTGGCAGAACACTTGACCACACATGGGTCTAAATTTATTGTTTTCACTCTTGCAAATTAATTAAATACGCTCTTAGCAGTATTATTATTTGATCATGAAGACATATGACCTATGTTATTTTATTGCATGAAGAAGCTTTCAGTTTGCACAAAAGGTTTCCCCAGCAAACAAGGGGACCTTTTCAAATCAAGTAGATTCTCAGGAATCTCCAAGGAACTCACTTTAAGTTCAAAGGCACCTGGCCACATCCACCGAAAGAAGGTCGCAAGTCAAAAAATCCAGTGAGGTCGCAATAGTGGCTCAAGTCGCAGGTCGCAGAATAGACTGGGTCGCAAGGCAACCCAACAGTCGGGAAAGCGAAAAGTCAGGGAGCCCAAAGGGCAAGCTTTGATCTATAAATACTTCCTTCAGGAACTTGTAAAGAACTTTTTCGGAGGGAGACTCAAAGAGAATAACATTGTATAGAAGGGCTGCACATTTTGATTATGAATACGAGCACTTGTAAAACCCATTTTTGGATCTGATGTCGGTTAATGTTCCAACACTATGATTATTCTATTTTCAGTTTCTAATATCTTTTGGTTAATGAAACTGTCTCTCTGATTACATCATTATGCATTATAGTTTTCTAGACATGTGTTAATGGTGTTTAAGTTCTATGTCTGCTTCAATAAATGTTAAAAACTTTGTTTACTAACATTATATTACCAACTTAATCATTCAAGGAAATGAAGGGTATCCTGCCATAAAGAACTATTTCTTCTGGGGTTAATACATCTTTTGTTTTTACAAGTATGACCCTAATGACGTGCTGTTAAGAGCATCTCCTTTTGGTGCCATGCTTTCTAACTCATCTGGCTACGCATAGTGTTATATGTTCATTTACTTCATCAATCATGTGTTTTGTATCATTTGAATAAGCGTGTGTCCGTAGGTTCACAGAGTTCTCCCGAGACCAAAGGAAAAGAAACTAAGTGGTAGCTGGACCCACACCCTGGACGGGATCCCTATTCCAAATGGTTTAGAGTCTAGTTGGGACTTTTTACTGGGGAGAGCCCTTGCTGTTGGCCGGACAGATTTTCCCGTCAACAGGTGTATCAACTTATCCCTAGGTTTGTGAAAAAGATAGGATCCGAGACCCTTTTGCATAGTTTATCTCAACCCATTGCTATTTTGGCTATCCAAGGTACGAATGAAGAATTATAAAGCCATGAAATTTCTTCATGAAGGATCATCTTTGGTTTTTGAAGGCTTGGAGTTCAGTTTCAGAAGGTTAGAGGAATTTTTTGTTTTCAGCATTGCTCAGTCGTCGGGTGTCGGAATTGAGCGCAAAGACAGGCGTTGGAAAGGCGAGGAAGAGTAATTTATATTTATAGGGTTCAAAAGTACCTACGAGCACAATCATTTTGTTCCATTTCAGTGTAAATATTCTTCAAGATCAATCCTAACAAAAATGGAAGCCCACTTAAAAGTGGACCTGGAGATGTAGTCCAGGAGGGACAAACTCCGTCATCAAATTGTTTGCTTCTTCTTCTCTCCGATTGTTGCTGTTATTTAATAATTTATTACTGCTAGTTTATGTCGTTTTTACATTAAAGCATACTTTAGTTAACAATAAATCTAAAAGGACAAACTAATCAAACTGCTTAAGCACTTTATTCGATCACATTCAGATCATTTTTGGTATCAGAGCAGATTGTGCTTTGTAGTTTGTTTGTTAGTGGATGTTAACCAGGTTGGGTTTGCAACGTGGAAAAGATGAACTTGAGGAATTCGATCCAGAGATTGAAAGGCGGAAATTTGATCATCAATCAATGATGACAGGGACTGAGATCGTTGAGACTCCTGAAGCTACTGAAAAGAAACCCATGGATGAGAATCAAATCTAGAAGATGTTGGTAGAATTATATGAATAAAAGAAGGCGAGAGATGTAGCCTCATCGTCGAAGGCATAAAAGAAGGAAAAGGGTAAAGGCAAGGCAGATAAATCTCCTCCTCCGTCATCTCCATCATCTTCTTCTTCCTCTTCTACTTCTAGTTCTGAATCAAAAAAATAAAAGAAACCTAAGAGTCCATTATTGAAACTTGATGTTAAGTTCTAATTACCTGTGTACGATGGAGAAATAAACCTTGAGAAACTTGATAATTGGTTAAAAAAATTAGAAGTATATTTTTGTATTCAAGATATTACTGATGATAAGACAAATATCCAATTAGCTACTCTTGAATGGGGGGTACTGATTTTATCTGGTGGGAAAGTAAGACACAAATAGATTTAAAGTGTAAGGGAAAAGTTATCACCTCATGGAATAAGTTTATTAAAGCTCTAAAGAAAAAATTCTATTCGTTGGGTCACACAACAAGTTGTAATTGATTGGCAGCACTTGTGACAAGGTAAGGGACAGAGTGTTCAAGAGTTCACACAGGAATTCAGAAATAAAGCTTTAGCAATCGGTATTTCTTTGGACACAAAAGAAACTTTGTTGAAGTATATTGGTAGTTTGCATTCATATTTGCAGCATACATTATTAATGTTCAATCCTAATGATTTTGATGAATTTTGTGTTCAAGATATTCATGTCGAATTAGGTGGTAGAACATTCAAGTTTACACCAAAGACATCCAAGCAGATGGAAACTGAAGACAGAAAAAAGAAGGGCAAGTCAAAGGGAAATAAGACTGCCACAACTCAGAAGGAAGATGAAATACCTACGTGTAAAAATTGCCAAAGGATCAACCATGATGAAGCTAGGTGTTGGAAACTTCATCCGAAACTGAAGCCGAAGAAGTTTCAATCGAAGAAGGGTGAAAAGAAGGTTCAAACAACAGTCTAAAAAGGCTTGGACTTGGGATCTGATTCAGGTGATGAAGGTAAAATCATTGCTATGGTTACAACAGGTAAAATTTATGATGCTAGTACTTCTTCTTCTTCAAACATCAAACAACAGAATGAAGATAAAAGAATCGAGTTATTTCATATAAGGGTAACTTCCAAGCATACTAAGATAGATACATTGTTCGATACGGGATAATAGGAAAATTTGATTTCTCAGTCATTGGTTAAACAATTGGGTTTGAAAACACATAATCATCCAAATCCATATCCTTTAGGGTGGTTAAAGGAACAAAGCCAGATTCATGTTACTAAACAATTTCGATTAAAGTTTGCAATCACAGCTAACTATATCGATGAAGTGGAGCTAGATGTGATACCGTTAGACATATGTGGAGTTGTTTTAGGAAGCCCTTATCTCTATGACCATGATGAAGTATTTTATAGAAAAGAGCATGTGTATCATCTCAAGAAATATGGGATTAAGTACATCGTTCGGGCACATAAAATCAAAGATCACTTGAATTTAATTAATGCTAATAAGATGAAGCGCTTAATAAGTTCAAGTAAGAGATACATACTCATGTTGATAAAAGAGCAACATAAGGATCTTAATGATACTTGTTTAGGCTGTGAAATTTAGTATGAAGGTAATTTGGTTAAAAAGGTAGATTCATTTAAGGATCTAGTTAAAGAACCAAAACATCTACTTCATAAAATGGAAATATCACATGAGATGTAGTTGATGTTTGATGCCTCTAATAATGAAATGTATCACAAGTCAGTTATAGAGCATAAATAAATAAAGCAACAAATTCTAGGGAAGGTTGGAAAAGAATTAATGCAACTCAGATCATCTCCATACAGTTCACCCATAATTTTGGCTCATAAGAAAAATGGGACATGGGGAATAAGTGTCGATGTTAAAGTTAGTTCAATTAAGCTGAAAAATTTCACAGCATTAATAGATCATCAACAACCATATGAAGTTAAAACATATGTTAAAGGCTATGCAATTGAAACTGTGATTCACATAGATTATTAACTGCTTCAATACTTTCAGTCATATACTAAGTTACAACAATCTCACTACAGTTGGATGGGATTTCTTCAGAAAAATCACTTAGTAATTAAGGACAAGGAAAGTGTAACAAGTAAAGTAGTTGATATGTTGTCTTTGAATGCTTTAGTAGTACTGCATAAAATTTCATTGGTTCATGAAAGTTATGTAGAACAGTATAATACTGATGATGATTTCAAAGAAAATTTTCAATCACTAACTCATAATGCTCGGATAGAAAGGGTGCAGGTTATTTGGGAAATTTATCTTTCTCAGATTGCATGCGTAAGCAAGACTACGACACAAATTCAAAGGTATTGTTACTGGCCTCATATGTATGAAACAATTGTGAAGTACATAAAGGGATGTGTAATTTGTTCAACAAGCAAGCCATGCAATCGAAAGATTGGTTTGCACATGCCACTTCCAGTTCCTTTGCAACCATGGGGTAACATGGATTTGGTTCAAGGACAGAAAAAAATGGTGAAGAGGACCGAGATACATATTCTTCGAGGTAACTACAGTAAACATCCTAAGATGTGGGATGCGTTTTTAACTTATGTGCATCAAGTTTACAATCAAGCCTGACATTATTTTGCGCCATGACAAGCATTGAGTCATGTCAGGTTCAAATTGCACCATGATAAGCATCAGTTTCAGGTCAATGATTAGGTATGGTTGTATGTCATCAAAGTCAAGAAGAAAGTGAGAGAGCTGTATTCTCACTTATTGTCAATTTAAAATCAAAATTTTGTGGTCAAAAATATTTTTAAGTGGAGAGGATTGATCTAGGAGGATCTTGATCAGTATAGTTCAGCAGAAAGGTCTAGTCAACTTTAGTAGTTCGACGTCCAGTTTAGTCCTCAGAATCATCAACTCGCCAGTGAAAAATTCCTTCAGTATCGTCCATGGTTCAGTGTTAGGTTCATGGCATGGTCATCATGTGTTTCAAATTTGGGTTAAGAAAGTTTTACAAAAGGTGTAATACCTTATCATGTAAAAGGTCTAAGGTTTAAGCTAACCTAGATCTAAAATCCTAGACCTAAGCCTAAAATTTCTAGACCTAAGTTGTCAAATCCTAAGACATATGTCATTAAACCCTATGGTTCTAAAAACCTAACCTAGATCCTAAGCTCCTATACATAAACATTAAACCTAAGGTGATAAAGTTCTAGTGCAAAATAAAATCATATATTAAACCTACTTTCGGGCCCAAAACTATGTTATAAACCTTATTAAAAGGTTTCGGGTCAAACATTAAGGGTTAAACTATATTATAAAAAAAAACCATTCAAACTATGTAATCAATTAAGATAGTTGACTGCGGCTTGTAAACCGCGTCAGAACCATCAGGTAGTTTCCTATGTGAACGTGGCGGCGGCTAAAGGTAAGCCATAACTACTGGATGTAACCGTAACCGCTGGAAACAAACCACCCAAAATTCCTGTTCACATGACGAAAGTTAACAGTTTCCGCATGGTAATGCTGACCGTCGGGATAAACTTTATTATAAAGCTTAAAAATAGGTTTCTATAATTAATTATGGGCTAAGGTGTATCAACTTATCCCTAGGTTTGTGTAAAAGATAAGATCCGAGAACCTTTTGCATAGTTTATCTCAACCAATTGCTATTTTGGCTATCCAAGGTACGAATGCATACTTATAAAGCCATGGAATTTCTTCATGGAAGATCACCTTTGGTTTTTGAAGGCTTGGAGTTCAGTTTCACAAGGTTAGAGGCAGTTTTTGTTTTCAGCATTTCTCAACCGTCGAGTGTCAGAATTGAGCGCAGAGATAGGCGTCAAAAAGGTGAGTAATATTACTTTCTGTTTACAGGGTTCAGAAGTGCCTACAAGCACAATCATTCTTTTCCATTTCAGTGTAAAGATTCTTCAAGGTCAATCCTAATAAAAACGGACACCCACTTAAAAGTGGACCCGAGGAAGTAGTCCAGGAGGGACAAACTCCGTCATCAAATTGTTTGCTTCTTATTCTCTCTAATTGTTGCTGTTATTTAATAATTTATTGTTGCTGGTTTATGTCATTTTTTAATTAAAGCATACTTCAATTAACAATCAATCTAAAAGGAAAAACTAATCAAACTGCTTAAGCACTTTATTCGATCACATTCAGATCATTGGCATAATGTTTTGCTAATGGATTAATGATTTTTTAATGTGAAAGAGAAGTAAAAAGAGGTTAAAAATTGATTCATTCATCAACAAAAAAGGTGGAGAGTGAGAAAACGACAACACATTTCCCAATATTATAGGAGAGAGTGTTTCTCAGTGGTAAAGTTTCCATCATGACAAGAGAGAGTGTTTCCCAGTGGTAAAGTTACCATCAATGGCCATCAACCAATGTTTTCTAGTGGTCATCAATGCCAAAGGGCGATATTGATTCAAATATGTTATCATTGATGACAACTATTGTCATTGATGGCAACTATTGTCATTGATGTCAAATGAAGTATATTCAGTGCATATGTTTAAAGATGTGATTGAGGTATTCCATGAAGTGATGTGGATGGGTCTATTACATGGGTTCATGGGCCAACCCAAAAATTCCTTTGATCCAATTGAAAACCTCAAATTTTCTATTTTGTGTGCATGTTGTGAAGAACTCATAAGAAAATTTGGCAAAGGAAAGAGATCAATGGTTGGAAGAGTCAGAATATTCATGAGAGTTAAATTGAACTTAATAGTTAGGTGGTGTCCATGATCCGTGTCCTGCCATTGTTGACCTAGTTGAGGCCCAAAATAAAATGGTTCATGTTAGTCTCCCCCCTCCCCTTTTTTCAAGGGTTATTGAGAGGGGGGGTTGTGAAGGGGGTTTGAAAAAAAATCCTAATCATCATTTTCGATCCAATCAATGAATATGGTGGAATACAATCTCCTCTCCCCCAAGTAAAATACTTCCAATGGGAGGGGGGTGCGTGATAGCAACAATTTCACAAAGAGTAGTTTTTGTGTCGATGCTGGAAAACAAGATGACATGTGTGACAACATAGCAAGATACCAACATAGCTGACACTTGGTAGACTAATGAAATTACAAATGGAACGTGTGGCATTCCAATCAATTTTGATGTGGAAGATGACTCAACAAGGTGATTTGGCCCCTCACACATGGCTGTATGGAAGAGTGACATGTGTTACACATTTTTGGTAATTTTGGGTTACCAAGTTGGCCAGTTCTAGGTGACACATGGAAACACCTAGGGAATGCCATGTGGCATGATCATGTCATCATGATGACAACATGACATCAACAAGATGTGGTAGAGGAAGCATGAAGCATATGTGCTGTAGCAGTGATGAAGTGGCATAAGTTCCACATGAAATTAAGTAATCAGTCTATTGTGGAATGACTTGGAAGACTCTAATGTCTTGGTATTTGTGCCAAGGTCATGTTTGGTGAAGTTTCAATGTATACTTTGATTTGGAAAAAAATAACCCAAACAATAGCACGAGGAGGTAACACTGACACTTGAGACCCAAAAGCTGAGAATCAATTCCCATCATCTATCAATGACTTCGAGAAACATGAATATACATGTTAAGTAATGTTATATCTTGACATCAAAATATTATATTGGAAACTTTGGTTCTTCCTATAAATGTTTTGGTTGAAATATGTGGTTAAGGGATATTTCAAGAGCTTATCCAAGATGTCTAGATCTAATATCTTGTGCGCTCGATCATAGATATTAGATGTAGGAGCTAATCAATGAGCATCCACAAAACTATGGGGTTTCAGACAACAAACTATGGAAATGAATAGAGAATGACCCGAAAATCTAATGGGCGAAAGGCCTTAATGCCTTGTGGCTAGAGATCATGGTCATAAATCTCAGTTACATTGAATAACGTGAGATCTTGATGGGAAAATAATGTAAAGAGGTTTGAACCTAGGCTCTTTATTTCAATCTCACGGCTTCATACAATTGATTTGAATTAAGCCTTCAAGTTGAGGGGCTACGAGATAGGAGGTTCATGCAATGGATGTGCATTGTTGATCGAGGAAATAATAAGAGAACTTGAAGTATTTTGTGCTCTTATTGTGAAAGAAAAATGGTTGATACAATCAAAAGAGGAATTCCAATAGGTAAAACCAGGGACTGATACCCATGGTAATTAAAGGGTCAAGCCTATAAAATAAAAGGAAAAAAAATGAAAAAGCATTGGTTGCGCTGACTCGAGAAATTGAGGCCGAGTAAGGAACAAAGTTGGCGATGTATTGTGTAGTAAATGAAAATAAAAATTGAAACAATTGTGTGAGATTGTGAGAGAATTATGTGTACAATTATATGATACTATGCATGATAGAATAATTTATGAGTAACAAAAATAGGATGAGCAGAAGAATTACAATGAAGACAACATATTTGATTTACTTGTTTGGGCATGTTTGTAGTAAAATATGTAGCTGATTAAGAGTTGAAATAGTGAAAGTCTGTAATTTAAATTGAGAAGAATGTGCCTATGGGTTTGATTTGAAAAATGAATGAAAGAGGGATCTACTAGGAAAAGCAGGTTAGTGTTTATCATGTTGGTTCCTGTCAACATTAGGGTGTCAGTGCTTCATTCAAGTAGGTGCTTGTAAATTTAGGGGATGGGTGTATCCTTTTGGTTGGTGCTAGAAAATATGATATAATAATAGGTTTAAGCCTACAACTATTTTCAGACTTAATTTTTGTGGTTTTCTCACGTTATGGGTTTCCATGTAAATATATGCGTATCATTTTTGCATGTTGTTGATTTATGGTGTTGCAGTGTAATTGATTTGTAATAACGTAAATAATCTTGAAGATCATTAAAATTTACATAATAATGATTCACCTCCACCTCTCTCTCGGTATTATCCTGGTTTCTAATAGATGTGTTTTCCTCTTGAGAGGTCACATGTTGAAATCCATACATATGTATAGTATGTACACCTTCTTGTATTTTAACAGTCAAATTTTTGTACTGAGGTGTGTATGTTGTCCCAAAAATAAGGGAACCTCAAACACCATTTTGGTATTTGGTTTGGTCATGACATTAAAATTAGATTATTTTAATCATATTGGCTTGGGATGTCTAGTGTTATGCACGGATAGTGGTGGGGAGGCAGTAAGGGATATGGAAGAAATATTATGAAAATCTCAATTACAACATTGTCAGAGCCTCCAAAATGAGCACTAGAAATTTTAATTTTAAAAATAAATCATATCAATATAAAATTTCAACAAATTTTTTGAAATGATGCAAATTGTAGGTGAATAAAATTCATTGTCTAACTCTTATACATTTTGTTATTTTTGGTTGGAATCTAGCAATATAATTTTAAGCGAGATTATGATCTTTTGTTGTTTAAAATGTGTTTTTGAATGCATTAATATAATCAACACCTTGAAAAAACCCTTGGAGCACCATATAGACTACACAATTTAAAATTATGGTTCTTGTTGGTCAAAATTATTATTGATGTCAATATGAGCATTGATGAAGATAATAATGGCATGTATGATTGTTGAAGGTCACACTTGGAGCCCTAATGAAGAAGAAGCCCTAGACATAAAATACTAAAGGCTACCATGGATAAAATAAGGATGAAATTTTCACAAATATAATTTTATTGATGGTAAAAAGACCCAAATTGAAGTTGGAATTTACATAGGCTCATATAAGACATTGATATATTTACAACAAGATATTACTCGTATTCTATCTCCTATTAAATTGAGAGAAAATGAATTTACAAGTTGGAAAATGATAATTTCTGAACCTAGTCGACATGAGCCTACTTATGCAAGTTGACCTCACCTCCAAGGGACGTTTCCTTTCATCAAAGTTCAAAAAATTGTATAAATATATGTTCAAACTCATCATTTTAGCATCCAATTCAGTGAAGAACAACATAAGAACACAAAACAATTCACCTCGTGAACTGAGGAGGCCGAGTAGAAGATTATAGTTTGGGAATTTGTTGTGATAAAATATCTCTTAAACTCAGACTAACAACTTGTGAAGAAGCTTCGGATTGGTGACCTGTGAAAGACCTGTCAAATGGCTCGAACTGGTAGTTACACCTGTGTTGTGAAGATCGGAAAAATAATATACCTTAAAAACAGTCACTCTAATCTGTGGCAACCACCTATGGAGGACTAATATGTGGAGACTATACTTTAGAAATGTGCATGGTATATCCTTCAGACCTATGGTATTGTGGATTTTTGGAGGAAAAATGAGCTTGGACTATGGGCTGTAACGTTTGGTTCAAAACTTGAGAGCATTCAGTTATAAAGCTCGGATTTGTTGACAATGTCATATAAAGGGCTCGAACCATATTAAGAACTAGTGAAAAATCACCTGTGATGAATTTTAGAGAACTCAAACCATAAAAATGTGTAACAATCATCTGGAATTTGTTGTGACTTGTGTGAAGGCTTAGAGCTTGGACATGTGGCTATTAACACCTCAGACCTAGCTCAAGAACATGCCTGTGGAGGAGGCTCAAGAGGCTCAGACAAATTCCTGTAAGAGACATGCTTAACCTCAAATATGTGTGTGGAAAAGTGCATAAAAATCCTTTTGTGGGAGCTCAGATCAAGGAAAATCACATTTTTAACAGTGATGAATATTGGAGGTGTGAAAAATTTGAAGGATTAAACAATGATAAGTTTGGATATTTGAACGATGGAGAACCAGGAGCCTAGAACATTGATGAACTTAGAGTCTTGAATAAGTGAATAACTTGAAGCTTTGAACACCCCTATTCATATCTTGGAAAATGGACAAGTTATAAGTCTTATGCAGTCTTGTGGAGCATTTGTTCGATTATTGAAGTAAGTCATTTATACATTCTATTTGTTAAAAGTTGAAGGGGTGGATCCCTATAGGTTGGAGCCTCTTAAATACAATGTTGGAGCCTTGAGGAAGATAGGGTTGGAGCCCTTGAGGTTGGAGCATCATGAAGCTGAAGTTTGAGATTCGAAACAAGTTGGAGTCTGGTGAATTGAAGGGTTGGAGCCCTCATCATTATTGTACTCAAACTATTGTAAAAAGATGATTGGTGTCCTCATTTGTTCTTAATAAAATTCATATTATTTTCTTTTTGGTTGTAATTGTGAAAAGTATTACTTGGCATTAAGTATAACAATTGAATGAAATACCGATTCACCCCCCTCTCAGTATTTCAACAATTGGGATCAAGGCCAACTTCTTCATAATCATCCTAACAGTTGGAAGAAGGATTCTTACTCACAATGAAAAATTGAAATTCAGGAAAATTCCCCCAATTTTATGGAACAAATTTTTCCTTTTGGAAACGTAAAATGAAATTTTATTTAATTTCCCTTGGAATAGGAGTATGGAATCTAGTTCTAGATGGGTATACAGTTCCATATTCTCCACCAACAGATCAAGACATAAGGAAAATTTATATATCAAATTCCAAAGCACTAAATTCCATAACAAGTGGAATTTCTGATTCAGAATTTACAAAAATTATGAACTATGAATTGACCAAGGAAATGTGGGATGAAATTATTGTTATCTACGATGAATACTCCAAGGTCAAGAAGGAAAAACTCCAAACTCATAGAAGACAATTTTAGAATCTTGAAATGGATGACAAAGAAGATATTGCAGCCTTTTTCCTCCGAGTAGATGAAGTTGTCAACTCACTCAAGGGTCTAGTTGAAAAAATTTAAGAAATCACAATTGTCCAAAAGGTTTTGATATCACTTCCAAAATGGTTTGATTCCAAATTTAGTGCCATAGAAGAAAAAAAGGACTTGGATACTCTAAAAATGGACTAACTTCATGGGATTCTCATTGCATATGAAATGAGAAAAGGAATCCAAAAATATAAGGAAGCTGCATTGAAGGCTTCAAAAACATGAAAGAAAAGGAAAAATTGTAATTATAGTAGTGATGATTCCGATACTAAAAAAAACTAGCAAAATTCGTGAAAAAACTAAGGAAAGGGTCCAAACTCAAAGGAAAGTATCCTCTCATTTTTTTAAAGTGTGGTAGAATAGGAAATTATGCTACCAAACGTCCTCAAAAACATGATAACGATGATGAAGACAGATATAAAAAGAGGATGTTCAAGAAGAAAGGGTCAAATAAGAAGAATTTCTTCTCTAAACAAGATGACTTTGATGAAGAAGAATTATTGATTACAAAGAAAAAATCAACTAAAAATACCTTTCTACTCAAAAAAGATAATGATGAGTCTGATGAAGAAGATGGCTATGATAGAAGTAGTGAAGTATTTTTCATGGAATTTACAAATGATGATGATTTTGAAAAAGAAGATGAAGGAGATGTAGGTGATTTACTAATGAGTGCTACTGAAGAAACTGAAAAATTAAGGAAGAAGGTAATTTCTCTCAAAATAGAAAAGGAGGAAGAAAAAAGGAAGGAATAATTTTTGAACAAGAAAATAAAATAAAGAGAAGAAATATGTGCGAAACATGAAGCTGAAATTGTCCCTTTAAAGAAATAATTGAATTCGATTAATAAGAGATGGAAAAGTTTTCAAACTATTGATACCATCCTTAATATTCAAAGACAGACATGATAAGACTTGAATTGGTTTCAAAAGTGAATCATCAATTTCAAAGAAGAATGCCAATGAATATATCCAAATAAGTTATGTTGAAATTCTTTGCAATCATCTAAAATATGAGAAGTCGTTCCACCAAGAACAAGGATACATCTACAAAAACCCAAGGAATGAAGGAAAGCTATTTCCACGAAAGAATATTACACCAAATCAAGGTTATCCAAACAAGTATAAAACTATATTTCTTGGTTATTGTTTCTACTGTAAAAATTTTGGTCATCAAGCTAAGCATTGCAAGGCTTATAAGGATAATACCTCAAAGAGATATAAGACCAATTATCAAAGCAAATCGCTTGGCTGAAAAGAACAAGGTCAAATCAAGACCAATAATTCATTTGATTATTTGGCTAAGTATGATCTAGTATTCTCAAAATGCAATGATTTTGGTCATGATGCACAAAATTTTCCATTTATGTCAAAAAGGGAAGAGTTGAAAAAGGAGGAACCCACTACATATAAATGTGGTCTAGATTTTTGTGCACGAAGTGATGAAAATCAATGGTTTGTGGATAGTGGATGTTCAAGACACATGACAGGTGACCAAAAGAAGTTTATCTCATTAAAAAAAAGGGTTGGAAATGTATCCTTTGGAAGTGGATCTGCTAAAATTGTCAGAAAAGGGACAATTGCTCTTGTTAATGGAAAGGGAAAAGCGCAAAATACAATATTGGTAGAAGGAATAAAAAAAAATCTTCTAAGCGTTAGATATATTTTTGACCAAGGACATATTGTTATCTTTAGTATTAAATATTGTGAGATAATAAAATCCTCTTCTAGATAACTTGTGGTAAAATGAGCAAGAACACTGGGAAACGTATACATATTGAGTAAAATTCAAGAAGAAAAATGCTACAAAGGTCAAACAAATGAAGGCTGGTTATGGCACAAGTGATTGGGACATTACAAAAATTCTAAAGCTAGAACAAGTTGTGTGTGGCCCATGTCAACATGGAAAACAAACTAGAAATTTATTCAAGACTACAGAATTCTCAACATCAAAACCTTTGGAGATCATACATGCAGATTTATGTGGACCAACCAAAACTCCAACTCTATAGGGTGAAAGGTACTTTACTCTATTTGTGGAAGACTATACTAGAATGATGTAGGTATTCTTTATAATATTTAAATTCGAATCTCTTGAATGCTTTAATAATTTCAAAGCTCTTTTAGAAAATGAAAAAGAATAAAAATAGTGTGTCTTAGAACAGATAGAGGAGGAGAATTCTCTTCAAAGAAATTCAATGATTTCTATTAAATACATGGAAGCAAAAGATAAATTTATGTATCTAGAACTCCTAAACAAAATGTAGTAGTGGAAATAAGAAACAAAACTATAAAATAAATGTCAAGAAAAATGTTACTAACAGATGAATTGCAGGCCAAGATTTGGAGAGAAGCAGTTGTGAAAATAATATATACATTGAATAGAGCTCAACTAAGACCAAATAATGACAAGAATCTGTATGAATTATGGAAAGGAAGACCTCCTTTAGTAAAATATTTTAGACTTTTGGAAGCAAATTCTTTATAAAGATCAATGATGACTCACTAGGAAATTTTGATTCTCGTGTTGATGAAGGAATATTTCTTGGATATTCTACAAGGAGAAAAGCATACAAGTGCTACAATAATCGACTACAAAAGGTAGTAGAAAGAATTGATGTAAAGATAGATGAAGCGCTTCCAAAATAGGAAATTTAAGTCCATGAAGAAGATTCTATTATTGAAGAATTTGGGGAAGATTCAATAAAGGAAGAATAGTACCAAGAAAATCAAAAGGAACCATATCAAACTCCATCAAAGGTAAAATTCCTCCAAAAAAACTATCTGGAAGAACAAATGATTGGTAATGTAGATGATGGAATACAAACTCAAAGAAGGATAACAAGTACACCAAGAAAAGATGATGTTGCCTTACTAACCATGGTAGAACCAGAAAAATTTTCTGAAGCTAGTAAGGACCTGTTAGTGTCAGTTTAGTCATACTGCCCTTAGTGATCAAAATTTCTCTTTTGCATTTTCATATCAGGAGTCCCATACCATAAAATTTCATCATTCCACTAGGTCATGGATTCATTTATGGTAGTGGTCTTTCATCAGTTTTCCCTCATGTGAAACTTGCTGATTCCCTTCTCTATGGTCTTTGGTCATGATTCACTTTCACTCCCAATCCATATTATTAGGTCATAGGGTTGGTCTCATTAGGTTCTAGGGTCTCATTTTGGTCAAACTAATGAGTTAAGTGTCAATAAATATCAGCAAGATCATGAGGAGGTCGAATAAACTCTAAGTCACAGCATCTGGGAAAATAAAAGAAATGTTATATTGAGCGTGATGTAATTTTTGTCTTCATTATCATCTATTATGTAATTTTATGTCTTCATATGTAATAAGCTGCACTTCAGAAGCTGCTATCCCCACCAAGACACCACCTTGTATTTCAAAGGTGTTTTCCACAACATTTTTAGTGTAAAATCATGTTCTAAGTATGTTCATCAGAAAGAGCCTGGAAAGAGCTTCCCAACGGTATATTATACTCTCAAAACTGACTTCTGGATTGAAAATTATGCCTAAGTGAAAGAAGCTCCCCTATAGCCTAATCTTTCCCCTTTACCCATTTCTCCCTTACACTTTATTTCATAAAAGCTTAAAATTTTCCTTTATAAACCCCCCTTATTTTCCCCATCCAATTGTATAAATCGCATTGCAAAGGTCTTTTAAACCCATAAACCTCCGATGCGATTGAATAATCCCCTCCTTCGATTGATTGCAACATTCCAATCGCTGCTCCGATTGTCCCCCTTTGATTTGCCCTTCCCTGATTACCCCGATGCGATTAAACAAATACACGTCTGATATATCACATCGCGACTTTGTAAATCCTTAAGACTTGCGACCCCGCTCCTCCGATCTCTCGATTGCAATTGGCCGGGCCCCACCACAGTCCCTTCCGCCTCTTCCCAATAAAGATGAGTTTCTCCTTTATTAATGTGATAAATCAATTTTCAAATAATTCTGAGTATTCCAATCGCATCGCATAATTTCACTTTACCACGACTCTTTGTCCCGCTCCCCTTCAAATCCCCCAATTGCGATTGTTGATTGGGCCCCACCTTAAAGTCTTTCGCCCTTTGCATAAAAGGGGGTTTTTCCTGTTGTGTAGATTAATCCGTCTTGCGGACAAGACCGATCTCTCTAGTACTAAAAGTAACTAGCAACAAACAGCCAATTATACTAATTTCTCTCTAAGCATATAAGATTCATAAAAATTCTATATAGGTGCAAGGCCTACCTTATTTCCAACGCTTGTTTGAAATTGTTGTCGTCCCTCGTGCACTTGAAGGAGTGTTCTTCATAAACTTGCAGTCACAAACAAGCAAAAGATTACATAGCACCTGTATAGACATTATTATAAACCATACTTATCATAGTGATCAAGGAATCTATGAAATAAACCATGAATAGACAGCTTATTGAGAAAAATGAGTATATTTGTATTAACTTCAAATAAAAGAAAACCTTTACAACCTGTGCCTTGATGTCATGCAGGTCTTCCTGGGGTCCGAAGCAGGAATCTCTTCTACTTTGATAAGCTTTTGCATTCTTTCAACCAAGACCAAAAGAGGTATGTAATCTCTCCTCATAGAAAGTCTTAATTAACAGAGTTTGAATCTTAACAACATTTAGCCTCAAATATCCTAAAGCTTGAACTCCCTTTGATATTACCCAATGCCTCTTTTTATAGTGGAAAAGAGGAGGTTTTCTGTTTCAAGTATGAAGGGATAGAATCCTCCTTCAAAGGGATAAGCTCCTCACATCAGGGGGTTAGCTCCATCAAGCAAGGGATGCATGAACCTTATCAAAGCGTATCCATTCCCGAAAATTCCCATCTAGAATCTTCTAGAATTGATCTAAAATCAACTTTTTAACTTTACTTTCTTGCCTTTTTGAGTTTTACAGAGGTCTGCACCTATAACACAAAGAAAGTGCGATATAGTTCCACAGGAGAGCTGAAATTTAGGTGCGGGACCGCAGGAAATGAATAGAGAAAGTGTGATACCAAAGTTTAGGGGATTTTTAGGAACTTTCTTCTGATTTTCAAGGCTTGACATGAAGAACTGATATGTTAGACTTGCAAAAGGAGGAAGTATGAGTAATAATGAGCTCATACTCATAGAAGAATGTTAGGATGACAATTTTTAGTGTAACAGATTGCCCCCTAAAGTGCAAAGTCTGAAATAGATGAAGCCGAAGTCTGTCATATATGAAGAGTGCAGTACTTTATCATTTCAAAGATCATCCTGTGGACCCCAGTCGGAACCTGTAAAAACATTCAATGCAAAATATATATGTATACATGTCATCACTGAGGTAGGAATTCCCATACTCAGATTAAAATTAACTAACTCAAATCGTTCTGATACAGGAATGATTTTGAATACATCATAGTGCAGATATGTGTAGACACAGTATGGACGCATCCATCTGTTTATAGATAGTCTACTGTAAAAATGTTAACAAAATTCCTCGTAGCCTGGATGGTGGAAACTAGATCCAAGGTCTTGATTTCCTCATCTCGAACTAGTACAATTCTATCCATGTGAATGAATGTGTCGAAATCGAACATGGTAGACACCACTTGATTACCAGTCATTGATGTAAACTGTTAACAAGTGTGAGAGTAACCACCAGTAATGTCAATGCCTCTCAAAGTACCCAGTACAATCCATGAAATGTGAATGAATGAGCTGAAGTCAAACATTTCACGGAATCATTCGATCGAAGGTCAATAATGCAACCTGTCATCGAAGGCGAGAAACCTGCCATTGAGGCATGTAGATTTCAAGGTACTGACAATTTCTAGATCAACTTCCTAGATAATGTGCTGATGTCGATAGAAAGTGATCTGTCGTAGGCAAGCCCACAACACGAAATCATAGATCAAGTTTTGAAAATATATTAGCAAGGACTGACTCAGGGATGGTCAAAAATGGATGACAGATATTTTGCAGATGAATGGTTTATTTGAACTGTCCTCTTGAACACATAACGACACTGCAGATGGTTTGGTGACAATTGACCCAAAGCTAATACCCAGAAACCGGCTGAAAAATTTCAATATGGTTTGATTAACTGTTAGGCAAAGGATTTCCCCAACCCAGGTAAATAAAAGTGTCGTGCTCAAGAGTGGTTGACTGGATTTTCGAAAAATTTAAAATACAACAAACACGCCCATTTTTCTCTTTTTCCCCCACCATTTCTGGCAAGTACCTCTTTATTTTTGACAAGCTTGAGGAGGATAACATTTGCTTGATTATAAGCTCATCCTTCGGATGAGTCCAACTTAGTTTAAAATTCGAACCCTAAAAAGGAGTGGTTCGTTCATGTTGAAAATTAAACAGGTCCTTTACTGTTAAGTTTTAACGAGTCCAGTATAGGAGAAACTCGGTGTTTTTCAGTTTTAGGGAGTCAGAAGAAAAACTTAAGAAAACTCCATGGGTGTACTTTTTCGTAAATTTAGTCTCTCGAGCTCGAAAAAGGATAAAATAATGCGGGAGAGAACTCTATTGACCGTAATTAGTCAACGTATACCTTTTTTGTAAATAGTCCATTTCAGTCCGTAAAAGGGGTAAACTTATACTGAAGGGACGATCATTCATTTAATTTAACGAGTTCGAATAATCAAGTGCTCGGAAATATTTTCATGTTTAGAGAGTCTGAAAAGGGCTTAAAAGAGAACTCCAATGTTTCGCTTTTTCGTAAATTTTTGAAAGAGTCCGAAAAAGTGATAAAAGTATGCTCTTTGTTGAAAAATGATCAATTCTCCTGAAAAATCCAATTTCTGCACAAAAAATTGAAACATTACACATACCTGTTTAAGATAAGTAAAAATGCTTTCAAAATACCCTTTTTAAAGTGAAAAATAAACAAATTAAAAATTCATCTATTCGAAAAAACTTATAAAAAGGACTTTTTCAATTTCATTTTTACCGTTCAAGTTCAGAGTGAAAAGTAAAAAGCTTTTGGGTAAGAAAGTTCCTGTGAAGATTCTGGAAAATACGTCCGAATCGAGAACCGTCAATCCCAGGTAATCCACGACCTCTTAATCTTGTATTCCATCCGTTTCAAATTCATTTTTAGGCTTTAGTTTGTATTTTTAGGGAAAAATATGGTTTAAAAATTCGCCTGCGGGGGTCTGCAGGTGCGACACATGCGACCTGCGGACCCCGAATTTTTTCTATGTGGAAAAAATTCGTGGGTCCGTACCCAACACACAGCTCACATGCGTTCCTACGCACTGTTTACAAAGGCCGGGTGCGGTACCCGCGCGGTCAAATTTAAAACGCAAATTTCTCATTTGTTTCCATAAAATTTTCAAACAAGATTGTTCTAACTTGACTTTTTATGCATTGTAGGATTATCAAGATGTTGATTTGGATAGAACGTGAACATGAGGATGTGGATGAAGTCACAATACTCCATTTTCCCACATAGAAAGCATTAAGAGCATGCGGTTTGTACAAATTCTGGGCCATCTTAGGCATGAGAGCACAGGTCGAACTCCTGACATGGTTGGTGAACAGATGGAATGTGCAGGACCAGTGCTTCATTATTGGTGGCCACCGGCTCGAAATTGAGCTGGAGGATATATATTTTCTGACTGGTTTGTCGAAGAGGGGCGAACATGTTTCTTTGTTTGGGACTAGGCCAGGTGGCCAGTCTGTCTCTAATCTCCAACTAGAATTCTGCAATGACCAGGCAAACCCTAGGGACAAACGGATTGATATAAAACACATCATCCGTCCTGAATTGAAAGTTATTTCTTTTACTGTTACCAAACTGTGTGGGAGCGCTGCGCTGCATGTAGCTACCGGTTCCCAAATGCGTATTGCTGTGGACTGTTTTCGCGGCACCATCTTTAACTGGTGTGAAGCTGTGTTGGCTAATGTAAAAGGCCAACTAACTAGAGAAACAAATGGGAAACTGAATAACTTTGGATATGGATCCATCGTCGTCTCTTTTGCTCTAGAGAGGATCCCCATGCTAGCTCCACAGAGTATTGCTGTTGATGCCGGTCGAATTTGAGAACCTAGGATGGTTTGTTGGTCCGCATTGATGGCTCGTCATGCTATTGAGGGTACTGAGATTGTTCGATTTCCTCCTTCATATTTTCGTTGGCTGGATCGCCAACTTTTTGTGATAGAGGAATTTCCATACGCCGGGATAGATTTCCGTGGCGACCGAGAGATGGCTCTCCCAGCCGGGGAACAGTGGGATGACTCAGGTACAATCATTTTTCAACGTTTGCTAAATCCTAATTTTTTATTTTTTATCGTCTTGAAAAATAATAGCCAAAAGTTTTTTGAATACATATGTGGGTCCATAGCGACCAGCCCATCTCCAACCTTATGAGAGAAGACAACCAGTTGCAGCCGCACCAGCCCCAGTAGGCCAATCAGTGGAAATTTTGACTGATTTAGAGCATCACCTAGAGCGTTTGACTCTAGATATTCCAGAGACGAGCATAGATGATATTCCACTCAGGTTGCAGAGATACGTGATTGGTGTTCCAAGACCTTTTAGGAGGTTCCTATGTAGGGTGGCTCGGGCAGTGGTTTCTTATCGTGATCACCATCAGTGATGGGATGATCTTGTAGACTCATATTTTTGACTTTTTGTGTTATCATTTTTTGCCGATCATAAGGTGTTTCCAACCTATGATCGAAGAAGATGTATATATTTTTTGAAAACACTTCTATACTATGATATATCACTATTTACCGGCTATCTGTGTACATGTTATGAATGCATTTGATTTACTGTTTTGATTATTGCAAATGTTGATTTATCATACTAGAAGCAATTGCATTTGCTAATGTATTTAAATGTATTGGAATATGTTGATATTCAATGTAATCAAATTCATGTTCCAAGAGACGAACTCTTAAAAATAACCGTAATAACATTGGATTTCTAATGGTATAAATTCTGTTAAGTTGAAATAAAACAAGTTCAGAATCCAACCTAACAATCAAACTCCGAATTCCAAATGATATGGATTCAGATAATAACTCAATCACTGCACTATACTCGGAAATGTTATTCGTCGTTTGACCAAGGCTTACCCCATGCATGGATACTAACTCGTCAGAAGGTGAATAGATAACCCAAGCTATGGAAGAAATGTTCTGTGTACTACGACAGGCACCATCAGCAAAACCAATGTAGGTTTGAAGAGACGTCGACATCTGCAATATCAAGAGTAAAACTCAGATAAGCAGGAATAGTGATAAAACACACTTCTAAACTAGGCACACTTTTCTAATCTAAAACACACCAGTAGTAAAGAAATCTAACCTAAAAAATCTCCACACCAAGTTTTAAGCATAATATCGCTTTAGATAAAGCCCATTTCTAGGTTTATTCAAAGGGACACCGTTAAATTCTATCAACTAATAGGCCCCTTTTGCTAACTTTCGTTTAACAATGTAAGGACCATGCCACATAGGCACGAATTTCCCAGCTCCTAGCTTGTCATTAGCTTGATCGTAAAGTAAAACTAGGTCCCCTTCTGAAAAATTTCGAGGGGTCACACTTATATCATACTGAGCTTTTATCCGTTTAACATGAGCCTCGTTTGATATTGCAGAATTTCGTCGATTCTCATCTAACTGGGCTAAGTACAAGAAACGTTTCTCCTCTTCAGACGTAGCTGGAAGTAATTCTATGGCTAATTTTAGTGACGGAATTTCGCATTCAATCGGCAACACAGCTTCTAAACTGTAAACCAGTTGAAAAGGAGTGAAACCCGTTGATGTTTTGACTAAGGTTCGATATGCCCAAAGTGCTGAAAATAACATGGAATGCCAATTTGTCTTGTGAATACCAATAGTTCGTCTGATCATGGTGACTAAAACTTTATTAATGGCTTCAACCAGACCATTGGCTTGCGGATAATACAGAGTGGAACTATCGTGGCACAAGCCAAGTTGGTCTGTTAGTTCAGTCATCATGACATTCCGAAAGTGACTTCCATGATCCGTAACAATAGCTTGAGGAACACCGAACCTAGCAATTATGTGATTAAATACGAAAGTTGCAGCAGTCTTGCCATCAGCCGAAAATGTAGGCATCGCCTCGGCCCACTTAGTAAAATAATCAACTGCTAAGATAATATATGCATGCCCCCCGGCCGAGTGAGGGTTACATGTAATAAAATTAATACCCCATTTCGCAAAAGGACCAACAACAATTATAGGGTGAAGAGGAGCGGGTGGCGCGCGCTTTTTTCGATCAAAAAGTTGACAATTATGGCATTTCCGAACTGCATAAATACAATCTTTGAATAACGTTGGCCAGAAATAACCAGCATGCAATATATTTTGAGCTGTGGCATACCCAGACATATGACCGCCACATGCTCTAGAATGGCAGTCATTTAAAACCTTTTCAGCTTCTTCTTGAGTTATACAACGTCGGAAAACAGAATCCGCTCCACGACGGTAAAGTGTATCACCAATGATATTATATTGTTGGGATTGGAAGCATATTTTCCGTCACTGAGATTGTGAGATGTCAGGCCGAAAAGATTGGGTTTGGAGATAAACAATAATATCTCCATACCATGGATCAAGTGTACTGATGAGAAACAAAGATTCGTCCGCAATGGACTCTTCTGCCACTGTTTCAGTATCAGTAGGGGGGAAATCACACATCAGTTCCACAAATACCAAAGATTTCTTTGCCTTGGATTTTTCAAACTCCAAGTCAAATTCCTGCAGGATAACTATCCATTTGGAATACTTGCCCCCTAGCAATTGTTTGGTCAAAATATACATCATAGGGTTACAATTAGAAATTACTTTGGTTTTACGTAACAAGATGTAATGTCTAAATCTTTGAACAACTTGGACAGCTGCCAAGGCCAATTTCTCCACATGTGTGTATTTGATTTCAGTCGGATGCAGATTCCGACTAAGATAATAAATCACATGTTCATTGTGAGATTCGTCTTCCTGAACTAGCACCATCTCAATGGTGGAATGAGAAGCAGCGAGATACAAAACGTAATCTTGGTTGTAGTTGGGAGGATGCAATAACGGTGCATGGGTCAACACGTGTTTAAGTGCATCAAAAGATCGATCAGCGATCTCATCCCAAAAGAACGGAATGTTCTGTTTCAACAACCGTGTAAAACCCTTTGTAAGCTCGGCATAGTTAGGAATAAAACTACGTAAAAAGTTTGCTTTCCCCTGCAAACTTTGGAGTTGGCGCAAAGTCGAAGGAGGAGGTAATTTGACAATTTCTTCAACCTTCGATGGATCGACGCGAATGCCTGCTTTCAAGACAACAAATCCCAGTAATCGACCTGATTCTACGTAGAAAACAAATTTATGCAGATTCAACCTAATTCGATAATGCCTACATCTCATAAAGATTGCTCGTAAATGAGTGAGATGGTCGGCCCTACGTAATGAATGAGTAGGTAAATCATCGAGGTAAGGCTGTACAATGTGCTTAATGTCATGAAATGCATAAGACATAGCCCTTTGAAAAGTTGCTGCAACGTTCTTTAATCCAAAAGGTAGTTTATAGTAAGCAAACGTTCCCCACGGACAAATAAAAGCCGTTTTCAGTTGATCAGCAGGGAGTATGTTTATTTGATTGTAACCTGAAAAGCCATCCATGAAGGAAAAAAGTTCACTGCCAGCACAATCATCGATTATTTGATCGATATAGGGAGTTGGATAATTGTCTTTTGGACAGGCTCGATTAATATACGTATAATCGATACATACTCTTATCGTTCCTTATTTTTTAGTCACAGGAACAATATTCGATACCCAATCCGTCAAGGGAATTGGATAAATGAATCCTGCACGAAGTAATTTTTCAACTTCTGCTTTGATAGCAGCAGATTTTCTAGGATGAATTTGACGTAACCATTGACGAACGGGTTTAGCATCCGGGTAAGTCTTAATTTCATGAACAACGATCGATGGATCGATTCCTGGCATTTATTCATAAGACCAGAAAAACACGTCATAGAATTCTTGAAATAGGGCTTTATAAGTCTGAATTTCATCATTTGTACAACAAGCACCTATATGAATGTTTTCAATTATTCCTGGTTTTACTGAAATGTAAATTGGAACCGTTCGAGATATATTTTCCAAATTTAACTCAAAATCAGAATTTTGCAATGGATTCTGAGGTTCCTTGGCATATTCAGCAGTAAAAATTGAAGGGAAATCATTTTCAAAATGATCTAATTCAGGTAAGAATGAAGACCTGTGATGGAGATCTTCCCATGGTAAATCATCAACAGACAAAAACTCACAAATTTTCTCATTAGTATGAACAAGTTCAGGAAATTTCGTTGTAACTGAACTAGATATAGAAAGTGATTCCTCTTGGATCCCATTCATTTGATTAGTCTTGGTTGAAGAGGGGTCGGAAAATGACTATACAACCTGGTACGCAATTTCAAATGGACTCAAAGGCATCACGCCATCGAATGAATCTAACTCGGATTCGGAAAGTGCGATCAGGATCGTGAGCCTACTTGTTCATTCTACTTGAAATCATATGAATAGTTGCGATAGAAGGCGATACGTTAGGAGGAGGAAAAGAAAAAGTTCCTAGTAAACCAGAATCTTTAATCAAACCTACTCCAACATCCTTGTAAGGGATATCCACTTTACCGACGTGCTGGATTGTTTCTGTAGAGGCTGGATTGGAAGAAATATAAGTTAACTGATCTATTGTAACAATCCTTCCTTGATATGAAAATTTTATGAGCCGAAAGACCGAAGAAACAACAACAGTCATAACATAAGACCAACTACGACCCAGGAGAAGGTTGTAATCTAGAGGGGCATCAACCACTTCCACATCTAGATTTACGATTTTACCTTTGACCCCTATGGGTAAATCCTGCAAAATACCAAAAGGGTGGAAACCTCAACCATAAAAAGCCTTAATAATTGTCGGAGATTGGTTGAGTGTAGGAGAACCAAGCGATTTCCAACACTGAATCGACATAATACACATTGAAGCTCCCTCATCAATCACAGTCCGATAGATTGGTCTATTTTTGACTAACACTGGTATTTGGAAAGCCATTTGGTGAGTAGACGAGTATCTTATTTTCTAAATCGAAGATTATAAAGGTTAGAATCTAGAACATCAACGGCTCCTATAGCGGACAATAATAATTTATGCGCATGTGGGCATGATTACGGCACTTCCAAACGACATATTTGAATAAGAAATAGCTAAATCTTCAACAATGTTGTAATTCTGAGCAGCTCTCGCATGTGGATTGAAAGCTGATTTACGAAGAAAACCTTTAGCAGGTGGTTTGATTATTAAGTCTGGATTTGGTTTCTTGATCTGTAGCGGACCAGAAACAGGAGGAGGTGTAGTTGATGTATTTGCATTAGAAGATTCTGCTTCTTTACTATCAACAGGATTCTTAGTACCGTAATCTTGCGATCGTGTCGCGACCCTTACATGAGACATCATCATAATAGGTTCTTCTAAAGTAGTTGAGGTAGAACCAATCATCTTACTATCTTGAGTTGGAAAAGGATCCTTCAAGACAGCAGGTTGTTGTGAACCTTTAACGAATTTTGTAACCTCTGGTCGATGTGGACATTATTTCATAAAATGATCCTTGTCACAAATGAAACAAGGATAACGAG
Organism: Pinus albicaulis; assembly: GCA_034641835.2. Lineage (NCBI taxonomy): Eukaryota > Viridiplantae > Streptophyta > Pinopsida > Pinales > Pinaceae > Pinus > Pinus albicaulis. The sequence continues at coordinate 146,510,275 of CM076584.1, forward strand.
GCTTACGTTTTTCATCATTAGATTCAGTTTTATCAGTTTTCTCTTTCGAATTATTTTTGTTTTTGTTCTTCCCTTTCTTTTTACCACCGGATTTAGATTTAGTCGTAGAAGTTTCTACGACATGAATGTCGGCAGAAACTTCGGGGGAAGATTCTCCTTTTGGGGAATCTGGTAAAGTTATAATAGGAGGGAAAGGTGAAAGTTTCTTCTACTTTTAATTTCTTTGTACCAATCCATCTTTGTAGCGGCATAAGACCACGGAAAAGCTCCCGGCTATTTGTCCTTGTTTTTTGAAGATCGAGTTTTTTCATGTGAAATTTTGTTGTGTATAAAGGGTAAAAGTGCGAGCTTGAAAGTCACCATCATGGTAACAACACCGACCTTGGCTACATCTTCGGTGATCTTGGGTAACAATGATTTATGAACCGATGCACGGTACAGTCTAGAATGTAAACTTTCATAGCGTCTCTACGTACGCCCATTCATGAATGTGATCAGAAATATACGTGGACGTGGAGTGTTTTAGCGAAGTTAATAATTCTGTGCCATTGTCGTATCTGACAGGCAACTAAAAATGAGTCAAGAAATCAGTTGCTAACTAACTGAAATTGTGAAACGAGCCTCGTGGCAACTCAATGTACCATTTGGCAGCAAGACCTATAAGAGTTCTTTGGAAAAGACGTAAACGAATCGAATCATCAATGATTGAATTAGATGCACACCAAAGGTGATAAGTTATGACATGGTTCGATGGATCCTCTCCTGGCTTACCTTCAAATTTTGGTATATCACTGGGCAACTTATGAGGCATTGGCGGCCAGTTCTGATAATAAAAAATTGGATCATTCGTAAGGCGCGTCAAATCAGGTAAGTCCAAAGTTGCGATAAACGGTAATTGACGGTTAGGATCTCGAAAACCTTGAGAAGCCAAAGCAGATCCAGGAGGCGGATACCCAGGATAACTGGGAATTGGATTAGCATTAGGAATCGTGTAACCTCCCGGAAAACCAGGATGAATCGGACCGTATTGAGGTTGTTGATAAGTATAGCCAGGGTACGGTTGATACTGATAGTTTGGATTCTGTGTATAGGGACCGAATTGCGGCTGTCCCTGGTACAGTTGATATGTAAATTGTGGTTGACTTGTAACAACTTTACTTGTACCAGCTTTTCCTGCAGGCATCTGAACCGAAGCCTGGATTGAAGGTCCTGACTGGGGTACAGAGACTTGAGGGATTTGCATGGATACAGGGATAGAAGAATTCGGTGCTATAGATACTCCAGAAACAGGTGTTACAGGTTGAACAGACGTTGCAGAAGTTGCAGCAGTTTGGGGCGGAGTCTGAGGTGTACTAGGCCCAGACTGTTGAACTGAACTAGGTGCAGGAGTTTGAATAGATGGCTGAATAGGTTGCTGGGTTGGAACAAAAACTAAAGGCTGTCCAGGTTGATAAGGCAACTGCACATTAGGCTGTAAAGGCTGTTGATATTGGGACGGATCCCACACCATCATTCCGGGGTATTGTCCCGTAGAAGGTTGAATGTAAGGACCATAACCTGGTTGAACGTAGGGTTGATAATTAAGTGGTAAATTTCTGGCTCCTTGAATTGGTTGACCAAAAGGCTGTTGGAAACCTTGAATTGGGCACTGACCTTGAGGTCGATAACCCTGAGGCGCGTACTGAGGCTGGGGTTGATAAGGACCCTGAGGAGCATATTGAGCTTGGGGTTGACCTTGGGGTATGTATTGTCCTTGAGGTATGTACTGTCCTTGAGGTTTCCACTGAGTAATTCACGAGTTTACCCCTGGCGGTAGCGGCGCGCGGGGTTCCCCCGAGAGCGTGTGGCCCGGCTTCCTTGAGGTTTCCCCCGGTGATGGCGGCTTCCTTGAGGTTGAGGATTCGGAATATTACCAGACATCATAAAGATTTGATGCAGATTCGATGTTTCAATGTTAAATGCATTGAACCCGGATGATAACAAGTTGCCGATTGCTCGAGGAGGCGCTCAGAAATAGATGAATGAGCCTGATATCCTGAAGGAACAGAAGGACCACCGTGTAAAAATGATTCCGGTGTCTGAGAAAACATGGATGAATCTCCTGCCATAAAAGATGATGGATAATAACCTCTGGGTGTAGGATGAAATGGAATTCGAGGTGGATAAAAAGCAAGACCCGGGTTCTCTAAAAAATTTGTTAAAGAGAGATACCAAGGATCAGTTCAAATGGGGCTGTAGAAAATAGATTCACACTCCCTAAGATTTAATGATTGAGGGGAGTCGGGAAGAGATATATCTTCGTCTGGATTAGTAAGTTCTTCAATAGAAATAAGTCCAGATGGAAGATCATCAGTGATAATATTTCTTACCCTAGGTGAACCTGGATCGCTAGAAGTTGGTGTAATAAATCCTGAAGATGTTTCCAAAACAGAAGATTCAGTTTCAGGTTCAAAGATTTCAGGTTCGTCAGCTAATTCACCAGAAGAAGAAATACTTCCAGTAACTTCATAAACTGAAATCGGTTCTTGAATGTATTCTGTTGTAGGTATTTGATGATCAGGATGAATAACTATAGATGAACTTCCAATTTCTATTGATCTAATTCTACCACTACTGGATGATACCAGAGCCCGAAGCCCTTCAAGCTGACTTGGTGAATATTCAGGGGGTTTCCCTTGTATTCTCCGGGATTGTCTCGGCAATTCTGCCATGATTAAAAATTATATAATCACACGCAAACAAAGAAAATTTCAATGAAAACATCTAAAGCCTCTAAGAAACAAATAGTTGAATCATACGCTTAAAAAATCTAAGAGTTCAAACCACACACAAACAGTAACTTTCCGTACTAAAAACATTAGTTGGTGATGAAATCCAACTTAGTAGAATTTTAATACGAAAAGGGCGGTTGGAACAGTTACCCCGACAACATGCTTAATGAAACAGACCGGTGCAAGTTTCTCCACTATACCATCTCGAGTGAAGATAACCCTCCGGAGAGTCGAGTGAGTCTAGCCGACGTACGTTCCGGTACGGTGGGATCTTCCACTCCACCATCCTTAGGAAAGAATCTAAAGATTATGGCACTCTAAGGTTGCCAACGGAAACAAATATACGGGAACGAGTGGTTTCAGAGCCGCATCTGCAAGGGCGGAAGTAACAAATGAGCACCACGCAGAAGGCTCCTTGAAATAATTCAAGGTATGCCAACAAGTGACCCCTGGCTCCTTGACAATGGTCTATCCGAGGTTTACCATTGTTAATACGTGTATATCTTCTATCGTTCCCAATGAGGAAGGATTGATTACCCCACTGGTTCAGATATGATCTCATGCTTGACTCCTTTAAGAGGAGCTTCCTAGAGCATACATGCAACAATTGGAATTCTTCCTACCGCAAGATTCGTCTACTTGTTTGTTTTAGCTATCTTGGAGAGTTAATTACTCCCTACTCCAAGATACTAGCCTAAGCTATGTTGGTGATAAGAGCCCTAGAAATACAAAATTACTAGATGAATTTTAATTAAGCGTTGCTTTTATGAGCTGTTCCTTAAGTCAATGGGTGTGGAAATGAAACTTTGATGATGTGAAGACTCGAATTCCAAAAACACTAAAAATTCACCTAGAAATGATAATCAATTCTTTTTCGTTCAATGAACTTTGTATCTAAAGAAAGAGTTGGAGAATGCAATTCTTTTTAATGAACAATTCCTTCTTTAAACATAAAGAATAATTGAAAGAACATATTTTTTGTCTTTTCAATAATGAGATAAATTATCAAAGCTCATAAAAAACTCATTTTCTTTCCAAACTCGAAGCTACAAAACAATTTTCCTTCAAAAGAAAGCTACAAAATTTTAAAAAACTACTCAAAACTACAAAAAATTAATCTTGAGATCTATTGATTCTAATTTAAATAAAAGCTTTAAGTTTTTTTTTAGAATGCTTTCCTTAGTTGTTCAACAAACTAAGAATCTATTTGTTCTAAATAACAAACATATCAAAAACATTCAAAATATGTTTTTTTTATAAAAATGAAATTCAAAACCTTCAACCAAGTTTTTTCGAAGATTCGCAAAGAAACAAATGACTCTATTTCTCAATAAAGGATGTTTCCACAATCAGGTTGGATTCAACAAAAAGACAAAAATATCAATGTAATCTGAGATACTTCAAACTGTCAATGCTTCGAATCACTACAAAGACCAAGTGAAAAACAATCCAAAATGCAAAATCTTCTAGAAAATCACCAAAACATCAATACTGTTGGAGTTCATTCACAAAAAATTCTTGACAGAAACAATGATCAGTCTGGGTAAAAACCAAAGATGCTAAATCCAAATAAAAATAAACTACAGAAAGAAATCTGGAGGTTTTCTAAAATTTTAACAGGGTCCACAGGCTATCGGTATCACCAGGTGCGGTCCCGCACTGTTATCTCACAGAAAGTGCGAAACTACCCGCTCTGTCTAAAGAAGGCAGAGTGCGGTCCCAGGAAAAATTATAGAAAAACATAAAAATTTTCAAAATTTTCAAAAACAGGGAAAATCTAAATTACCCAGACAGATATGTATCAATCAAAAACCAGGAAAAATGTTTCCTCAAATCAAAATAAAAGAGAACCAAATACAACAAGTTCTTTCCCCAGTGGAGTCGCCATTTTATTGTGTAGATTAATCCGTCTTGCGGACAAGACCGATCTCTCTAGTACTAAAAGTAACTAGCAACAAACAACCAATTATACTAATTCCTCTCTAAGCATATAAGATTCATAAAAATTCTATATATGTGCAAGGCCTACCTTATTTCCAACGCTTGTTTGAAATTGTTGTCGTCCCTCGTGCACTTGAAGGAGTGTTCTTCATAAACCTGCAGTCACAAACAAACAAAAGATTACATAGCACCTGTATAGACATTATTATAAACCATACTTATCATAGTGATCAAAAAATCTACGAAATAAACCATGAATAAACAGCTTATTGAGAAAAATGAGTATATTTGTATTAACTTCAAATGAAAGAAAACCTTTACAACCTGTGCCTTGATGTCATGCAGGTCTTCCTGGGGTCTGAAGCAGGAATCTCTTCTACTTTGATAAGCTTTTTCACTCTTTCAACCAAGACCAAAAGAGGTATGTAATCTCTCCTCATAGAAAGTCTTAATTAACAGAATCTGAATCTTAACAGCATTTAGCCTCAAATATCCTAAATATTGAACTCCCTTTGAGATTACCCAATGCCTCTTTTTATAGTGGAAAAGAGGAGGTTTTCTGTTCCAAGTATGAAGGGATAGAATCCTCCTTCAAAGGGATAAGCTCCTCACATCAAGGGGTTAGCTCCATCAAGCAAGGGATGCATGAACCTTATCAAAGCGTATCCATTCCCGAAAATTCCCATCTATAATCTTCTATAATTGATCTGAAATCAACTTTTTAACTTTACTTTCTCGCCTTTTTGAGTTTTACAGAGGTCCGCACCTATAACACAAAGAACGTGCGGTATAGTTCCGCAGGAGAGCTGAACTTTAGGTGCGGGACCGCAGGCAATGAATAGAGAAAGTGCGATACCAAAGTTTAGGCGATTTTTAGGAACTTTCTTCTGATTTTCAAGGCTTGACATGAAGAAATGATATGTTAGACTTGCAAAAGGAGGAAGTATGAGTAATAATGAGTTCATACTCATAGCAGAATGTATGGATGACAGTTTTTAGTGTAACATTTCCTTTGTAAAGAACAAAAAATCATTTTTTATTTGTTTTCAAAGGATATATATCATCAAACATTGTTTTTTATTACCCCCGCTCTATTGTATTACCCCATCGCTTATCCCCAATCGCAATCGGTGAAATCCCATCATGTGATACACCCGCCCCGAGTCCTGATTGCAATTGCAACTTACTCCCTAGTCCCACTAAAAACCTTTTCCGCCCATTTAAAATAAAAGGGCCTTTTCCCTTTGTAAAGCCCATTCATTTTATTTCATTTTATAAGGACTTCACCCCATTGCACTTCTCCCCAATCGCATCGCAAGTTATCAATGTTTTATGCCCATGCCTCTCCCACTGCGATCTCCGATTGGCGATTGCTATTGCCCCTTTCCACTATATACTATCGCATCACTTGTTTCCCAATTATCCCGGAACACCTCCCCTCCCCTTCTGACTGCGATTGCGATTGCGATTTGGATCGCAATCGGGCCTGCCACCCTTTCCTTGTTCTTTTCACCCAAAAAGGGGAATTTTCTTCACTAAATGGCATATTTCACTTTAATCGGTTCTGCAAGGAATTTTTAAGCATATATGGGATTTTTAGCAAAGTCAAACAAACAGTCAAAGCCAAGAACTAAATATGAAATCTGAGACATCTGCTACAGCTGTAAAATAGATCTGCTCTTCAGGACTCCTATTTTCATTCATACCATGTAATTGTAAATCTTTAAGACGGTCCAAATTGTATTGTTTCTCCTCTTTTTCAGGGGCAGATTGTTATTCTCTTTCCTATGATCAGATTTTAGTTCTGAGATGGTAAAAATAGGTCCTCTTTCTGTGGATCTACTTCCCTTAATTTCTGTCTATTTAATGTAATTTTCAGTCATTTGTAAAATTTAGTAGGGGAATATAGGGGGGAATAGTTTGGAAATCACCGAGGACGCTCTGCGCTCCACTTGTAATAGTTTGACAGAGAATTAATAAGATATGCAACTCTGATTTGTGGGATCCATGTGGTATGAATTCTAGCATTTGTTCTCTCCTATGTGTTCATCTGTAAATTTTTCATGTTTACCATACATTCATAAACATTTCTGGTTGAATGTTTTCAAGTTAGATAGGTAGAATCCATTTTTAATGCTCTGCCCTAGGAAATCATTCAATATTCTGTGTTTTTTTTTTTTTTTTCTGTTTGAAAAGGATCCATCTCCTATGCCCTTTTCAGCTCCTCACCAGTCTTACCATCCCATCATTATTTAAACTTAATTGCTAAAATTTCCTACCTACCTTGCCCCATGAAATACTCTGTATTCCTGATTTAATTCCCCAGTTTCAAACTACCCCATCTTTTCCATACAACCCCGAAAATTTATAAAAAACATTTCCCATTATTATACCTAGCCTAATATCAGTTTATTCTTATACTTCATTGAATATATTTTTATGGAGAGAGCCCTCTCCTGACCTTGTAGGGCTAGCTACAAGGCTGAGCGTGGTTTGAGGTTACCCTGATTTTCCTTTTTCAGCCTGAGGTCCAGATCAGGTGCTAACATTTCTCGTGACTCCACTAGGGAACTTTTGTAACACAAAGATTGATCACCCCAGTAATATCTTCAATATAAATTCTTAGACTCTGGATGATGATGTTCAGAGTTTGCTAGGCTGAAATAAAATTTTTTAAAATAAAAATTTAACCACACTAGCCTCAAGAAGATACACAAGGGCCAATCCTGATCCAAATCCTCCCCCTGTGTTTGAAAATCCTAATCTCATTCCAAGGATAGTCAGAAGACAAGAAGGATCACTAAGTCCCAGACCTATTTTCAGATCCCATACTTTTTTGTATAAGACCTCTCTTTTGATGAATGTTTTGAGCTTTCTTTGTTCAGAAGTAAATCTGAAACTGCACTTGATGACACAGTTTTAGATCTAGAATTTCTTGTAGATCTTGAAGTTCAAAGGGCAAACACATCAATTGATAATTATATTTTGAATTCCCCTCAGACATCTATCAATGTAACCAATATCCCTGGAACTACAGAGTTTTCAGAAAAAATATCTCCTCCCCTTATTTCATCAACATTCCCATCAGTTTCAGAAGTTAATTCTCAGCTTTCATCTCCTTCATCAACACATCCCTTGAATCCTAGTATAACAAACACTGTTGTAAATCCACCTTGAGTCATGGCTGCCCGGTATGCACCCCTGGTTTTACGTCAGAATTTGAATGATATGCCTGCTGATTACCAAATTGAAATACCTATCTTTAATGCCACTCAAAGCATCACAGCCAAGCAACATGTTGACAATATGAATGAATTTTTTGATCTTCATGAGTTAGAGGCAGAGAATGTAACCACCAGGTTGTTTGTCCAAATATTTGGGGGCGAAGTTAGAAAATGGTTCCGAGCCTTACTAGCAAGCTCTATCTGCACTTTACAGGAGTTACATACACAGTTCTTATACTGGTGGGAGGTAAAGAAAAACCCACTCCAAATTTTGTTTGAATATGAAAATATTAAAAGAAATGTGGGTGAAATTGTACAGGATTATTGTGTAAGATTCAATGCTATATATAATGCTATTCCGGCTAATCTTAAATCCCCTATGGGATTAGCCTTTCTCAAGTTTTCGTATGGTTTCGATGTTGATCTGGCATATCAGCTATGAGAAAGAGATCCCACCACGCTTGAAGACATGCATAAGATAACTGTGAGCATAGAAGCAAATATACTAGCCAGAAGAGCTCGGGCAAAGGCTAAAAAGAGAGTGACTATGAAAGAAGAAGCCTCTCCCTCAGATAGCAAGATGGATACTTTGATCCAAACAGTCAAAAAGATGGTTGATCGGCTGACAATTTCAGACAGACTTGAAACACAAATCAGGGATCTGAATTTCATAGGACATCAACAGCTACAATTCAGAATTAAGCAGAGAGAACAGAGAGAACATGAACAAGATGCACCACAATAGAAGATCAGAACTCCATTGCAGCAAAATTATGTTTAGGGAATGGAAACAGACGATGATGATGATCCTGTGATTGAAGCCAATAATTTCTTCACTCTAGATGGTGCTTCCATATTTCTCACAAAATATGAATAATACGCGGAGATTGCAGACATTCAAAGCGATGAAGATTTCATATTGGCTAATGATACAGTGTTAGAAGAAGAGTCCAATGACTACCAAAAAGGATACATGAACGCTTTATCAGCGCAACAGAAGTAGTACTCTTTGAGGAGTAGGGATGTGCCAATCAGTCCCATTAAGAAAAGAAAGGACCTGCAATCGAAGAGTGATTCTTCAAGTACAAAGAAGAAAGGGAAAGAGCTGGGTGATCCTTCTCCCAGAAAGGCATCTTCTTCGATCAACACTGCAAATAACATTGTAAATGAAAATAACTAGCACATCGCAACAAATGAGAAAGCAAAGAAGAAAGATCCTCCCGTAAAAGAGGTAGAAAAAGTGCCTTCTTTTAATTTAGAAAATTAAATTTCTAAGATGAAAGTGTCAATTCCCTTGACTAAGTTGTTGAAAAATAGTGATTATAAAAATCAGGTGTCTAGAATTTTGCAAATAGACTCTATATCAGATATGGTAAATGTTGAAGATGATTATCTTGAACTCATTTTTGGTCCAGCCATAGAAGATCAATCTGAAGAAAGTGAAGTCCCTCCCTTCTACCTGAGTCTTAGATTGCGTGAGTTCATTTTACATAATGCCATGTTGGACTCTAGAGGCTCGCACAATTTGATGCCCAAAGCCATTATGGAGAAGTTAGGACTTGATATTACCCGCAAATACCATGATTTGTATTCTTTTGACTCTGGTAGGGTCGATTGTATTGGTCTAATCAAAGACTTGGTAGTATCTTTGGATCAAATCCCAGCCAAGAATGTCTTGATGGATGTAGTTGTTGCCAATGTTCCACCACGGTTTGGGATGCTTCTATCTAGGTCTTGGGGTGCAAAACTTAAAGGAACCATGCAGATTGACTTCTCTTATGCCACCATTCCCGTGTTTGATCAGTTGAGAAAAATATATAGGGAAAAGAAGATGAAATACATGATCACTAGCAAGGAGAAGCCAATAAATCATACCATTAATTCAGTCCACACAGATTTAGAGTCATTTTTATTATATTCAGATGGTGGTTCGAATGATGAGAATGTTCAGTTGGTACAGGTAGATGGGATACCTGAAATCTCAGAAAATTTTATGGAATTCCTTAAACAGGAAAAGGATAAAGCAGCAAGCACTTTTGAGCCTTCCACCTGCCAGTAGAAAAAAGACGATGAACAACAAAAGAATGCAGAAGTCAGTCAAGATAAAGTAGAGAAGGAAGAAAAATTTCAGCATCTAGAAGAAGAAGAAGAAGGCCTTTGGAGCATGGATTTTGATGGAGCTGTTGGTAAGGACAGTGCTGGTATAGGAATATGGATCTGGAGCCTTGTTTTCCAGGCTGAAAAATTTCCTAGTAATGTTAGAGTATGCGCTTACAAGTTGGCTTTTGACTGCTCTAACAATGAAGTAGAATATGAAGCTTTGATTGCAGGTTTGAAAATTTTGAAGAAGGTGAATGCAAAGAGGATTTCTGTCTATGGAGACTTAGAGTTGATAATCAAGCAAGTAAAAGGAGAGTATCAAGAAAAGAATCTGCAATTGAGGGCCTATAGAAATGCAGTCCTAGACATTTTGAGGACATTTCCTGAGTACACTTTGACAACAGTACCCTGAATGCAGAATCTTATTGTTGATTCTTTTTCCACTACTGCAAGAAATTTGAAGATTCCAATGAACTCCAGCAACAAGTTTGAAATCTATGTCAAGCATCGGCCTGTTGTCCCGGATAACTTAAGGTATTGGCAAGTGTTTTGGGATGATAATGAAATCAATTCTTTTTTGCAGAGTGAAGGAAAATTCAAAGATACTCCTATAGAAGGTGATTATAATGTTGATGATCAAGAAATTGAAGCAAATCAGATGGACATATTGCAGCTTAAATATAATGTAATTCCTAGATGTCTCATACCTTTAGAGGAGATTTTTTATCAGGATGATGTTGCAAAGAAACCAAGCTTGGTGCCTACTGATAAAGGATTTGAAGATGTTAATCTTGGAACAGCTGACAAGCCCAAGCTGGTGAAGTTATCAAAAGCATTATCCCCTGAGGTAAAGGAACATTATGTTAAGTTACTTTCTGAATATTCTGAGGTGTTTGCATGGGATTATTCAGATTTGAAGGTGTATGAAAAAAATACAATTCAACATACTTTTCCCATCAAGCTGGATGAGAAACTATTTAGACAGAAGCTAAGAAGTATCAACCCAAAGCTACTGCCATCCATTGAAAAAGAGGTAAACATATTGCATAAAGCTGGTATCATTGTCCAAATTATATTTTCTGACTGGATTTCAAATTTGGTCCCGGTACGTAAGAAGACAAGAGAGATAAGGTTATGTATAGATTTCCTGAATCTGAATAAAGCATCTTTAAAGGATAACTATCCACTCCCAAAGATGGACCATATTTTGCAGAGAGTAGTTGGAGCATCAAGGATGTCGCTACTCGATGGCTACTCAGGCTATAATCAGATCTTGGTACATGAGAAATACCAAGAAAAAACTACTTTCACAACACCCTGGGGAACTTTCCAGTATGCCAAAATGCCATTCGGACTGAAGAACACTGGAGCCACTTTCCAACGAGCAATGGACATTGCTTTTGCCAATGAAAAAGATGTTTTTCTTGTTGTTTATTTGGATGATCTGACATTTTTTTATGGTTCTGATGATGAACATTTGCACCATTTGAGAGTCTTTTTTCAGTGATGTAGAAAGTTTGTGATCTAGGTGGATATTGGTGGCCACCTGCCTATTCCACTTGGATCAGTTTTGGATTTCTTTCAATCCAAAGAAAATTCTGTTCGCTATCGATGAAGGCAAGCTGCTGGGGCATATCATCTCTAAAGACGGTATCCGCATTGATCCATCCAGTGTAGAAGCAATTCAGCACATAGACCTCCTACGTAATAAAAAGGAGATTCAGGCATTCAATGGTAAGATGAACTTCTTGTGCAGAGTTATACCCAATTTGGCTGAACATTTGAGAGAAATGACTAACATGTTTAAGAAGGATAGCACTGTCAAATGGAGTGAGGAGGCTATCAAGTCATTTAATATGGTAAAGTTTGCTTTTTCCAATGCCCCAGTCTTGATTAGTCCTGATTACACTCAATATTTCATTATATTTTGATTTGCATCGGAGCATACTATGGCTGCGATTTTGATGCAAAAGAGAGATCAGATTGAAAAATCAATTGCCTTTTTCAGTAGGACTACTCGGGATGCTGCCTTGTGGTATAATATTATTGAGAAACAATCATTGGCCCATATAAAAGCATTGAAGGATTTTAGAGTATACATTCTGCATTCACATACTATAGCATATGTTCCTAATGCAGCAGTGAAAGATGTCCTGATGCAAACTGATCCAGAAGGTCGAAGAGGTAAGTGGATAGTAGCTCTGTTAGAATATGATTTGGAGATCAAACCCACAAAGTTGATCAAAGGACAAGGCTTGGAAAAGCTAATGGCCCAATCAAACCTACGTGCTTTGGAAATAAATTTCATAATAGCAATATCAGAGTATGAGGGTGAAGGTTTGCTTGTTCTAGTTTCAGAAAATTTCCTACAATCCCCATGGTATTCAGATATTGTTTATGTTCTTCAGCAACTTTCACCACCTCCAGGAATGTCTAAAAGCAAAGGTAGGTCACTGAAACTTAAGACTGCTAAATTTTGTATTTTAAACAGTGCTCTTTATTGGAAAGATCCAGGAGGTATTCTGCTTAATTGTTTGGTTGAAGACGAAGCTCAGCAGGTGATGCATGACTTTCACAAAGGTTATTGTGGTGTGTAGAAATTTGCTGAATAATGATTAATTATTCACCGAGACTATCCTGATCACATAAAATTCGAATTTATATGCAACACATAATCTCTTCCACTCAGATCATCAAACATGCGGAAATAAAATCAAGCGATAACACATCAAATCATCATACACATTAACAGTATGTATGGGGAAAGCTTATAGCTGAAAACCCCGCAGCTATTGTGTATATTATAATGGAGAAATCATGTAACAAACTCAGTACAATACTCCTCACAAGTACTCAGTACTTTCTCATGAAGTTACACACAAACTAGCTCAGTTTTGAACAGGTTACTGGTTCAAAACTCACCGCTAATTGCCTTGCCTCTATTGCGCAATCCAGGCCTGTCTATATAGAGATCCAAGGTTCGAATCTCCTTGGCTTGACATCGCAATCATCATGGGAAATTCCTCCAAGTGTGGTGCAAATCTCATGCACAACTGATGTCGCCACTGATAGCTAACTCCACCCTTTCATCTACCTCTTTCACTGGTCTCCACTGAACTGATCATGCACTGTAGTGAACTGATGTGTTCTTGAGTTGAATAATGAGTTACTAATTAATGAATTAAATAATGTTTAATTCACTCCACTCATAACTAATTGATTAGCTAGTTAAACTAATCTCAACTAGTTCAACTAAAATAAACAGAACACAACTCCACTAGCTGTCTCATTAACTCCACCAAAATTCTGCCACTGAAGTCCTAACTGAAGTCAACCATGCATGATGCCATCAAACCCTAGGAATAGCGTAATTCCTCTGTCAGATGCATGAGCCACTTCTGTAGCTCGAACTGAAGTGCTCCAAGAGAGTAAACTGCCGTTTAGAGTCCAAATATTATTAAGGGTAAATAATATTTGACTTCCCTATTTTTAGGAGAGGCGGTCTAAAAATAGACTTCGACCTCTTCGACCTGCCAGTGCAAAAATAGAGTCCCATCTATTTTTACCAACATGACCAATGCTCCAAGAATCTCATACTGGAATCCCCGAACCATGCTCCATATGTCTAAAAATAGACTTTACGCCAGAATTTGCCTCCGGGCCCACTTAGTGAAGGCGACTTCATTTCACTAAGCTTCATCATCTTGCTGCATTCTCAACATGGTGTTCATTTGTTTTGGAAAAATACAGCTAATAAAGTGTTGAGAGCAGGATATTATTGGCCCACTTTATTTTCAGATTTTTACAAAACAGTGATGAGTTGCCATGAGTGTCAAATTTTCCAAGGAAAAAGGAAATTGCTTCCTCTTCCTTTGAAACCAGTTTTAGTAAATTCTCCCTTTCAGCAGTGGCGACTCGATTTCATAGGAGAAATCCATCCCGCATCATCATCACAACATCGATGGATCTTGATAGGTATAGATTACGTAACCAAATGGATTGAGGCCGTTCTAGCAAGGCAGGCCACAGATACAGTAATAATTCAATTTCTAGAGTCAAATATCTTATCTCGTTTTAGCTGCCTTCACAAGATCGTAACAGATAACGCAACAATGTTCAAATCTAAGAAGATGGTGGATTTCTGCGACAAATACAATATCGTGTTAGGTCATTCAATAGTGTACTACCCTCAAGGAAATGGCTTGGTAGAATCATCAAATAAATCTATGATAAATATAATCAAGAAAACTCATCAATGCATTGTGGGCAGATAGAGTCAGCAGCAAGAAATCCATAGGTATGTCACTGTTTGAATTGGTTTATGGTACTGATGTTGTTTTTCCTACTTCACTTATAGTTCCGTTCATGAGATTATTGCAAGAGGCTGGCAGTGAGGAAGATGATAATCAACGAAGAATCAATCAAATGATCCACCTTCAGCAAACAAGGGAGGAAGTGTCTCAGAAATCTTTTCTATTGCAGGAGAAGATAAAGAAAATCTATGATCATAAGACCAAAGCAGAAAGGTTTCAGTTGGATAATGTGGTGTTGAGATGGGATGCACGAAATGAGGACAAAGGGAAGCATGGTAAGTTTGACAACTTGTGGAAAGGACCATACAAGATTTCAGCATACAAGGGATAGAATGCCTTCTTGCTTTCAGAGATGGATGGCCAAGATTTCCCTGGAGGAACAGTAAATGGTAGGATTTTGAAGCACTACCATTACTGAAGATAATGGATCCAAATTTATGTCACAAGCATTGTATATATCATGTCATTGTTGTTCAGATTTCAGTTACACAGTCATTGAAGTTTGGGGCCCGAGGTGAAGGCTATAAAACTTGAATGATATGTGTATAGTTTGGTTTTATGTTAGTTTTCAGTCTTAGTCATGAGTCAGAGTCAGTCTGCATTGTGTCAGTTTTCAGTTTTTTTTTTGACTCCATGTCCAATGGATAAGGCTACTTGGTCTACGGTGTTCTTGGCACCGCCAAGGAGCTACCATCCCCATTGGAGCTAATGTTAGTGTCAGTCTAGTCATACTGCCCTCAGTGATCAAAATTGCTCTTTCGCATTTGCATATTATGAGTCCCATACCAGAAAATTTCATCATTCCACTAGGTCATAGATTCATTGATGGTAGTGGTCTTTCATCAGTTTTCCCTCATGTGAAACTTGCTGATTCCCTTCTCTATGGTCTTTGGTCATGATTCAATTTCACTCCCAATCCATATTATTAGGTCAAATTGTTGGTCTCATTAGGTTCTAGGGTCTCATTTTGGTCAAACTAATGAGTTAAGTGTCAATAAATATTAGCAAGATCATGAGGAGGTCGAATAAACTCTAAGTCACAACATCTGGGAAAATCAAAGAAATGTTCTATTGAGCGTGATATAATTTTTTCCTTCATTATCATCTATTATGTAATTTTATGTCTTCATATGTAATAAGCTGCACTTCAGAAGCTGCTATCTCCACCAAGCCACAACCCTGTATTTCAAAGGTGTTTTCCACAACATTTTCAGTGTAAAATCATGTTCTAAGTATGTCCAGAAAGAGCCTGGAAAGATCTTTCCAACGGTATATTATACTCTCAAAACTAACTTTTGGATTGAAAATTATGCCTAAGTGAAAGAAGCTTCCCTATAGGTTAATCTTGCCCCTTTTCCCATTTCTCCCTTACACTTTATTTCATAAAAGTTTAAAATTTTTCTTTATAAACACCCTTTCTTTTCCCCATTCAATTGTATAAATCGCATTGAAAAGGTATTTTAAACCCATAAACCTATGATGCAATTGAATAATCCCCTCCTCATATTGATCACAATATTCCAATCGCTACTCTGATTGTCCCCCTCCGATTCGCCCTTCCTCGATTACCCCGATGTGATTAAACAAATCCACCTCCAATCAATCGCATCGCGACTTTGTAAATCCTTAAGACTTGTGACCCCGCTCCTTTGATCTCCCGATTGCGATTGGCCGGGCCCCACCACAGTCCCTTTCGCCTCTTCCCAATAAAGATGAGTTTCTTCTTTGTTAATGTGATAAATCAATTTTCAAAAAATTATGAGTATTCCAATCGCATCACATAATTTCACTTTACCACGGCTCTTTGTCCCTCTCCCCTTCCAATCCCTCGATTGTGATTGTTGATTGGGCCCCACCTTAAAGTCTTCCGCCCTTTGCATAAAAGGGGGTTTTTCCTTTGTAAAGAACAAAAACTCTTTTGTTTTTTTGTTTTAAAAGGATATATATCGTCGGACATTGTTTTTTATTACCCACGCTCTATTGTATTACCCCATCGCTTATCCCCAATCGCAATCGGTGAAATCCCATCGCGTGATACATCCACCCCGAGCCCCGATTGTGATTGCGACTTACATCCTGGTCCCACCAAAAACCTTTTCCGCCCATTTAAAATAAAAGGGCCTTTTCCCTTTGTAAAGCCCATTCATTTTATTTCATTTTATAAGGACTTCACCCCATTGCACTTCTCCCTAATCGCATCGCAAGTTATCAATGTTTTATGCCCATGCCTCTCCCGCTACGATCTCCGATTGGCGATTGCTATTTCCCCTTTCCACTATATACTATCGCATCGCTTGTTTCCAAATTATCTCGGAACACCTCCCCTCCCCTTCCGACTGCGATTACGATTGAGATTTGGATTGCGATCGGGCCTGCCACCCTTTCCTTGTTCTTTTCACCCAAAAAGGGGACTTTTCTTCACTAAATGGCATATTTCACTTTAATCGGTTCCGCAAGGCATTTTTTCAGCATATATGGGATTTTTAGCAAAGTCAAACAAACAGTCAAAGCCGAGAACTAAATATGAAATATGAGACATCTGCTACAGCTGTAAAATAGATCTGCTCTTCAGGACTCCTATTTTCATTCATACCGTGTAACTGTAAATCTTTAAGACGGTCCAAATTGTATTGTTTCTCCTCTTTTTCAGGGGTAGATTGTTAGTCTCTTTCCTATGATCAGATTTTAGTTCTGAGCTGGTAAAAACAACTCCTCTTTCTGTGGATCTACTTCCCTTCATTTCTGTCTATTTAATGTAATTTTCAATCATTTGTAAAAGCTAGTAGGGGAATATAGGGTGGAATAGTTTGGAAATCACTGAGGATGATCTGCACTCTACTTGTAACAGTTTGACAGGGAATTAATAAGATATGCAACTCTGATTTGTGGGATCCATGCGGTATGAATTTTAGCATTTGTTCTCTCCTTTGTGTTCATCTGTAAATTTTTCATGTTTACCATACATTCATAAACATTTCTGGTTGAATGTTTTCAAGTTAGATAGGTAGAATCCATTTTTAATGCTATGCCTTGGGAAATCATTCAATATTCTATGTTTTTTTTTTGTTTGAAAAGGATCCATCTCCTATGCCCTTTTCAGCTCCTCACCAGTCTTACCATCCCATCATTATTTAAAATTAATTGCTAAAATTTCCTGCCTACCTTGCCCCCATGAAATACTCTATATTCCTGATTTAATTCCCCAGTTTCAAACTGCCCCAACTTTTCCATACAACCCTGAAAATTTATAAAAAACATTTCCCATATATTTTTATAGAGAGAGCCCTCTCCTGACCTTGTAGGACTAGCTGCAAGGTTGAGCATGGTTTGAGGTTACCTTGATTTTCCTTTTTCAGCCTGAGGTCCAGATTAGGTGCTAACATTTCTGGCGACTCCACTGGGGAACTTTTGTAACATAAAGATTGATCACCCCAGTAATATCTTCAATATAAATTCCTGGACTCTGGATGATGATGTTCAGAGTTTGCTAGGCTGAAATAAAATTTGGTAAAATAGAAATTTAACCACACTGGCTTCAAGAAGATACACAAGGGCCAATCCTGATCCAAATCCTCCCCCTGTGTTTGAAAATCCTAATCTCATTCCAAGGATAGTCAGAAGACAAGAAGGATCACTAAGTCCCAGACCTATTTTCAGATCCCATACTTGGCCCAGTGAGTTGTTGTTTGTAGAAGACCTCTCTTTTGATGAATGTTTTGAGCTTTCTTTATTCAGAAGTAAATCTGAAACTGCACTTGATGACACAGTTTTAGATCTTGAAGTTCAAAGGGAAAACACATCAATTGATGACTATATTTTGAATTCCCCTCAGACATCTATCACTGTAACCGATATCCCTGGAACTACAGAGTTTTCAGAAACATTATCTCCTACCCTTAATTCATCAGCATTCCCATTAGTTTCAGAATTTAATTCTCATCTTTCATCTCCTCCATCAACACCTCCCTTGAATCCTAGTATAACAAACAATGTTGTAAATCCACCTCGAGTCATGGTTGCCCGGTATGCACCCCTGGTTTTACTTCAGAATTTGAATGATATGCCTGCTGATTACCAAAGTAAAATACCTATCTTTGATGCCACTCAAAACATCACAACCCAACAGCATGTTGATAAGATGAATGAATTTTTTGATCTTCATGAGGTAGAGGCAGAGAATGTAACCACCAGGTTGTTTGTCCAAAGCTTTGGGGGAGAAGTTAGAAAATGGTTCCCAGCCTTAATAGCAGGCTCTATTTGCACTTTAAAGGAGTTACATACACAGTTCTTAGACCGGTGGGAGGTAAAGAAAAACCCACTCCAAATTTTGTTTGAATATGAAAATATTAAAATAAATGTGGGTGAAACTATACAAGATTATTGTGTAAGATTCAATGCTGTATATAATGCTATTCTAGATAATCTTAAACCCCCTGTGGGATTAGCCTTGTTCAAGTTTTTAGATGGTTTCAATGCTGATATGGCATATCATCTACGAGAAAGAGATCACACCACGCTTGAAGACATGCAAAAGATAGCTGTGAACGTAGAAGCAAATCTACTGGCCAGAAGAGCTCGGGCAAAGGCTGAAAAGAGAGTGACTGTGAAAGAACAAGCCTCTCCCTCAGATAGCAAGATGGATACTTTGATCCAAATAGTCGAAAAGATGGTTGATCGGTTGACAATTTTAGACAGACCTGAAACACAAATCAGGAATCTAAATTTCATAGGACATCAGTAGCCGCAATTCAAAATTAAACAGAGAGAATAGAGAGCGCATGACCAAGTAACACTACAACAGCAGATCAGAACTCGATTGCAGCAAAATTATGTTCAGGGAACAGATACAGACGCTGATGATGATCCTGTGATTGAAGCCAATCATTTCTTCACTCCAGATGGTGCTCCCATATTTCTCACAGAAGATGAAGAATACGCAGCAATTGCAGACATTCAAAGGGATGAATATTTCATATTGGCTAATGATAGAGTGTTATAAGAAGAGTCGGATGACTACCAAAGAGGATACATGAACGATTTATCAGCGCAACAGAAGCATTATTCTTTGAGGAGGAGGGATGTGTCGATCAGTCCCATTCAAAAAAGAAAGGACCTACAATCGAAGAACGATTCTTCAATTACTCAGAAGAAAGGGAAAGAGCCGGGCGATCCTTCTCCCAGAAAGGCATCTTTAGTGATCAACACTGCAAATAATGTCGTAAATGAAAAGAACCAGCACAACACAACAAAGGAGAAAGCAGAGAAGAAAGATCCTCGCATCAAAGAGGTAGAAAAAGTGCCTTCTTTTAATTTAGAAAGTTAAATTTCTAAGCTGAAAGTGTCAATGCCCTTTATTGAGTTTGTGAAAAATAGTGCTTATAAAAATTAAGTGTCTAGAATTTTGCAAATAGACTCTATATTAGATATGGTAAATGTTGAAGAGGATTATCCTGAACTCATTTTTGGTCCAGCCACAGAAGATCAATCTAAAGAAAGTGAAGTCCATCCCTTCTACTTGAGTCTTAGATTACATGAGTTCATTTTACATAATGCCATGTTGGACTTTGGAGCCTCACACAATTTGATGCCCAAAGCCATTATGGATAAGTTAGGACTTGATATTACCCGCAAATACCATGATTTTTATTCCTTTGACTCTGGTAGGGTCCATTGTATTGGTCTAATCAAAGAATTGGTAGTATCTTTGGATCAAATCCCAGCCAAGAATGTCTTGATGGATGTAGTTGTTGCCAATGTTCCACCACAGTTTAGGATGTTTCTATCTAGGTCTTGGGGTGCAAAACTTAAAGGAACCATGCAACCTGACTTCTCTTATGCCACCATTCCCGTGTTTGGTCAGTTGAGAAAACTATATAGGGAAAAGAAGATGAAATACATGATCACTAGCAAGGAGAAGCCAATAAATCATACCATTAATTCAGTCCACACAGATTTAGAGTCATTTGTATTATATTCATATGGTGGTTCGAATGATGAGAATGTTTAGTTGGTACAAGTATATGAGATACCTTAAATCTCAGAAAATTTTAGGGAAGTCCTTAAACAGGAAAAGGATAAAGCAGCAAGCACTTCTGAGCCTTCTTCCTGCCAGCAGCAAAAATACAATGAACAACAAAAGAATGCAGAAGTCAGTCAAGATAAAATAGAGAAAGAAGAAAAATTTCAGCATCTAGAAGAAGAAGAAGAAGGCCTTTGGAGCATGGATTTTGATGGAGCTATTGGTAAGGACAGTGCTGGTATAGGAATATGGATCCGGAGCCCTATTTTCCAACTTGAAAAAGTTCCTAGTAATGTTAGAGTATGCACTTACAAGCTGGCTATTGACTGCTCTAACAATGAAGTAGAATACGAAGCTTTGATTGCAGGTTTGAAAATTTTGAAGAAGCTGAATGCAAAGAGGATTTCTGTCTATGGAGACTCAGAGTTGATAATCAAGCAGGTGAAAGGAGAGTATCAAGCAAAGCATCTGCGATTGAGGGCCTACAGAAATGCAATCCTAGACATTTTGAGGACATTTCCTGAGTACACTTTGACAACAGTACCTCGAATGTAGAATCTTATTGCTGATTCTCTTGCCACTACTGCAAGCAATTTGAAGATTCCAATGAACTCCAGCAACAAGTTTGAAATCTATGTCAAGCATCAGCCTGTTGTCCCGAATAATTTAAGGTATTGGCAAGTGTTTTGGGATGACAATTAAATCAATGTTTTTTTGCAGAGTGAAGGAAAATTCAAAGATAATCCTATAGAAGGTGATTATAATGTTGATGATCAAGAAATTGAAGCAAATTAGATGGACATATTGCAGCTGAAAGATAATGTAATTCCTAGAGGTCTCATACCTTTAGAAGAGCTTTTTGATCAAGATGATGTTGAAAAGAAACCAAGCTTGGTGCCTACTGATAAAGGAGTTGAAGATGTTAATCTTGGAACAGATGACAAGCCCAAGCTGGTGAAGTTATCAAAAGCATTATCCCCTGAGGTAAAGGAACAATATGTTAAGTTACTTTCTGAATTTTCTGAGGTGTTTGCATGGGATTATTCAGATTTGAAGGTGTATGAAAAAAATATAATTTAGCATAATATTCCCATTAAGCCGGATCAAAAGCCATTTAGACAGAAGTTGAGAAGGATCAACCCAAAGCTGCTACCATCCATTGAAAAAGAGGTAAGTAGATTGCATAAAGCTGGTATCATTGTCCCAATTAGATTTTCTGACTGGATTTCAAATTTGGTCCTGGTACGTAAGAAGACAGGAGAGATAAGGTTATGTATAGATTTCCGGAATCTGAATAAAGCATATTTAAAGGATAACTATCCACTCCCGAAGATGGACTATATTTTGCAGAGAGTAGTTGGATCATCAAGGATGTTGCTACTCGATGGCTACTCAGGCTATATTCAGATCTTGGTACATGAGAAATACCAAGACAAAACTTCTTTCACAACACCTTGGGGAACTTTCCAGTATGCCAAAATTCCATTCGAACTGAAGAAAGCTGGAGCCACTTTCCAACGAGCAATGGACATTGCTTTTGCCAATGAAAAATATGTCTTTCTTGTTGTTTATTTGGATGATCTGACAGTGTTTTCTGGTTCTGATGATGAACATTTGCATCGTTTGAGAGTCATTTTTCAGCGATGCAGAAAGTTTGGGATTTCTCTCAATCCAAAGAAAAGTCTGTTCGCTATGGACGAAGGCAAGCTGCTGGGGAATATCATCTCTAAAGACGGTATCCGCATTGATCCATCCAGAGTAGAAGAAATTCAACACATAGACCTCCTATGTAATAAAAATGAGATTCACGCATTCAATGGTAAGATGAACTTCTTGCGTAGATTTATACCCAGTTTGGCTGAACATTTGAGAGAGATGACTAACATGTTGAAGAAGGATAGCACTGTCAAATGGAGTGAGGAGGCTATCAAGTCATTTAATATGGTAAAGTTTGCTTTTTCCAATGCCCCAGTCTTGATTAGTCCTGATTACACTCAAGATTTCATTATATTTCCATTTGCATCAAAGCATACTATGGCTGCGGTTTTGATGCAAAAGAGAGATTAGATTGAAAAACCAATTTCCTTTTTCAGTAGGACTATTCGGGATGCTGCCTTGCGGTATAATATTATTGAGAAACAAGCGTTGGCCCTTATAAAATCATTGAAGGATTTTAGAGTATACATTCTGCATTCACATACTATAGCATATGTTCCTAATGCAACAGTGAAAGATGTCTTGATGCAAACTGATCCAGAAGGTTGAAGAGGTAAGTGGATAACATCTATGTTGGAATATGATTTGGAGATCGAACCCACAAATTTGATCAAAGGAAAAGGCTTGGAAAAGCTAATGGCCCAATAAAACCTACGTTCTTTGGATATAAATCTCATAAGAACAATATCAAAGGATGAGGGTGAATGTTTTCTTGTTCTAGTTTCAGAAATTTTCCTACAATCCCCATGGTATTCAGATATTGTTTATGTTCTTCAGCATTTTTCACCACCTCCAGGAATGGCTAAAAGCAAAGGTAGGTCACTGAAACTTAAGACTGCTAAATTCTGTATTTTAAACAATGCTCTTTATTGGAAAGATCCAGGAGGTATTCTGCTTAATTGTTTGGTTGAAGACAAAGCTTAGTAGGTGATGCATGACTTTCACAAAGATGATTGTGGTGGTCATTTGTTTTGGAAAACTACAGCTAATAAAGTGTTGAGAGCAGGATATTATTGGCCCACTTTATTTCCAGATTTGTACAAAATAGTGATGAGCTACCATGAGCGTCAAATTTTCCAAGGAAAAAGGAAATTGCTTCCTCTTCCTTTGAAACCAGTTTTAGTAAATGCTCCCTTTCAGTAGCGGGGACTCAATTGCATAGGAGAAATCCATCTCGCATCATCAACACAACATTGATGGATCTTGACAGGTACAGATTACTTCACCAAATGGATTGAGGCCGTTCCAGCAAGGCAGGCCACAGATACGGTAATCATTCAATTTCTAGAGTCAAATATCTTATATCGTTTTGGCTGCCCTCACAAGATTGTAATAGACAATGCAACAACGTTCAAATATAAGAAGATGGTGGATTTCTGCGACAAATAGAATATCGTGTTGGGTCATTCAACAACATACTACCCTCAAGGCAACAGCTTGGTGGAATCATCAAATAAATCTCTGATAAATATAATCAAGAAAATGCTGGAAGCAAATAAGAGGAATTGGCATCGAAAAATCATTAATGCATTGTGGGCAGATAGAGTCAGCAGCAAGAAATCCATAGGTATGTTTCCATTTGAATTGGTTTATGGTACTGATGCTGTTTTTCCTACTTCACTTACAGTTCCGGTCATGAGATTATTGTAAGAGGCTGGAAGTGAGGAAGATGATAATTAGCGAAGAATCAATAAAATGATCCACCTTCAACAAACAAGGGAGGAAGTGTCTCAGAAAGCTTTTCTATTGCAGGAGAAGATAAAGAAAATCTATGATTGTAAGACCAAAGCAGAAAGGTTTCAGTTGGATGATGTGGTGTTGAGATGGGATGCAGGAAATGAGGACAAAGGAAAGCGTGGTAAGTTCGACAACTTGTAGAAAGGACCATACAAGATTTCAACATACAGGGGACATAATGCCTTCTTGCTTTCAGAGATGGATGGCAAATATTTCCCTGGAGGAACAATAAATGGTAGGCTTTTTAAGCACTACCATTACTGAAGATAATGGATCCAAATTTATGTCACAAGCATTGTATATATCATGTTATTGTTGGTTAGATTTCAGTTACACAGTCATTGAAGTTTGGGGCCTGAGGTGAAGGCTATAAAAATTGAATGATATGTGTATAGTTTGGTTTTATGTTAGATTTCAGTCTTAGTCATGAGTCAAAGTCAGTTTGCATTATGTCGGTTTTCAGTTTTTTTTTGACTCCATGCCGAATGGATAAGGCTACTTGGTCTACGGTGTTCTTGGCACCTCCAAGGAGTTACCATCCCCATTGGAGCCAATTTTAGTGTCAGTCTAGTCATACTGCCCTCAGTGATCAAAATTTCTCTTTTGCATTTGCATATTAGGAATCCCATACCATAAAATTTCATCATTCCACTAGGTCATGGATTCATTGATGGTAGTGGTCTTTCATCAATTTTCCCTCATGTGAAACTTGGTGATTCCCTTCTCTATGGTCTATGGTCATGATTCACTTTCACTCCCAATCCATATTATTAGGTCATAGGGTTGGTCTCATTAGGTTCTAGGGTCTCATTTTGGTCAAACTAATGAGTTAAGTGTCAATAAATATCAGCAGGATCATGAGGAGGTTGAATAAACTCTAAGTCACAGCATTTGGGAAAATCAAAGAAATGTTCTATTGAGCGTGATGTAAGTTTTTCCTTCATTATCGTCTATTATGTAATTTTATGTCTTCATATGTAATAAGCTACACTTCAGAAGCTGCTATCTCCACCAAGCCACCACCCTATATTTCAAAGGTCTTTTTCACATCATTTTCAGTGTAAAATCATGTTCTAAGTATGTCCATCAGAAAGAGCCCGGAAAGATCTTTCCAACGGTATATTATACTCTCAAAAATGACTTCTGGATTGAAAATTATGCCTAAGTGAAAGAAGCTCCCCTATAGCCTAATCTTTCCCCTTTTCCCATTTCTCCCTTACACTTTATTTCATAAAATTTTAAAATTTTTCTTTATAAACCCCCCTTATTTTCCCCATCCAATTGTATAAATCACATTGCAAAGGTCTTTTAAACCCATAAACCTCCAATGCAATTGAATAATCCCCTCCTCCGATTGATCGCAACATTCCAATCGCCGCTCTGATTGTCCCCCTCCGATTCGCCCTTCCCCAATTACCTTGAAGCGATTAAAAAAATCCACCTCCGATCAATTGCATCATGACTTTGTAAATAATTAAGACTTGCAACCCCGCTCCTTCGATCTCCCGATTGCGATTGGCCGGGCCCCACCATAGTCCCTTCCGCCTCTTCGCAATAAAGATGAGTTTCTCCTTTGTTAATGTGATAAATCAATTTTCAAAAAATTCTGAGTATTCCAATCACATCGCATAATTTCACTTTACCACGGCTCTTTGTCCCACTCCCCTTCCAATCCCCCGATTGCGATTGTTGATTGGGCCCCACCTTAAAGTCTTCCGCCCTTTGCATAAAAGGGGGTTTTTCCTTTGTAAAGAACAAAAAATCATTTTTTGTTTGTTTTAAAATGATATATATCGTTGGAAATTGTTTTTTATTACCCCCGCTCTATTGTATTACCCCATCGCTTATCCCCAATCGCAATCGGCGAAATCCCATCATGTGATACATCCACCCCGAGCCCCGATTGCGATTGCGACTTACTCCCTGGTCCCACCAAAAACCTTTTCCGCCCATTTAAAATAAAAGGGCCTTTTCCCTTTGTAAAGCCCATTCATTTTATTTCATTTTATAAGGACTTCACCCCATTGCACTTCTCCCCAATCACATCGCAATTTATCAATGTTTTATGCCCATGCCTCTCCCATTGCGATCTCCAATTGGCGATTTCTATTGCCCCTTTCCACTATATACTATCACATCGCTTGTTTCCCAATTATCCCGGAACACCTCCCCTCCCCTTCCGATTGCGATTGCGATTGCGATTTGGATCACGATTGGGCCTGCCACCCTTTCCTTGTTCTTTTCACCCAAAAAGGGGACTTTTCTTCACTAAATGGCATATTTCACTTTAATCGGTTCCGCAAGGCATTTTTTCAACATATATGGGATTTTTAGCAAAGTCAAACAAACAGTCAAAGCTGAGAACTAAATATGAAATCTGAGACATCTGCTACAGTTGTAAAATAGATCTGTTCTCCAGGACTCCTATTTTCATTCATACCGTGTAACTATAAATCTTTAAGATGGTCCAAATTGTATTGTTTCTCCTCTTTTTCAGGGGCAGATTGTTAGTCTCTTTCCTATGATCGGATTTTAGTTTTGAGCTGGTAAAAATAGCTCCTCTTTCTGTGGATCTAATTCCATTAATTTCCATCTATTTAATGTATTTTTCAGTCATTTGTAAAAGTTAGTAGGGGAATATAGGGTGGAATAGTTTGGAAATCATTGAGGACGCTCTGCGCTCCACTTGTAACAATTTGACAGGGAATTAATAAGATATGCAGCTCTGATTTGTGGGTACCATGCGGTATGAATTTTAGAATTTGTTCTCTCCTTTGTGTTCATCTGTAAATTTGTCATGTTTACCATACATTCATAAACATTTATGGTTGAATGTTTTCAAGTTAGATAGGTAGAATCCATTTTTAATGCTCTACCTTGGGAAATCATTCAATATTCTGTGTTTTTTTTTCTGTTTGAAAAGGATCCATCTCCTATGCCCTTTTCAGCTCCTCACCAGTCTTACCATCCCATCATTATTTAAACTTAATTGCTAAAATTTCCTGCCTACCTTGCCCCATGAAATACTCTATATTCCTGATTTAATTCCCCAGTTTCAAACTGCCCCATCTTTTCCATACAACCCCGAAAATTTATAAAAAAAAATTCCCATTATTATACCTAGCCTAATATCAGTTTATTATTATACTTCATTGAATATATTTTTACGGAGAGAGCCCTCTCCTGACCTTGTAGGGCTAGCTACAAGGATGAGTGTGGTTTGAGGTTACCCTGATTTGCCTTTTTCAACCTGAGGTCTAGATCAGGTGCTAACAGGACCCTCATTAGGTGGAATATATGGAAGAAGAAATGTTTAAAATAAAAAATAATGCAACATGGGAACTTGTACCTCATATAAAAGATAAAAATATAATTGAAACCAAGTGGGTGTTAAAAAAAAATGAATGAAGATGGACAAATCATCAGAAATAAGGCAAGGATTGTTTGTAAAGGATACTCACAAATTGAAGGAATTGACTTTGAAGAAACTTTTTCCTCGGTAGCTCATTTAGAAGCTATAAGGATGTTTTTGGAATTTATTTGTTCAAAATGGTTCAAATTTTATTAAATGGGCCTGAAATCAACAGTTCTAAATGGTGATCTAAAGGAAGAAGTTTACATGGAGCAACTAGAATGGTTTGATCTAGCAGAAAGAAAATATTTCGCACGTAAATTAAAAGAGGTGTCATATGGATTGAAACAAGCTCCTAGAACTTGGTACACAATATTGGATCATTATCTACAACAACAAGGTTTCAAAATGTTGATTTCTAGTAGCATCAGATGTGTTATAAGTCTCAAATTTTGCAGGGGGGCTTAGACACATGTATTCCAAAATACCCAGAAAGTGTTTTTGGAAATTCCACCCGGATGGGGTTTTATTAAAATAATTAATTATTTTTAATGGAAGCCTAAGTATAAAATTAGGGAATTAAAATAATTAAATTGTATTAATAGAACTGGGTGTGAAACTTGTAGAAAAAGACAGAGAGCGAGTCAATATGATCCGAGCCATTGATTAGAATATAATATGGGCCGTTGATTTCTCAACGAGAAGATTATAAGAAGGAATTCGATGGGAATTTGGAAGAGACATCAAGGATAATATAGAGATTGATTTCTCAAGTGAGAAGTGCATAATAGCCAGAGAGATCATCGAGTTGATTCTATGTAGTGAGGGGTAGATATAGTTGCAGTTGGAGATTTTTCCTGAGCTGAGAATAAATAATAGAGAAGCTAAAGAAGAGGATGCAAAAGAGACAGGGTAAGGGCTACGCTAGGTAGTGCATATCCACACAAAGGTAGCCTAGAGCCACACAGAGGCAACACTAATCCTCTGAAGAGATCCAAAAATTTTCTGAGGATCAGTTAGATCTAGTGCCGGAGAGCCGGGCTGTGAGACTAGAGGGGCATAATATCAACATCCAACCAGTAGAAAGACTGACTGAAAGGATTGACACAGTCCCCAGCTAGAGTGACAAAAATCTACGCAGAGGTAGTGTGGGGCTCATTAGTTTGGGGTTTGGTTAGTGTCAGATCTCCAGTGTTAGTGTGAGGTAATATCACTGATTCTCTATTAGTCACATTCTTTGTGGATAGCCAGATTTGGGCATCCATTTTTATTCAGAAAAAACTACTCCTTCATAATACAAACCCTCAGCTACTGCACCCACATTAGGTTTTTCTAGGACTTAGTCCAAAATAATGGTGTCATGTGTGTTTAATTTTCTTGCTTAGATATTGTTTCCACATTTATTTTCTGCAGTTTATTTAGTGAATGTTGCAGTGTATTTGCTTTAGTATTTACTTGTAGAACATAGTAAATAATTTGTATAATTTATCAAGTAGGAGAAGTAATATCAGTTTTTTGTAATAAGATTCCAGGAGTAGGAATTTTCACATGGTATCAGAGAAATGCAGGTGAAGCAAGAGAGCCTACTGGAAGAATTTAGTGTTGAAGAGAAAGAGGGAGATCGAATAGGTAACAGATGAAATCCCCAAGGATTTGCGCAGTCTAAACTACGAGGGAAATATTCTCGAGGAAAATATCTCTCTAAGTGAGTCGAAAGAGAGGTAAGATTTCTAGTTCGTGATTTGTCAGTGGCAGAGGGAGCATCGCATTAAAATATTTAGCGCACATAAGTCTACAGGTGGGATGTAATTTTTCTACAACATTTGCTAGGGAAGAAAAGCGTCAGAGGAAGGAAGAAGACAAATTTTGAGGGAATTTATTCCTTAGTGAATTCCAAGCCAAGGAATTCTATTTCTCAGTTTCAGAGAAACTGTAGCGAGGAGGAGATCTAGATACTCCAATGGGGAGTGCATAGGTGAGCGTAGCAGCTGCACAAAGGAGAGAGGGAGCATTTCAACCTTTTGTTTTGTTTGTAGAGATGCAAGCTATGGGATGAAAAATCAAGATTAGTTGGAGGGTGCTTCCAACTATGTGATATGGTAGGCAAGGATCACTTTTCTATTATATGAGCATGATCTTTAGGCCTTTATAGGGAATGTGGTAGTTTTCCCCATAGATGCAGATCTGTTAAAATCCTACAAGAAGAATATGGCGAAGGCTAAGAATTCGATCCTCGATGGAGTGAGGGATCATGTAGTATGTCACATCGCTGACAAAGGGACTACCAAGGAGATGTGGGATGCCTTAGCGACGTTGTATCAAGGATATTCCGAGCAGCAGAATATGTACTTGTAGGAGAAGATGCGATCTATGAGGATGTAGACGGGATATTGATGCATTCCTTGCAAAGTTTTAGGAAACCAGAGATCAATTGGCAGCTGTCGAATCAATGCCTCAAGCCACAAATATGGTAAGATTGGCACTAAATTTATTTTCAGAAGAATGTCAAGTATTTTTCCAAAGCATCCTGGGAAGAGAAAGGTTGCCTGATTGGGATTTGATGTGGGCCACTCTTCAACAGGAAGAGACGAGGCGAGATATGATCAAGTGTAAACTTGATGGAGGCAACTATAGTGGGTTGAAGACCAAGGAGGAGGAAGAGAATGCAACCCTTGCATCCAAGGGGAAAAAAGAGCAGCTTAGGTGGAAAAAGGACGTCTCAAAGATCAAGTATTTTCAGTGTGGTGAAATGGGTCACTGCACTATGCAGTTTCCTCTCAAGAAGAAGGGATAACAAGAAACATGATCCACATGCTACAACTTCAAGGATCGAGGAGGAGGACTTTGCCAAAATTTCCCACATATCTCTAGGGGATAATTGGGGTGATCTAGAACTGTAGATTGAAAGAGCTGCAGTAGGGCATGATTCTTGAGGATTCCACCTCTTAGATCAATACCTTGCTATGGGTGCCCAAATCAGAAGTAGTAGGATGGAACAATATTATTCGTTGTAAAGGAGTGACAGAGTGACAATGCAGTGGCTAGAGAGCTCCAGAAACTGAGCATCACAAAGTAGAGTTGGTAGAAGTGCAATAAGGCACACCGCAGAGTCAAAAACAATGCAACAACTTCAAGGGTCAAAGCAGAGACCAACAGGCAGATCTTCAGTATCAAATGCATCATGATGAACACTTAGATCAATATTTTGGATGTTTTTTTGTTGCTGCAGTAGCAAAGTTGCAATTTAGATGCAGTTGGTAGTAGTATGCAGGGTCAACAACAACATAGATGCAATAGCATAACAGTTGGTGGACAACAGAGTCATGCATCAACATCGCAGAGGGATATGTTACAAAATAACTGTAATGCTTTAGCATGATGTACTACTAGAGCACATTCCTCACTAAGAGGGAGTGTTGATTTATAGTAGCATCGACTGTGCTCTAAGTCTAAAATTTTGTAGGGAGGTTTAGACACATGTATTCAAAAATACCCTTTAAGTGTTTTGGGAATTTCCACCCAGATGGGGTTTTATTAAAATAATTAATTATTTTTAATGGAAGCCTAAGTATAAACTTAGGGAATTAAAATAATCAAATTGTATTAATATATTTGGGTGTGAAACTTCTAGAAAAATATGGAGATCGAGTATGATTTGAGCCATTGATTATAATCTAATCTGGGCCGTTGATTTCTCAACGAGAATATTAAAGAAGGACTTCGATGGGAATTTGGAAGAGACATCAGAGAGAGTCTAGAGATATTTTTATCAAGTGAGAAACATATAGCAGCCAAAGAGATCATCGAGTTGATTCTACACATTGAGGGGTATAAATAGTTTCGGTTGGATATTTTTCCTAAGCCGAGAATACATCACAGAGAAGGTAAAGAAGAGGATGCAGAAGAGACAACA
This sequence comes from Pinus albicaulis, assembly GCA_034641835.2. Classification (NCBI taxonomy): domain Eukaryota; kingdom Viridiplantae; phylum Streptophyta; class Pinopsida; order Pinales; family Pinaceae; genus Pinus; species Pinus albicaulis. The sequence continues at coordinate 146,541,361 of CM076584.1, forward strand.
GAAGGGCTATGTTGGGCAGCACAGAGGCTGTGCTGAGCCTTTGAAAATATCCACAATTTTTCTGAGGATCAATTAGATCCAGTGCTGGAGAGCTAGGGTATGAAACCAGAGGGGTAGAATATCAACATCCAACCAACAGAAAGACCCTCTGAAGGGAGTTATATAGTCCCTAGCCAGAGTGACACAGATTTGTGTATAGACAGCGTGAGACTCATCAGTTCAGGGTTTGGTAAGTGTCAGATCTCTAGTGTTAGTGTGAGGTAATCCTCACTGATTCTCTGTCAGTCATATTCTCAATGGATATCCATATTTTGGTATCCAGTTTTATTCAGAAAAAATACTGTTGAATGATACAAACCCTGAGTTGCTGCAGCAATTTTCCTGCATTGGGTCTTTTCGGGGACTTAGTCTAAAAATAACGGTGTCATGTGTGTTTAATTTTCTTGCTAAGATATTGTTTCCACATTTATTTTCCGTATTTTATTTAATGAAGGTTGTAGTGTATTTGCTTCAATATTTATTTGTAGAACACAATAAATAGCTTGTATAATTTATCAAGTAGGAGAAGTAATATCAGTTTGTTGCAATAATATTTCGGGAGTAGAAATTTTCAAACATAAAGGGGCCGGTAGGAAGTAATATCTACATGAAGATAGATAAGGATAAATTTCTAATCACCCTTTTATATGTTGATGATCTGATTTTTTCCAGCACCAATGATGAGATGATTCATGAATTTTCTCAAAACATGTCTAAGGAATTTGAAATGACTATGATTGGTGAATTATCTTACTTCCTTGGACTACAAGTAATTCAAAATAAAGCAGGAAAAATATCTTAAAGAAATGTTTAAGAGATATGGGATGGAAGAATGTGATATTGTGAGCACACCGATGAATACATATTGCAAATTAAGCAAAGACAACGAATCCCCTTCGGTAGACACAACTCTTTACAAATTAATAATTGGAACTCTTCTATACTTAACTACATCACGACCTGATATTATGTAATCAGTAGGAATGGTGGAAAGATTTCAATCAGCTCTTGAGGAATCCCATTTGATGGGAATTTGAAAAGTTCTCCTAATTTTGTCATATTGTATCCCAAAAGCACAACTCTTACCGTGACAACGTACACCGACGCTGATTGGACTTGAAGCATAAACGATAAAAAAGTACTAGAAAAAATGCATTATTCATGGGAGATTGTGTTGTATCTTGGCTCAACAAAAAACAATCATCTATATCCCTCTCCACAAATGAAGTCGAATATATAACTATTGTAGATTGTTGTACATACATATTGTGGATGAAGGAAGCATTGAAAAATGTCAACATAGAAAAAAATCAACCTATAATTATCTATTGTGACAACAACAACACCATCAGTATTTCAAAGAATCTGGTAATGCACTCAAAGATAAAACACATTCCAATAAAATACCATTTTCTCTGAGAACAAGTTGCAAAACAAAATATCAGATTGGAATACATGAATACAAAGGAATGAATTGTAGATATTTTCACAAAATCCCTACCACGAGAAGAATTTGAATATCTTTGCTAGAATATGGGGGTCAATTCTCTTGCATCACATTAATAAAACACATTGACAAGGGGAGAAAAATGACAGGGGGATTAGCATGAAAAGACACATCTTGATAGGGGGATTACTTGGACACCCTATTTTTCATTGATGTCAAAGCGGGATAAAATGTTGGAAGATGAGAGAATATTATCATCAATGAAAAAGGGAGAGATTGTTGGTCAAAATTGTTATTCATGTCAATATGAGCATTGATGAAGAAAATAATGGCATGGATGATTTTTGAATACCACACTTGGAGCCCTAATTAAGAAGGATCCATAGACATAAAATACTAAAGACAGATGTGGATAAAATAAGGATAATTTTATTGATGGTAAAGAGACCCAAATTGAAGCTGGAATTGGCATAGGCTCATAGAAGACATTGAGCTCTTTCCAACAAGCAATTACTCGTCTTATAAATCCTCTTATATTGATAGAAAATGAATTTACAAGTTGGAACATGATAATTTCTAAACCTGGCCGACACGAGCCTACTTATGCAAGTCAGCCTCACCCGCTAAGGGATGTGTCTTTGATGAAAGGTAAAAAAAAAAATTATAAATATATGTTTGAACTCATCATTTTAACATCCAATTTGGTGAAGAACAAAACATGAACACAAAATAGTTCACATCTCGTGAACTAAGGAGGCCGAGGAGTAGAAGATTATATTTTTTGGATTTGTAGTGATAAAATATCTCTTAAATTTAGACTAATAGCTTGTGAAGAAGCTTCAAATTGGTGACTTGTGATAGACCTGTGAGAAGCCTCAAACTTAGGGCAGTTACACCTGTGTTGTGAAGCTCAGAAAAAGAATTTATCTTAAATAAAGTCACTCCAATCTATGGTAGCCACCTATGGAGGACTGATCTTTGGAGACTATACTTTAGAACTATGCGTGGTATGTCCTTTAGACTCGTGGTATTGCATATCTGTGGAGGAAAAATGAGCTCAAACTATGGGTGGTAATATTTGGTTCAAACCTTCCTCGATCGGGGTGTCAAACTCAGCAAATAGTGGGGAATGAAACGTGTTTGGTGATCCGGGATAATCAATAAGTCTGTCAGAAGGACTTAAATGGATCATTATACCCAGCCTCTCCCACGATCGACGACCATAATGACTAGCCCTTTCTGTCACCCCCACATTCACTGCATGGTGAAGAGTATAGGTTGGAAATCGTGTTGGCATTTTGCATGTATAGAGGTAAGTTTCTTTGAAAAGTTTCATTCTCATATTGTTTCAAGTGAAGCAAGATATGAGAGAGATGACCAAGACTCAGCATCAGCAGAATGCTCGAATTGGCATGATTGAGCATCAACTTTGGACTCTCCAGCAAGCAGAGATTCCTGGGTCTACAACAAAAGACCCAGCTCCTATAGACTCATCAGATGGATAATTTTAATCATGCTCTCATAATTTTGAATGATTTTTGATAGTATATATAGTTTTTGCTTTGTATATAACTTCTATGGACATAGTCGAGTAATTATAACAGTAAGTCAAAGAAAGAAACAATACCAATTTTGGTTAGCTTACAACTCTTTGAGGTGGCCAACAGACCTGGTTTCCTTCGGGCAGGTTGAGGCAACCATATACTGATGTAAATATTCAACAAATTGCTCTTTTAATAGAAAATGGATAGGTACTACAGAATTTACAAAAAAAAATATTTGGTTCAAAACTTCAGAGTAGTCAGTTGGAAAGCTCAGATTTGTTGACAGAGTCATATAAAGGGCTCATACCATATTAAGGACCAGTGAACAGTCACCTGTGTTGACTTTTGGAGAAATCGTACCATAAAACCGTGTAACAATCAATTGTAATTTTCTCGAACTTGTGTGAAGGTTCAAAGCTCGGACCTGTAGCTACTAACACCTCAAACCTAGCTCAAGAACAGTCTTGGGGAGGAGGCTCAAGAGGGTCGAACAATTTCCTGTAGGAGGCGGACTTAACCTCAGTCCTGTGTGTGGAAAAGTGCATAAACAACCTTATGTGTGGACAGTCACATTTTGAATAGTGATGAATATTGAAGGTGTGAACAATTTTAAGGGTTGAACAATGATAAGTTTGGAGATTTGAGTAGTGAAGAACCTAGATCCTAGAACAATGATGAACTTTGAGGCTTGAATAAGTGAATAACTTGAAGCTTTGAACACTCCTATTTGGATCTTGGACAATGGACAAGTTAGAAGTCTTGTGCAATTTTGTGGAGCAGTTGTTCGACTATTGAAGTAAGTCATTTATACATTCTATTTGTTATAAGTCGAAGGGTTGGAGACCTAGGCGTTGGAGCCTCGTGAAGCCCAAGTTGGAGCTTGGAAATATTTTGGAACCTAGTGAATTAAAGGGTTGGAACTCTCATCATTATTTTCTTTCTGGTTGTAATTGTGAAAAATCTTAACTAACATTAATTATAACAACTGAATAAAATACAGATTCACTCCCTCTTAATATTTCAACAATTTTAACATATTTCTACCAAAATTTGAGTAAAATTGACACACACACACGCACACATATATATAACCCAAACATTAAAAAAATTTATAAATTATCCTCTAACCTAAATTAATAAAAGACGAACATAGTTAATTCATTAATCCGATTGGTAATAAACGACGACTAAAAAAATTATTATCCATAGGTGAAAACAATTAAACAATGAATCACAAGAGAAAGGAATCAATACAATGACTAAATAATTCTATTTTACTTGTTTTGACCTATCAATTATAAGGTATAAACATCCATAAACTATCAATTAGAAGGTAAAAACATCTATGAGCTTCTAACGGTTGAAATTTGTGGGGGCAGTTTTGGCATTTTCTTGTCACGTTCAATTATTATACCATATAATCATGCGATGATGGTGAGAAATACACGTTTGATGTGTGGCATAAGCGTTTCAGGGGTGTGTGCTAAAGCTTTATAATTCATTTTTTAGTCTCTTTAAACTTAAAAGAACATTGCTAATAGAAAAGTCGTCAGTTTTAATTAGGGCTTAAAGAAAACTTCAATAAAATATTAAAAATAAATCAAAAAATTCATTTTCCCTTCAATGTTATGGGATCAGTCTTACTCTTTTAATCCATAACTTTCGAAACTATCAATTTGCATTAAACAATTTTGGTAACATCAAAATTAAAAAATTTTGGTATATCAAAATTCTTTTCACTTTTATTTTAACAACGGTGTACTATGTAGATTTTTAGGGTAGTTTAATTGATCATCTTTGTGATATGAAATCTTTGCGAAGTATGTGGTTTGAGATTGAAATATTTTTGACTAGTCATATGGGTCAGACATTGGGACATGTATGAGTTTACTTATAAGTATAGTGGTAGCGGTAGGAATTGACCTATGCCACTTCAATACAAGCCACACAATTGCTAATTTCTTTAGTGAACTAAAAATAAACAATGTTGTACTATGTTTTTATGGTTGGTTGCTTTGTGAATTGTAACATCAAAATGCATTCACTTGTATCTTAATAGTGGTGTAATATGTGTGTTTTTCGGTTAGTTGGTTTGTGAATTTGGTTACATCAAAATGTTTTTAATTGTATTTTAACAATTTTGTAAAGTTTGTAAATGTTATTAATGTCAATGATTTTAATTTCACACTATATCTATGTGACATGTTTATGTAGTTGTTAATATCTTTTGAATGCTTTATGGGATGGTGTATAAGTTACTGGATTTTAATTTCTTCAAATTCGACAACTTATACACCAGTCCATGTGGCATGATGTATAAGTTAGAAAACTTGAATGATTTTATAGCTTATACACCACTTTACATGGGGTGATGTATAGGTTGTCATATTTGAAGCAATTCAATTCCAATAACTTATACACCCTTTTAAGTTAGACAAATTATACAACACCCCAAGTGGAGTGGCGTATAAGATGTTGGAGTGGTGGGTAGTTCAATTGGCCATCTTCGTGATATGAAATATTTGTGAAGTATGTGGTTCGATATTGAAATCCCCTTGACTAGCCATATGGGCCATACATTTGGACGTGCATGTGTTCACCTACAATAGTGGTAGTAGTAGGAATTGACCCATGTCACTTTAGTACAAGCCACACAATTTCCAATTCCTTTAGAGAACAAAAAATAAACAATGGTGTACTATGTATGTTTTTTGGTTGGTTGGTTGGTTTGTGAATAGTAACATCAAAATGCTTTCACTTGTATCTTAATAATGGTGTAATATGTATATCTTTTGGTTGGTTGGTTTGTGAATTTGTAAATGTTATTAATATCAATGGTTTTAATTTCATACTATATGTAAATATGTTTATGATTTTGTTAATTATATATATGTGACATGTTTATGTATTTGTTAATATCTTTTGAATGCTATAGGATTGTGTATAAGTTACTGGATTTTAATTGCTTCAAATTTGAAAACTTATACACCACTCCATGTGGCATGATATATAAGTTATCAAACTTGAATGATTTGATAGATTATACACCACTTTACTTGGTGTGGTGTATAAGTTTTCATAGCAATTCAATTCCAATAACTTATAAAACCCTTATACAACACCCCACGTGGAGTGGTGTATAAGATGTTGGAGTGGTGGGTAGTTTAACTGACCATATTCGTGATATGAAGCCTTTGTGAAGTATGTGGTTCGAGATTGAAATCCCCTTGACTAGCCATATGGGCCATATATTGGGACGTGCATGGGTTCACATATAGGTATACTGGTAGCAATTAGAATTGACCCATGTCATGCGAGTACAAACCGCACAATTGCCAATTCCTTTAGAGAACAAAAAATAAGCATTTGTGTACTATGTATGTTTTTTTGGTTGGTTGGTTTGTGAATGGTAACATCAAAATGCTTTCACTTGTATCTTAATAGGGGTGTAATATGTATGTATTTTGGTTGGTTGGTCCGTGAATTTGGTTACATCAAAACTCTTTTAAGTGTATTTTAACAATGTTTTAAAGTTTTTAAATGTTTTTAATGTCAATGGTTTTAATTTCACACTATATATGTTTATGTTTATGATTTTGTTAATTATATCTATGTGACATGTTTATGTAGTTATTAATATCTTTTGAATGCATAAGGGATAGTGTATAAGTTACTAGATTTTAATTGCTTCAAATTTGATAGCTTATACACCACTCCATGTGGCATGATGTATAAGTTATCAAACTTGAATGATTTGATAGCTTATACACCACTTTACCTAGAGTGGTGTAGAAGTTTTCATAATTGAAGCAATTCAATTCCAATAACTTATACATCCCTTCAAGTTAGACAACTTATACAACAACCCACGTGGAGTGGTGGGTATTTCAATTGGCTATCTTCGTGATATGAAATCTTTGTGAAGTATGTGGTTCCAGATTGAAATCCCCTTTACTAGCCATATGGGCCATACATTGGGACGTGCATGGATTCACCTACAATTATATTGGTAGCAGTCAGAATTGACCCATGTAATGTGTGTACAAGCCACACAATTTCCAATTCTTTTAGAGAACAAAAAATAAACAATGGTGTACTATGTATGTTTTTTTGGTTGGTTGGTTGGTTTGTGAATGGTAACATCGAAATGCTTTCACTTGTATCTTAATAGTGGTGTAATATGTATGTCTTTTGGTTGGTTGGTTTGTGAATTTCGTTACATAAAAATGCTTTTAATTGTATTTTAACAATGTTGTAAAGTTTGATGTTATTAATGTTAATGGTTTTAATTTCATACTTTTTATGTTTATGATTTTGTTAATTATATCTATGTGACATGTTTATGTAGTTTTTAATATCCTTTGAGTGCTATATGAGATGGTGTATAAGTTACTGAATTTTAATCGCTTCAAATTCAACAGTTTATACACCACTCCATGTGGCATGACGTATAAGTTATCAAACTTGAATGATTTAATAGCTTATACGCTAGTTTACCTCGGGTGGTATATAAGTTGTCATATTTGAAGCAATTCAATTCCAATAATTTATACACCCCTTTAGGTTAAACAACTTTGTACTACACCCCACATGAAATGATATATAAGATGTTGACTTTAAAAAAACTACTAATATACCACTCTACATAACATCTAATGCTATTTTGCAGAGAAAACTTTGATCACCATATCTATCATTATAATTTCACAATATCGCACCGTAATATTATAATGTTCTTTGTATATTGTTTTGAAAAATATTATAAATCAATTTTTAAAATTACCTTTTGTTATCTCTAATATCATAATTATTAACAATATTTATTAAATTTTAATATTTAATTTCTAAATATATTTATTTTATATTTTTTAATTTTGACAATTCCATCACAATTATTATTAATAGTTTTTCACCATTTTTTATTTTCATATTATCATTTTTATCTTCTATCTTAAAACCAAAATACATTGATAACCCCAATAACAACACATTACGATTTTTCCTTTATGGATTTTTAAAATTACCATTATATTTATGGTAATTCATAAGTAAATTGTTATTTGTTTGTGTGAGAATATTCTAAATATATATTAAATTTTAAAGATGGTGTAATTTTAGAATGAACTTTCATGAGTTTTATTGTGAAATAGGTTGTTGGACAGTTTCTAAAACATTATGGATGGAAAGGATCTGTTATCTCTAGGAGAATATGAACATCGAGAATGAAAATCGCTTCTTCTTAGACTACCCCGCTTACAACCACATTAGAGCTCAATTTCATAATCTTTGTTGCAATACTGACCTTCTTAGCCTTTTAAGATGTTAAAATTATAGTGAGCTCGAGAGGCTTCTCTCCAAGCTTTTCGAGCATAGGAATAAAATCTGAAATCAAACTAAATAACTCTTTTCTTTAGGTAGAATAAACCAAAAATTGGTCTAAGTGGACACTAATCATCATCATCATCAATTTTATTAATAATAATTAATTACGGAAAAATATTTAAAAGTTGTATGTTCTCATTAATAATAAATCACAAAGGAAATAAAATGTTTAAGCCTAAGCTTTGGTTTTAATGCTACAGGTTTGAAATACTTGTTATTCAAAACTATTATTAACGAAATAAAATGTTTAAGACTAAGCTTTGGTTTTGATGCTACGGGTTTGAAATACTTGTTATTCAAAACTATTATTATAATAATAAGTAAGTTTTTTTTTATTGAATATTAAAAAATTAATAATAAGATTGGAAAATTTTAATTAAATGTTTAAAAATTTAAAAATATTTTTTTTTATTAAATATTAAAAATCATATTAAATGTTATAATAAAAAAATTATAAAAAAAATAAAATTATTATAAAATGAGATAATTAATAAAATAGGTAATAAATAAGTTTCATGAAGATTTTTTTAATTTTTGCATATTGTTTGAAATATTTTTTATTCAAAATTATTATTATAATAATAAGTGTTTTTTTAATTAATATTAAAAAATTAATAATAAAAGTTGAAAATTTTAATTAAATTTTTAAAAATTTAAGAATATATATTTTTTTTAAATATTAAAAATTATATTAAATGTTAGGAATTTTGCTTCTGTGATTCATAAAATGTGTAAGAAAATTTTTCGGTGAAAATCACATGTAGGGAATTTTTGCAGACGCGTTTCAAACCAGTCAGTGTGGTTCATCATCAGGACACGATGAGAAATCTGAACCAAAAAACTAGATTAAATAGATAGGAGAGCTCCAACTAGCCGTTTGTAACATAACGGTTAGTTTGACTAAATTAATAAAATAAAATAAATTTCCATCAAATCAAACTATATTTTATTATAATTAATTTCCAATAATTTTTTTTATTAAGGTTTTAATTTAAATCTAATTCGATAATAATGATTTCTAATAAATATAATGTTAAAATAATTTTATATATTTTTTATTTTGAAAAAATTAATAATAATAAATAAAAATAAGAAAATAAAATAAAAATAAAAATTTTAAAAATAAAAAATAAAAAATTTATTTAAAAAATAAAAAATATAAAAAATAGAAATAAAAATAAAATAAAAACAAAAAATAAAAATATAAAAATAAAAGAAAAATAAATTTTAATAAAATAAAATAAACCAAATTAAATTAAAATAAATAGTAATGATAAAAAATAAATAATCAAATAAAATAGTAAAAAGGAATATAAAAATAATAAATAAATTATTCAATAATTTAATTTCATAGCTAAATAAATTCATACAATAATAAGGAAGCGACTTTAAAAAAAAAAAAAACATATATATAAATAAAATAAAATAAAATAAATAAATAAAAATAAAAATAAAATACGTCCAAAAAATCATAAAAGTAAACCAAAAGGTGCAAACAAAGATGAAGAAAATGGGAGCTAGAGGGAGTACAAAAGGAAAAAAAATAAAAGGCAACTAAGAGCGAAGGGCGGGAATCCAGCATCTAGTGACACTCCACCCATCATCCCTATTAAGGTTGACAGGCCTTTTTTCAATCTCAAAGACTTCCCTCAATTTGTGGTGGTGGAAATGGTCAATCTTTGCAATAACCTCAGCATTCTCAATACAGATGTGATGATTCGCTTTATCGGTATGCTTTGCTAAGGCGGAGGATAGAGATCTACAATGTCTGAGGTTAGCGATATGTTCCTGAATCCTTTGATTAATGGATCGACCAGTTTCACCCATGTATGGCGTCCCACAAGAACACAGGATCAAGTAAACACCCTTACTATCTTTAGGGCAAACCGGGTCCTTAACCGACCTAAGCGAACTCCGGATGGTGCAAAGGGGCTTGAAGGTTGAGGAAACATTATGTTTTTAATCTGGTTTTTTGGTTCAAATTTCTCATCTTATCTTGATGATGAACCACATTGGCTGGTTCGAAACGCGTTGACAAAAATTCCCTACATGTGATTTTCACCGAAAAAATTTCTTACACATATTAAATCTTATAATAAAAATTATAAAAAAATAAAATTAATATAAAATGAGATAATTAATAAAATAGGTAATAAATAAGTCTCATGAGATTTTCTTAATTTTGCATATTGTTGTTTTTAGTATTTCTGGAATAATTTTTTGTGTCATATAATGTTTCAAGTAAATTTTTGGTCCATAAAAATTAATAAGAAGATGAAGAAATGAGATTATAAAAATGAGAACTAATAACTAATAATTGAGTTAGAAATAGAAGTTAAGAAAAAATTAAAAAAAATATGGTTAAAATTCTAACCAAAATTTATAATATGAATAAGTCTGTATTCATGAAGATGAAAATCAAGGTATTGGACTTAATTCATATTCAAAATTTTGGTGGACATCTTAACTATATCTTTTTGAATTTTTCCACAACTTCTCATCTTTATGTTTTTTTAGTCCTTAATTATATCTCAATTCTAATCTTTATAACTTTTTTTCCACAACTTCTCATCCTTATGTTTTTTTAGTCCTTAAAAGGGCTTCTAGAACTTCTCATCTCTATTCTTTTCTAGTATTTAACAAGGGTTATATGACAACTTCCATGCCACATAAATTTGCAAAAATATAGTACTTAATTATTAGCTTGAACCAAGTGATTACAAAAGCATTTAATTCAATTTATGTATGAATTTATAAGAATTGAATCTTGAATAAGATGAACCTTAGCCAAACAAATTCAAGGTAGTCTTGGTAATTTACCTCGATGTCTTAAATTTCTCATTTGTGCAAGTATTCTCTACCTTCCACAATTTCATATTTCACTTCCAAAATTTTAATTTCATTATCAATAATTAAAATTAATAGGTAGATGGTAGGGATGTAACATATGTGGAATATTCATGACATATTTTTAATTTAATTAAAAAATGTTATAAAAATAAAAATAAAATAAAATATATAAAAAACATTTTGACTGTGAATTGAATTGAACTATGGTATATTGGGTACATGATGCCCATCATCTATGATATTATAAAAAATCCTATTTATAAATTAAAAATATAAGTAATAAAGTGGAAATAAATCTCATAGAGAATAATATTAAATATGTATAACTCATATATTAATTTTTTTATAATAATAATAATAATAATAATGTTTCAATTTAGTTAAATTTTATTAAATCGTTTTAATCATAATAATATAAATTTATTATTAAACAAGTGTTTTAATACTCACCATAAATTTACGTTTATCTACCCAAACCATTTTATTTTATGATGAAGTCAATATAATAATAAAATAATTACAAATTTAAGTGTAAAATAATAATTTTACATTTAATCTCCCGGATGCGGGTGTACAGACTGGCGTTTAACTTGATGGGACAGGGGTGCGGCGAGGTGGGACGACACCTGCCTACCCAGGACATGGAGGATATTCGGCCACTGTTCGACGGATCCTTGCATTTAAGTTTCACAAAGTTCAAAGGCATGGATTCAATGGGTTCAAGATTTCATATCATACCCATTGCTCTAGTTTTTGCCTTCGCATGCTCCTGCATGCTGGAGACCTCAGCTCTCTTCAATGTTTCAGTTATGATGGGGGTTTTTCGATGCGTGAGAGGGGAGGATAAATTGCAGCGAGGCGATGGGCTTTATGTGGAGTTTCTTCAGTTGCACCACACCCATTTTTGTCCGGCCTCCGGCCTCAATTCTGGTATCAAACTGTATGGTGTTGGTTCTATCATTCCTATTGCCTCTCGCTGCCTGGAGGGGGATGACATTTTGGAGCCTCGCTCTGGACCTTTAGCGGAGCCACCTTCGTTGGACCTTTGGCACTTCACTCGAGCCTTTGGATTCCTTTCGAATTTTTCTTACCCTACCATCGTTGTTGCTCGGCCACAATTTGTCTCCCCTATGCCTCGTGTGTGCCACAGAATGTGGAGCCATAGAGGCGGCACTAGGGGTCGCCTTTCGAGCGCGCCTTCCAGCCCTTCTTCTGACTCGCCGTCTCTCTCCAGCGGTTTGTTGGCTGGCCACTACCCTCAAACCTGCAGTGGGAGAGGGTGTTTTCTTGATTCCCGCCATGGTTTGGGCTCCACTGCTCCCTGACCTCTGGCCACCTTGCCTCCACCCACAATTGGCTCCGCGCGCTTCACCTTCAATAGCGCTCTGAATCTCCCAAGGATTACGACTCTCTTTACGGTGGTCTTCCAGGAGGAAGTCCAAAAGGGGGAGTCTAGCGCTTATATGGCGGGCCTTGGTTCAGACTTTTCCCAGACTTCGAACCTCCAGATGGGGATTGGTAGTGCGTCGATGTAGGTTCCAGAGGCTCAAGCTTGCAGCGTTCCTGATGTTGTGATGGCACCGGTTGATCCAAATCCCTCAGATTTCGAAGCTGCTCTTGCCAGGGATCTGCTTGCTTCAGGTTGGTGTCATATTGTTGAAGAACCTCCAGATGACTAGTCTACTTTCTGTGGTGCTATTATCTTACCTTGCGGCCCATACAATTGGGCATGTTTCTGTTCAAACTGTCATGTGGAATTTTGGCTTATTTTTGTTCATTTTTGGATTCATGCAAACTTTGCAACATCAAGAAGATCATAACTGGCTCCCCTGCGTGGGTTTTGGAAAACTTTTCCAGACTGGTTTCCCTGTCATTGGGCAGTCTCCTTATGTGTTTTTCATGTTAATTCTGCCTTCTCCAGGGCAGTAGTTTTGACTACAGTCACGATGTAAGTTTACTCCCTTGTTAATAGATTAATCTTATTTATAAAAAAAAACAATTTTACATTTAATCACATTAATATATAATTAAAATTTTTACAATTATAGCTTATATTTTTACAATTATAGCTTATCTTTATGCTAGGTTTTGAATTTATTAGAACTTATAGTTTTGAATAAACTTATTTGAGAGGTTGTAATATTATTTTGTATATTTTGATTTCAATGGAGTAATTAATATACAATTTCTTTCATGGAAAAAAATGCAAAATAAAAAACAAAACTATAACAATATAGACTTAGGTTTATGCTATGGCAATATAGGTGTAACAATTGGCTTAAGTGCTAACTGTTGATTATGATGTGTTGTTAAGAAATTAAGACATTAATTGTTATTTTTATTTTTGTTAAAAATACATTATGAGCATAAATTAATTTTGATTAAATTAATTATGAAAGTGATTTCCATAAAAGAATAACAAGAGTGATGGTAAAAATTAATTCAAGAATTGAGAGTTAGTTGGACAGAATCAGTTCAAACAGTTACCCAACCTCTGAGGATAAAGGCTTAATCCCAGTGAGGGAGCGGGGTTCTGTTCGGTAACTAAGGAAGTAAGATTGAAGAGAAGAATTCCTAAGCTGGTGGTGACTAGTGGAATTACTCTGATTCCCAAGAATTTCCTAGAATAGAAGACTGGACCAGAATGTCCCGAAGTCTTTCCTAGAAACTCTGTCAACACACAGAGCTTAGTCTTAGAGCACAGGGGAAGAGACGAGGACGTAATTTCCTCTCTCAAGGAAGGGAGGTTATCATAAAAAAAATCTAATAGTCATATAAGTAAATGAATTTTGTTGAGTAAATGCATAAATTAGCTCTCTGTATAGGCTAGTGAACTATACTGTGATGCATTTATAATAAGATAAAATTTGTTGTTTGTATCTTTTAAATATTAACATAACTGTTAGACTGTTTTCCATTTTAAAGAGGAAAAAACAACAGAATTGCATAAATTGAATAAATATAAATTAGATGATGAAGCAGTCTAGTGTCTAACAACAGGGAACTGTTAACTCGGTGCAATATTGGTGAAAGCTCAAAGTAAGTTTCTCCCTGTACTATGATAAGCATAGACAGAATGGTCTGATCATTGTATTGAAGGAAACAAACTTACTGTAAGTAAATGCAGAGAACTGTAAGATACAAAAGGAAAGAAACTGTAGGAAACATTTGAAACAAAAAAAATAGGAATATAACCATATCTTGAGATAACAGAATAACAGGAAACGTTACCCAGTAAACCCTAGAGGCTAGTAATAATAATTGTAACCAAAACCCAAAATAGATTATATATAAGAATAGCATGTTATGAAATCGATGGTTGTAAAGGAAGAAATAGTATACAAGCACAATATTAATCTTTCTTAAGAATATATATTACTGAATCTTTCTAGTTTGTACTAGTAGTAACGAGAACTCAAATAGCAACAGAATCTGATAACTATATTATGGCAAACAAAACTTTCAGCTTATCTTTTTAAGGAAAGGTACAAGCTATATAAATTGGAAATAACGCCATTTCATCTCTTGAAATCCATGAAAACAAGAGAGAAGCGAAAGAATTCATGTGAGCAGAAATTTGTTAATAAAATATCAACGCTGATAGCATGAAAATATTAATACTGAAAGTAAAAGCCTTGAAGGCATAATGTCTTATAGAAAATAAGAACAATACAAGTATTTTCTTTACAGAATCAGAAAACCCTTTGCCAGTGGAAAATGTAATCACTATGAAACTTAGAAAAATTATAATAGCTCTAAAAATGGCAACGTGAAACACTCAGAAGAATTAAATACATGAACATATATCCATTAGAACTCCGAGTCCATTAGTTTCTTGTGAAACCAATCGACGACTTTAAGACCGAACCATTGAGGGAGTACTTGGTATAGAAGATGAGTCAGTAAAGACTCTAGAACTAGCTAAGTAGCTGAGCTCCCAATCCACATAGTTGAGCTAAGGAGCATACCTGAAAAAGGAAAGAGCGCTAGTTAAGAAAAACTACAAGAAAAGTAAAGGAAATATAAGAGGAAGAATAGAAGGAGAACGTTAGTAACTAAGTTATACCTGAGAACCTTAATCCTCTGTGGAAGTGACGACGAGAAAAAGCTGTAATGAAGATAATACCGAGATTAAACTACTGATGTTGGAACAAGCGCAATAGAAAAGGGTAACCTAAAACCTTTGCTTCTCAAATTAACGCATACGGTACCTGAGAAAGACTTTCCGAGAAGGCAAAGGAAATCTGGCAGTGTTACCTCCTTAAAGAAGAAGGAAGTTCCAACTTCGGCCCAAACAACAAGAACCAGGTTGAGAATGATAATGGCCATTGAGTTAACTGAGAAGAATTAACTTGAAATAGTAAAGGTCTTACCCTCAAGAGCAGAGGTTAAATGTAAATGATTTCACTGTAGTAAAAGTTGTTAATGAACACGAAGAGAGTCTTACCATTGTGTAAAGGGTCCTGGAGCGAAGAAGGACAAGAACCAAAGAGAGAAGCTCAGAACGACAGCCATGGATTCGTCTTGCAGAGCTTGCGGTGAAAAACCGAAAGAATGGGAAGAACAGTTAGGTTTGGGGGTAGTCATTACCAAAACTAACCCATAACCCTAGAAATAAACAAAGCCATAGATAAAAATATGAGAAGATCGACGATGAGGTAAGTGACAGCTGGAGCTCGTAAGGTCTGTGGGACAGAGATAATAAATACAAAACTGATTGCAGACTTACCACATTAAATATCTATCACCGGAAAATAAAATAACCCTAACAACCTTGCATACGATACTATCTTATAAAATGGAAAATGTTGAATGTTTGCTCAAGAACCAAAATTGATAAAAGTCTGAGATCCGTAATAATAAAGGTTGGTACAAATCATTTACCCAAAACACAGATACGCTGTCAGGCGTACAACTCAATCTGTGGGAAAAATAAATAAAGACTTATGTAATATCTCGGTTATTGGAACAATATTTCGGAAAAATATGTACATGGTTTGTGTAAAATATGGATGCATGTGTAATGTTTTAAATTGATTAAAATATGAATGCATGTGTAAATTTTTAAATTGATTAGTGTTTCAGAGATACAATGTTAAGTGGGGTAAGAAAATTGTTCAAAAACAATCTAGACCAAAGTTTATGTGAAGTTTTTTTTTTTTTTTTAATTGGTATATGTGGATGAATTGTACAATAGGTCTATTTGGTGTGACAATCATCAAACCTTCTTCCTTCTATCCCTTATGTTTTGATTAAACTTTCTATGGACCGTTAAAGAAGAGGAACCTTAGCCAAACAAATTCAAGGTAGTCTTCCCAATTTACCTCTATGTCTTAAATTTCTTATTTGTGCAAGTATTCTCTACCTTCCACAATTTCATAATTCACTTCCAAAATTTTAATTTCATTATCAATAAAAATTAATAGGTAGATGGCAGGGATGTAACATATGTGGAATATTCATGAAATATTTTTAACTGTAGTAGTTACGATAGGAGATTGAGATTTTTATGAAAGGTAGTTATGCCATTTATGCTTTTCAATTTAATTAAAAAATGTTATAAAAATAAAATAAAATAAAATATATAAAAAATATTTTGACTCTAAATTGAGCTATGGTATATTGTGTACATGATACCCATCATCCATGATATTATAAAGAATGCTATTTATAGATTAAAAATATCAATAATAAAGTGAAAATAAATCTCATAGGGAATAATCTTAAATATATATAACCCATATATTAATTTTTTTTTATAATCATAATAATAACAATAATAATAATAATATTTTAATTTAGTTAAATTCTATAAAGTTTTTTAAATCATAATAATATAAATTTATTATTAAACAAGTGTTTTAATATTTATCATAAACTTAGGTTTATCTACCCAAACCATTTTATTTTATGATGAAGTCAATATAATAATAAAATAATTACAAATTTAAGTGTAAAACAACAATTTTACATTTAATCACATTAATATTTTTACAATTATAGGTTATATTTTTACAATTATAGCTTAAATATTTATGTTAGGTTTTGAATTTATTAGAACTTATAGTTTTGAATAAACTTATTTGAGAGGTTGTAATATTATTTTGTATATTTTGATTTCAATGAAACAATAAATATACAATTTCTTTCATGTAAAAAAATACAAAATAAAAAACAAAACTAAAAAAACATAGACTTAGGTTTATGCCATGGCAATATAGGTCAAATTGGTGTGACGATCATCAAACCTTCTTCCATCTATCCCTTATGTTTTGATTAAACCTGCTATTGACCGTTGACAACGAGTTTGTTTAAACTTTCAAATTATAGTTTGAATAAAATTATATTTAATCAATTTCTCAACACTTTCCAAGAAACAACCTTCTGAGTTACTGAGACTTCTTTTGCCACCTAGAATAAAACATAGGTAATTCCTTGAACTATAAAAAAAAACAAAAGTATAGAATATCATGAGAGCTGGCTATTATGATGCCTATCTAGTCTTGTTATTATAAACTGGACCAAGTGGAAAAATAAAGTATCCAAAATAATACATATATTTGTCATAAAACCAAAACTCATAAAAACATCCTAACATTGAACAACCCAAATTTTCACCAACTGTAGACCGACGCACAAATTTCTTGGTTGACTTGTTAGTCTAAGATGATTACTTGCGATGTGGCAGTAGAGTTGGCTTGGGGAGAGGATTGAGTTGGAGCATTGATGACCACAAACACTTCTTCATGCTTATTTGACTCCATGTTTGGGTCTGAAACCATATAGTGTTCTATGTGAGAAAGTCGAACCACTATATCATCCAAGTTGTATCTAATATCCCTCATAGTTCTCTTTATATCCTCTTGACCTGCAAAGAGCTTGTAGTAGTCTATTTGATTGTCTCTAATAACCATGTTGAGAAGAGTTTCTAGTTGGTGATGCAGATTGATGGAATGAAAGAATTGAATCTTTCTCTTGTGAAACTTCCTCGAGCATGGTACCTACTTGAGGCTACTCCCTCCTAAATCCGAACCTAAGAAGTAAATAAGATCCTCGAACTCTTTTGTCTCTAGATGAATAATTTTCTTATGGATTGCCAGAGGAGTTGCTTCGAAGAAATTTACTACGTATTCCCAACCAAACGACGTTGTCACGTCAAAGGTGACCCATGGTCACCACCTCTATAGTTGGGAAGTCATAGCTAAGGATCCATGAACACAATGAACCTAGAATACAAAGAGATAACACTTGTGGTATAGAAACCACCTCCAATGGGCTTAACAATGTGCTAGTATAGTGATGTGACAAGAGGATTCATGAAATGCAAGGTTACACCAATGAATTTGAAGGTTACACTGTAGACACAACCATAAACCCAATTAAAACCAGATGGATAAGGTACCTGGGTACCATTCTCCACTCACCAAGATTGGACAACTAAAGGAAATCTTGTCAGGGTCCGAGTTGTGAGGAGCTATCGAGGGTAAGACTACAACAAGTTCGAAAAATGGACCAAATCTGGAATTGTGGACGAAAAGAAAAAAAAAAAAAAACATTGACCCTTATGAATAATAAACAACAGAGCTTGAAACTAGTGAAACAATGAACGGCATGATAGTCACCAAAGGATATATGACCTACCCTCGACAAGACTATGACAAAACTAGGCATTAACAATGTTAGTGGAATCCCACGACTAAATTGTAGGAGATGGGTTGACCTTTGTGAGAGTAGAATAAAACCCAACTTTAACACTGGAAGAGATAATCCTACTGCAAAATGATATCTCGAAAACCGTGAGGCTAGCACTGTACCATTATTCCGCAATATAAGTGAAAACCAGGAGACAAATACCTCCAGATCTACGTGAAATGAATGATGGTTGTCGATATACACATAGCACTATCTTAACCAAAAACCTCTACCACCCTGAAACCATGGCCATGCAAATATAAGGCACCAAAGACTTGACTTTATGAGTGTGCAGAATGAGGAAACGTGTTGGTACTCTCTCCATTGCAAGGTAGGTGTAAAGAATGAACCAGTAGTCCAGCCTTCCAAGACTGTTAAACATATTTTTCTCATAAATGAGATTACCTTGACTATGAGCGGTAACTTCAGATGCATCCAATCATTCATGAGAGGGGAAACCCATCTCCAAATAGGCATAACCAAATGTATAACAGAACAACTTACCGCACGTAGGGATTATACCTCCCACCTGCTCGCATTTAAGTTGCTTCAACATAATCAAATGTGAACCATTTTGTGATATGAAAGTTTGACATGCTAGTATCATGCGACGCCAGGTTTTAAGCCTAGCGCTACCACCGAGGGCCACCACCTTGGTGACCACACATATTGTGCGCATGTCCATAATAACGAGGTCACTATGTATATACCACCAGAGAGTCATAACACCAGAAAAAACCGTTGTTCAAACAAATTCTGTTTTGTCTCCCATATATAAAGAGTTGGATGTGAAAACACCCCCATCGGGGAGTTATATATGCATTTTTATTAAGAAAAATATTTAGTTTATGCTTTCATTGTAGTGTACGTTTTGATTTGACTTGCTCAACGAGGCTTGTATAAAATTTCAAAGTATAGCTTGAATAAAATTACATTTCCTTTCTTACATTTATATATGTGTTTTATTAAGAGAGAAATATTTAGTTTATACTTTTAATGTAGTCTCTTGGTTTATAAAATCTTTCATAATTGTCTTGGCATTGTGTAATTTTGAAAGTTTACAGTTGATAAATATTGATAGGCATTAAAACACATATTAAAACACTTATATTATGATAGATTTCATATTATCAAAATTAAAAGGAGAATTTTAAAAATTAAATAAATTAAATTATGAAGAGTATTAATTTATAAATAAGGTTTGTTACAATATCATTAGCAAATATGATACCAAATGTCCAAAAAATCATATTAATGTGATTTTTTCAATTAATCAATTAAATTTACTTAAAAAAGAGAGAAAAAATATTACTTTAAAATAAATGAGCTATACTAGAAAAAATCTCTGGTGTTTGGAAAGCTCTTGAAATAGAGCCATGTTTAAATTTTCGTTTGTAGTTTCCTACCGTCTATGCGTTTCTTTGAGGATATACGTTTAAATTTGATATAATTATTACATAATCAAAAAGTTTTAAATTTAGTTAAATATAATAAATTTATTTATATATAAAATATATTTTAAATAACAAAAATTCAGAATCAATTTATTTATGTAATTTTCAATTAAAAAAAAAAAAAAACAAAACAAAACGTACAGAAAACAAAACGTACAGAAATAACTTTCGAACGAAATAAATTTTGAAAGTCTTTTTCTGAGTCAAAAGTGAAAGTATAAGTTTAAACTTTACTTTGATTGCTAAAGGAGAACCGTAGATTGTTAAGGTTAATCATATGCTGAGAACTCCTAGTGAAGGCTATTATATCCTTTTCCTGCTAAACCGCTTCGTGAACAATGTAGTAAAAGCCTTCGTAGCGGTGTTTCATATTGTCTGGAGTGTTCCTATAGACTTTGTAGCAGAGTTTCATATAGATTAGCATTCTAAGAATTCTCCTTGGGTTACGCAATAAAATTAGGGTTTTAGAAAATTAGTGTTTTAGAGTTGATTGATAGTTTATTAGAAATGGGTGGAAATAACTATTGAGAGTAATTATACTGATATAAGTTGCACAAACGGTGGGTGGCATAAAATTTTGTTGAATTTTTTTATATTATTATGATGGTCCAATACACATATATCAAAATCAGATTTTTAAAATTATATATATATATATATATATATATATATATATAAAAGAATATATTGGTCAAAACTCAATATATATATAAACATTAAAGAATATATTGGTCAAAACTCAATTAATAGATAGGAAAAAATAAATAGATGCCTTGGCAGGGGCTAATAATGAATGGAATATTCATGCCAAAAGTAAGACATTTCAAAATATAACACACTTGTATTCCAAAAATACTATAAACAATTTTATTCATCATAATTTATACTATTTTTTTTTAAAATAATTTTCATGAAAAATGTTATATATATAAACATTAGAGAATATATTAGTCAAAGCTCAACTAATAGATAAGAAAAAGAAAATAGATACATTGGCAAGGACTAATAATGACTAATAATGCATGGAGTATCCATGCTAAAAGTTAGGCATTTTAAAATATAACACACTTTTATTCCAAAAATACTATAAACAGTTTTATTGATCATAATTTATACTGATTTTTTAAAAACTCTTTTAATGAAAAACGTTATATACATATACATATACATATATATATTATATATGTATATGTATATGTATATGTATATGTATATAACGTTTTTCATTAAAAGAGTTTTTAAAAAATCAGTATAAATTATGATCAATAAAATTGTTTATAGTATTTTTGGAATAAAAGTGTGTTATATTTTAAAATGCCTAACTTTTAGCATGGATATATATATATAGATCAATAAAATTGTTTATAATATTTTTGGAATAAAATTTTGTTATATTTTGAAATGTTTAATTTTTAGTATGGATACTCCATCCATTATTAGTTATTATTAGTCTCAACCAAGGTATCTATTTATTTTTGTCTATCCATTAGTTGAGCTTTGACCAATATATTCTCTATATATTGGTCAAAGCTCAACTAATAGATAGACAAAAATAAATAGATACCTTGGTTGAGACTAATAATAACTAATAATGGATGGAGTATCCATACTAAAAATTAAACATTTCAAAATATAACAAAATTTTATTCAAAAAATATTATAAACAATTATATATATATATATATATATATATATATATATATATATATATATATATATATATATATATATCATTGAAAATATAACGGTCAAAAACTCCAACTAATGGATAGAGAAAAATAAATAGATATAACAGGTTGAGACTAATAATAACTAATAATGGATAGAGTATCCATACTAAAAATTAAACATTTCAAAATATAACAAAATTTTATTCCAAAAATATTATATATATATATATATATATATATACACACCTTGGCAAGGACTAATAATAGATGGAATATCCATACTAAAAATTAGACATTTCAAAATATAATACTCTTATTTCAAAAATACTATAAACAATTTTATTGATCATAATTTATACCCTTTTCTTTACATTTTTTTAATATATATATAATTTAGCAATACACCATGATTACATAATAATATTAATATAAACGTGTATATATATATATATATATATATATATATATATATATATATATATATAATCAAAGCTTAATTAATGGATAGGCAAAAATAAATAGATGCCTTGACGGGAACTAATAGTATCCATACTAAAAGTTAATATTTCAAAATATAACACACTTTTATTCCAAAAATATTATAAACAATTTTATTGATAATAATTTATACTAATTTTTTAAAACTTCTTTACATATAATTACTTAACAATACCTAACGTTACTTTAAAAAAATAATATTAATATAAAAGTTACGTTAAATATTTTTCCTGGTATGATTGTGCTTTAATTAATACAAAATATAATGATTTTTAAAATTAAAATCATCCGTACTTTAATTATTCACTCAGAAGTCTGGCAAAAGATGTCGTTAAAATATTTCATGTTTTATAAGCAGTTTTAAAATATTTCATGTTTGTTAAAGCTTGATATTCCATTGTATGATTGAAAAAAAAAACTAATTGAATATTTATATTTGACTTTTTCTTTCCCACTATAAACCATTAGTTACTGATTTTCTAAGAGATTTTATAAACCATCAGTGCTGCAGGTCGATACTTATTAATGATTCCTCCAACTTAAAGTCATACATAATATAATTCATTGTTGGATATTTATTAATAAATCTTGTCCCAAAGAGTCATGATTATTATTTTAAGTTTCATTCGTTAGTTGTTATTATTTTAAGTTGGTCATGATGTTAGAAATTTTCTATTTAGACTAATTTAATTTATTAATTTATTTTAAATTTTGTAAAAAGGGTGTTGTTTAAATACATATTTTAGAGTTTTGATTGAAATATGAGAATTTTTTTTCGGCTATTTTTTTTTTTGGTTTAGAATGGGTTTTGATTACATATATAGATTTATCACCTTGAAAAATCCTTAGGATACTAAAGGTGGAGACTTTGCAACTTAAACTTGTGACTCCAAGAAATCCCTCTTGAATTTTAGACAAGTTAGACATTGAACCCTTCGAGAAAATCATCTAAACAAAGAAAAAATATATTACTGCTTTAAAAAGTAGTTGTAAAAGAAAATGGTTAATAGTAATTATCAATATAGATCAATTGGTGTAGTCTAACTAATAGAAGAAATGACCTTTTTCATGGCATTTTTCTAGTTAATTTTAACCAAAATCCAACATATATTTTTAAAAACTTGAGTTTAAGTTATTTAATCTCAGAAATTTCTAGGTGCTGAATCCATTTATGCATTCAAAAATGTATTTTAAGCAACAAAAAATCACATTCTTTCTTGAAATTGTGGTGAAAAGATTATTTTTATAAGTTAGACCACACCTAGATCTATTTTAATTATGAATTTGTCAAGTATTCTGAGGGATCAAATCTCTCAAGATGTAAATCTCATTGTGAGTGTAAATTTAAAATAAAGGTTTACACCTCCAAAAGAAAGGTTTATAGCTCTAGATACTTGGTAAATGGATCTATGTTGGTTCTTAATAATATTATTTATATTTATATAAATTTCACATATCCATATAGATATAGATATAGATATAGATATAGATATAGATATAGATATATAGATATATATATATATATATATATATATATATATATATATATATATATATATTATATATATATATATATATATATATATATAGATATATATTTTAAATCATAATACATATAGTGACATGTTTTAAATTCCAAAAATGACATTTCATGATCTCTTCAAAAATTAACTCCATACATGATCTCTCTTTTACAACTATGTTTGGAAAATTTGCAACTAGGTTCTAAAGCTATCCTTGATCCCAGATTCCTTTATTACTTAGGCTCGAGGAAGTGGCCTGCCACTTTCCTTTCAGAATGTAGCCTCTAGTGATGCCAAGGCAAGAGACTATGCAAATGGATTGGGGGCAAACAATATTTCAACAATCACTCTGAAAAACACGAACACTCCCCCTTGTAATTCCACATATTCACTCACAGGTATAGCATGGCAAGCTAGAAGATCAGGTTGTTGTTTTCTAAAAGTAGCCAAAGACCCTAAATTCAAGATAAAATCTTCTCAAATATATCACTACATCCAATTCATGGAATACCATGCTCTAGTTGGATTTTATTTTAGCTTATGACCCATGGAACATGTTCTCGTCAATTAGATTTAATACAAATGGAAGCCTAAAGGACAAATAGATCTAGAATTGGGAACCAAAGGCTTCTTCATTGTGATATTTACTATTATGGAGGAATTAACATGGGTATTTGAAGGCAATCAATATTTATTTAATTCTAAATGATGTTACATCCATTTTTGGATTGAACACTTTTGCCTAAATAAAGAAAGCTTTATGGTGGCCACGGTTCGGATCAGAATATACTCTCTACCAAGGGAATTATGGGAGGAATAAATATTAGAGGGAATATGAACTACCCTTGGTTACTTTGTTAAAACTTCATAAGTCACCAAATGAAGGAGATATACGTCTTATGCACGAACCTGTGTGTACATGGATATCTCTTAGCCTCTCCCAATCCCCATTTTTCTTTTAGGAATGATCTCTAGCAACAACTGCTAGGTAATGAGAACATTCCATTTCGCTCTCAGCATTGCCATGAATATGGTCATCTCTTCAAAGAATTCCCTCTTCACATCACGCAATGCAACAACCTAGGGACCCAACCACAGATCCAATATGCTTCACTCCAACCAATTCCAATCATAAGGACACAAAGACTTCAACTCCTTCTAAAACTGATCCAGGACTCTAGACTCAAAACAACTTTGAAGCCCTCACTAACACATCCTCTAATGCATCGATGATGACACAAGACCCTTTTCAACCAAATATGATCGCGACTAGTATTAGATCATGCCAAAAGGACTTAGAAAATCCTACAAGATCCTCCATCCCTTCTGGTCCCCATAAATTAGTGCCGCCTACCAACCTGATAACTCGATGATAAAGGTGCTCTCTCAAGATGTTCCAGACGGAGTTGAGAATATGGAACTAGATTCTTCAGATATACAATCACTGATATTTGACTGTAAGAACAAGGATCTTGATGCCATTCCTAAACATCAAGTCCATATTCTAAATGGAGTGCTCCTCAACTCTAAGACCAATTTGCACTCAGAAAAAACAAATCCATCCATTCTCCCAACAATATTGGGGTTGATTTTCAAAACCCCAAAGACCAAAATAAATCCCACAAAGGAGACATGCACAAAGGAAGGCATAGAAACACACATCTCTTGCAAGAATTGTTGAAATTCAACAAGAAAATTTCAGTACCCATGCCTAGTGCATTCAACAACTACACTAGGGCAAGGTCCACAGGGCTAAATTTGCTGCATGTCTATTTTAGTTATCCCTTAATTAAGATGGACAATAAAATGTAATCTAATCTCAAAATAAATTGTAATATTTAACTAAGTGTGAATCGTGATAAAATCAGTTAGCTCACGAGTTTCGAGTTAGAGGTAGTTGGTGAGGCATGCAAAGTAATTCTAGTTGTAATAGAGTTCGAAGTGCAATGGTGCATTAGTTAATGCAGGTTGTAATAATTTTAACTCATTTAAGTGAGTTAAACTCAGTTGCGCTAGTTGTAACTGTTAGATACACTAGTGAGAGATCAAGTGAATTAAATATTAATTAATTCACAATCAGTGATCTCACATGCAACTGAGGATTTACTATTATTATTTGCATGCATGTCAGATCCAGTGGAGACCTAGTTGATATCTAGGTGAAAGGGAAGTTGACTATCAGTTGTAGGATTATTGGGTTGCACCCAAGAAACCAAACACCCATTGGAGTGCCCATGATACTTGCACAGTCAAGGAAGGCCAAAATTCCTATTCTTTAGGGATTGCATTCATCAGGCATTGTGAAAGCAAGGTAGGCTGTCTGGAGGCAGTAAATTGGCTAAGTATTGGTCAATTTTATGTATGACAGTGTGAGAAAGTTAGCTGAGGATAGGAGGGCTCTTGTGAGAAGAGTTGTATGTAATTGTTTCATGATTCCATGTTGAATATACAATAGAAGATAGTGGGGTTTTGACGAGCAAGCTTTCCCTGGGAAATTATTTGTGTTGTGGCTTGATTGATTCTTCTTTGCTTCATGTGATTGGCGATTGTGTTTTTAATTCCACAAAATATTTGTAGAAGTGATTTAGTATTTAACTTTAGTACATTGTTAGATTAGATTGAATCCATGATATACATGCTTGTTATATAATTTATACATGGTATTAGAGAACAAGAAATCACAATTGTGAAGGAGGAGTTAAGTTTGTGATTGGATAGAATTCAAATTTGCAGAAATACTTTCTTGGTGCTACAGTTGATTCTGGATTGAAATGGCTTTCAATGGCTTGAGGTTGGAGTATGCACTCGAGGGCAGCTCAAACTATATTGTTTGGAAGGACATGATGGAGGCAGTACTCAAAGACAATGGCTTGAAGGAATTCATTGATAAGGATGTTCCTAAACCCATTGTGACAGATGCCGCAAATCTTGATGCATGGAAAAAGAAAGTGGAAAAGGTGAGGAGGATCCTATTGGAGGGAGTATGAGACCACATTGTCTGAAGCCTCCATGGGAAAGCCACACCATATGCAATGTGGAAGGCTTTGATGGATATATTTCAGAGCAGAAACGACCATAGGAAATTGGTGCTCAAAGATAAACTCAAGAAGATCAAGATGGAGAAAGGTGACTCCATACCAAAATATCTAACAGAGTTTTTCCCAATGTCGGGATGAACTGGGGAGCGTTGGTATAACTGTCGCTGATGATGATTTAGTGAGCTTGGCTCTCTTAGGACTTCCCAAGAGTTGGCACAATTATCAAGGTTCTGTTAATGGAGGGGAAAATATGAAAGATTGGGAACGACTGTGGTAGGATTTGGTGCAGGAGGAGTTCAGATGGAACACCAGAGATGGATATTCATCTAAGAATGAAGATGAAGACTATTTTTCTTTGGCTTCCAAGGCAAAGAAGGGGAAGGGGAAGAAATTCCATTCCAAATATGAGTCCAAAGATGGAAAGAAGCGGGACATGTCCAGGGTGAAGTGTTTTCATTGTCACAAGCATGGGCATTATGCTATTGACTGTCCACAAAAGAAGAAGATCAAGAAGGCTAGAGGATCTATAGTTGGTGAGGCCTTGGCCTTGCAATTTGAGATTGACTTCTCATTGATCGCGTGCATGGTGTGAAGTGCCTTGGGATATGTGTGGTATTTGGATAATGGTGCTTCCTTTCACATGGCGGGAGATAAGGAAATTTTCAGTAGCTTGGAGGAGAAGGATCTCTAGATGCATATTGACATGGGTGATGAAGGGTGGTACAATGCTACTGGGATTGGTACCATTACCTTCCAGAGGCAGTCAGGTAAACCCTTTCAATTAAAAGATTTAATGCATGTACCATGTTTGAATAAAAATTTGGTCTTAGTTGCAATGTTGGAGGATAGAGGCTATGATGTTTTTTTTAGTGGAGGAAAAGCTTTCCTGTGACACAAAACAACAGGACAAGCCAAGAAGATAGGGATTCAAGTTAATAATATCTACAAGATGGATGTAGATGGTTGTGCAACATTGATGGGAAAGGTAGACAAAGTGGTGAGACGAGATGAGGGCGAATTATGGCACAAAAAAATAGGCCATCTTCACCATGGAGCCTTGAAAGTCATGCAACAGATTTATACTTGTCTTCCGAGGAGTACACTTTAGTCAGACACATGTAATGGATGTACTATGGGAAAATATGTAAAGGCCACCTTTCATGAGAAGGAGAACCGAGCTTCAGGGATCCTTGAGAGAGTTCACACAGATGTGTGTGGACTATTCTCTATTGCTTCGAAAGCAAAACATAAGTACAATGTGATATTTGTTGATGAATTTTCTCGTAAGTATTGGATATTATTCATGAAGAAGAAATATCAGACATTCTCTAAGTTTCTTGAGTTTAAAGCACTGGTGGAGAAAGAGTCGAGGAAGCAAGTGAAGGCTCTTAGGAGCGATAATGGTGGAGAATACATCTCTAATGAATTCAAGAACTTATTCAGAAAAGAATGAATTTGAAGAGAACTTATAGCACCTCATAACCCACATTAGAATGGGGTCATTGAAAGAAAGAAAATAATGATCATGGGTGCAACAAGAGCGATGTCACATGATCAAGGCCTACCGATGCATCTGTGGGTGGAAGCATGCAACATTGCGGTATTTGTGCGGAACCATTGTCATCATAGGACACTTGGCATGAGTACACCTGAAGAGGCTTTCATTGGTAAGAATCTTGATGTTTCACACTTTAAGATTTTTGGCTCATATGTTTATGTGCATGTGACCAAGGACGCTAGGAATAATCTAGAACCGATAGCTGAGATCAGGATTTTTGTGGGGTACACTGAAACACCCCACAACTATTGAGTGTATTTTCCAAACAAAAGAATGACTGTTGTGTGACGAGATATAAAATTTGATGAGGAGAAAGCCATGCGGTTATCCCTTGAGAGGGATTTGGACTTGCATGCAGAGGAGGAACTGTTGGTTCCCAAGGATGAGCCTCAATATGTGGAGCAACCACATGAGGAGGACCATGGAGTGGTAGAAAACACTCATGCATATCCATCCATTAGAAATGGAAGAAGGTGCACCATAGAAGCTGATAGATTGAGACTTGATGCTGCAGAGAATGTAGGAGCCCCTACTTCACAACGCAGACAGAGACAGTCTCCATATAAGTTTACTAGGTACATGGCTCTTATGAGAAAATGTATTGTGACTAAACCATATTCCTTTCAGGAAGAATTGCAGAAACCAACTTGGGTTGATGCAATGGTGGAGGAGTATGACTCCATTGTTAAGAACAGTGCATGGGAGATTGTTTGAAGACTAGTCGACAAATCAGTGGTTGGATCTAGATGGATCTACAAGGTAAAGAAAGCTATTGATGGGAGTGTGGAGAAACAAAAGGCTAGATTTATGGCCCGGGGATTCTCATAGATCGAGGGGATCGATTATGTTGAGACTTTTGCACCTGTTGCAAGGTACTCTTCCATTAGATCCATACTTGCACTATCAATGCAGATGGGCTGGTGCATTCATCAAATGGATGTGAAAACTATGTTTCTCAATGGGATCATTGAGGAAGAAGTGTACATAGAGTAGCCTGAAGGTTTCAAGATCTTCAACAGTGAGTCGCATGTGTGTCGACTCAAGATATAATTGTATGGGTTGAAGCAAGCACCTTGTGCTTGGTACACTCAGATAGAAAACTATTTCACCGGACTGGGCTTCACCAAAAGTGAAGTTGATGCAAACATGTACCAGATTGTGGTCGAGGGTAAGCTATTGATTATTGGTCTTTATGTTGATGATATAATTTTGACAGGTTATGAGTAGCTGATACACTCATGCAAGGAGGATCTTGCAAGGGAGTTCGAAATGAAGGACATGGGACTCCTTCATTCTTTCCTTAGATTCGAAATATGGGAGTGGGATGGTGAATTTTTTATTTCTAAAAGAAAGTATGCCAAAGAGGTATTGAGTAAGTTTCACAGGGGGAACTACAAACCCATGGATACTCCCCTTCCAAGAAATTGGAGGAAAGAGGATGATACTTTGGGAGAGGTAGTGGATGCTACTTTCTATAGGCAGTTAGTTGGTTCATTGATGTATCTAGTGAACACCAGACCAAAAATTTACTACGCAGTTAACCAGTTGAGTCAAGCTATGGTTAAGCCTACCAAGCTCTTTTGGAAGGTGGGGAAGCAAGTCTTGAAATACCTGAGGGGCACATCAGAGTATGGTCTATGGTATAGACAGATAGAGGGAGTGAAGCTTCAAGGCTTCACGGATGCAGATT
The DNA here is from genome assembly GCA_034641835.2 of Pinus albicaulis. Taxonomy (NCBI): domain Eukaryota; kingdom Viridiplantae; phylum Streptophyta; class Pinopsida; order Pinales; family Pinaceae; genus Pinus; species Pinus albicaulis. The sequence goes on from CM076584.1 coordinate 146,571,746, forward strand.
GGGCAGGCAGTCCATTAGACAGAAAGAGCACATCAGGAGGGATCTTCAGCATAGGATCGACAATAGTTTCTTGATACAACAAGAAGCAATGATTTATGGCACTCAGTTTAGCGGAAGAAAAATACATGGAAAAAATTCAAGCTGCATGTGAGGCTATCTAGATGAGAAAGATCTTACTTAGTTTGTTTGGTTCTCAGATGGATTCGATAATGATACATTGTGATAATTAGAGTTGCATTAAATTCTCGATTAATCATGTGTTTCATGATAGGTCCAAGCACACAAATATTTGGTACCATCATCTTAGAGATTATGTGCAGAGAAGAATAATGTTTCTTCAGTACATTCCCATGGAAGATCATGATGCAGATATTCTGAGGAAGGTGCTCACCAGGAGAAAATTCGAATACCATAGAGGCTGGATCGAGGTGAAGGATAATCCTTTTTTGAGAGGGAGTGTTGAAATTCAACAAGAAAATTTCAGCACCCACGCCTAGTGCATTCAACACCTACACTAGGGTGGGGCCCACATGGCTAAATTTGGTGCATGTCTATTTTAGTTATCCCTTAATTAAGATGGACAATAAAATGTAATATAATATCAAAATAACTTGTAATAGTTAACTGAGTGTGAATCGTGATAAAATCAGTTAGCTCATGAATTCCAAGTTAGAGGTACTTGGTGAGGCATGCAGAGTAATTCTAGTTGTAACAGAGTTCGAACTACAGTGGTGCATTAGTTAATGCAGGTTGTAATCAGTTTAACTCAGTTAAGTGATTTAAGCTCAGTTGTGCTAGTTTTAACTGTTAGATACACTAGTGAGAGATCAAGTGAATTAAATATTAATTAATTCATAATCATTGATCTCACATGCAACTGAGGATTTACTATTATTAGCTGCATGCATGTCAGATCCAGTGGAGACCTAGTTGAGATCTAGGTGAAAGGGAAGTTGACTATCATCTGTAGGATTATTGGGTTGCACCCATGCAACCAAACACCCATTAGAGTTCCCATGATACTTGCAAAGTCAAGGAAGGCCAAAATACCTATTCTTTAGGGATTCCATTCACCAGGGATTGTGCAAGCAAGGCAGGCTATTTGGAGGCAGTAAATTGGCTAAGTATTGGTCAGTTTTATGTATGACAGTGTGAGACAATTAGATGAGTGTAGAAGGGATCTTGTGAGAAGAGTTGTATGTAATTGTTTCATGATTCCATGCTGAATATACAATATAATATAGTGGGGTTTTGAGTAACAAGCTTTCCTGGGGAAATTATCTATGTTGTGGCTTGATTGATTCTTCTTTGCTTCATGTGATTAGCAATTGTGTTTTTAATTCCACAAAATATTTATAGAAGTGATTCAGTATTTAACTTTAGTACATTGTTACATCAGATTTAATCCATGATATACATGCTTGTTGTATAATTTCTGTAAGAATTAGGTGAATTATTAGTCAATTCAGGAATAATTATTGTGACGATTAAGGAATTTTCCTCAACTACCCCTTACACTCATTCAAAATAATCTCATGGAACATAAAAGGCATAAATAGCTTAGGTAAGAAAAGGATTCTTAAGATAGGTATTTTCCAAGATAAACCTAATATAATGATGACTCAGGAAACAAAATTCTCTATGGAAAGAGTCTCATTTGTTGGAAAGGATCCCAGAGCTGGGCCATTCATGCAAATGGTCAAGCACAAGGTCTAGCTATATGTTGGCATCATGAAGAGGTCTTTCTTGTGGATGGTTGGGAAAAAAATATAGTTTTACCAACTGAATTTAAATTTTAAGGTTTACATCAAGAGGGATATAAATCCAACATATATGGACTGCATATTATTGGAAAAAGATTAGAATTCATTTACACTCTAATGAGACTAAGTTGGATGTTGAAATATATCTTGTGGATAACTTGAGGAAGATCTTGTGGATAACTGGAGGAAGACTTTAATTTGATAAAACCCCTCTTTGAGAAAAAGGGAGGTATTCAAAGGCTAGATTAGGAGGCAGATCACTTCAAAGAGGCCATGCATGTCCTAAAACTAGTTGATCCATAGATCGTTGGAAATATTGTCGTTGATGACAAAGGAGCAGAACAATATTAGCAAAGGTATACATGAGAAAATCAATATAAGAAAAGGTATACATGAGCAGAAGGAAATACAAAGAGCAGCAATAAGGTATGCAAGAGAAAAAACATGGTAGAGGAGCAACTCAAGAAACAAAAAGCAAAGGAGCAACACGATATGTAGTAGCAAGGGACAAAGGAGCAACAAATACATTGGTGGTTTGGTAGAACATTGATATTGGCATGTTGATTGAGTTGAATTGTTGTGATGCAAAGGAAAGACTGAAAGGCAAAGAAAAATATTGGTGTGATGCATTAATGATAAATATTTTTATATGATGTTGGCATTAAGTTGATGCAATTAATCATTACATGTGGCTGAAATTAATATTGGATTATTTTTTATTTTTGCGGTATAATATTCAAGATATGAAAAGTTTGGAAAAAAATGAGTGGAAGGAAAAGATTCAATCCTATTCACTTCATATTCATATGTGGGATACAAATATCTAGAAAACTATCTTTATAAAATATGTGATTTTTGAAGGCATTTCAGGCTAGAAAGTAGGAGAATGTGTGAGATTCATTGAGGTGTTATGCATGATATTAACTTACACACATGAAGGTGATGTGAAACATATTTGATGAGGAGAAGAGGAAGAAATTGATATGGAAGTATGCAGAATTGATGACTAGCAAATCGACATATTGTTTTCATTTTGTGTGAGGGGATTGTGATCTCCTTTCAATTCGTGTCTTGATAAATGTTCAGTTGGAGCTAGTTGAGGTAGGATCCTCACCATTGACCCAAGCTAGGGACTTTGTATCAATCTAAGTCTCTGGTGAATAAGTTGTTCCTGCGGAAAAATCTGTATAACCTGAGGATGAAGGATGGAGACTCGGTGACAGAGCATCTAAATGCCTTCAATACTGTGGTAAGTCAGTTGTCATTTGTTGATATTAAAATCTAAGATGAAGATAAGTGCATCAATTTGTTGTGTTCTCTACCAGATTCATGGTACAGTCTGGTTATTGCAATAGGTAGCAATAAAACTACCTTGAATTTTGATGACATTGTCTCAGCCTTGCTGTCGGAGGAAATGAGACGGAGAAATATGGAGGGTCAGAATGGAGATGCCTTATCTGTACGAGGAAGGTCCCAGAACAGAAACAATAATAAGGTTTCGAGTGGGAGATCTAAATCTAGAGGGAGATCTAAATCTCCTGGAAAGTTTGTAAAGGTGTGCTGGAAATGCGGAAAGGAAGGGCACTACAAAAAGGACTGCAGATCTAAAGCTCCTGAGAAAGGGAAGGGATTTGATGATGCTCCTTCTGCAGAGGCAAAAACCACCTCGGATGAAGGTGGGGATGTGTATTTGGCTTCTTATTCAAATACACATGTAGATCATGAGTCATGGTTGATTGACTTAGGTGCATCCTTTCACTTCACTCCCCATAGGGAGTGGTTTTGCGAGTATGAGAAATATGATGGTGGTGATGTCTTCCTAGGGGATGATAGGAGGGCCAGAATCATCGGACGTGGAAAGGTCAAGCTGAAGCTGCAAGGTGGAAGGATTAGAACACTTCCTAGTGTTTTGCATATTCCTGCATTGGCCAGAAATCTGATTTCTGTAAGCAAGATGGATGATGCAGGTGTAAAAACAGTGTTCGAGAAAGATGCCTACAAGATGGTTCGAGGAGCACTGGTATTAATGCGGGGAGTTCGGACTGGAACTCTGTACAAGCTACAAGGTAGTACTGTTATTGATGGGTGTAACAGTTCTGTGGTTCCTGAAAGTGGGA